>CM069605.1:3410779-4010779 GCA_035771175.1 Paratinospora sagittata
AATTGAGCTTGAGTATTTTGTGATGATAAATTACAGAGATTTAGGTACAAAACTTATCAATTTCTGAGTTTAATGTTAAGCACAAGTATGCTTCATGTGCTGGAAATGTTAGAGCGTTGGAGATGCTAAAGGTAAATTGGTTATTGATTAATTGGTGGTCAAATGATTAAATTGATTACATGTTTAATTGCTGAAAACGGATCTTGGTGGTTGGTGTTGCTGAAATTTACAGGGATTGCAATACTGAATTTTGATAAAGTTTAGTTGGGTGATGAGCACAAGCTAAGTACTTGTGCTGCAAAAGTGATGGAGTGAGGAACACATTGGTAAGGTGTTTATTGATGTATTATGATTAAATCAGTGATTAATTAGTGATCAAATGATTAGTTTGATGAATAATTGATTAAGTTCATGTGCTGGAATGTATGTTTATGTGTGCAATGTGGAATTGCAGATTATTAAATGGGGATATGAAATGAACAAGTGAAGTACTTGTGTGATAAAAGTCGAAAATTGGCTAAGTATTGAGATTGTGAACGTAGGCAAATCTTGTATATGTGAGTATAGTTTTCTTGATTTGGTTCTTATATGACATTGTACGCATATAAAATGTTTGATTGTATGCATGTTATATATATATATATAATGCATTGAGTTTTATGGATCATGCAAACTAATTTTAGCACTTGGAGTTTGTAATGATGAGGCTTTGCGATTCCTCATTGTCATTTTGTTAGGACTTAGACCCAGATGAGGTTTTGCGAGTCCTCACTGTCAGTAGGTCTGTCCTAACAAGGGTTGCGATCCTTGAAATGACTGTGAATTGGGTGATGAGAAGCTGTGTCTACCTTGTACGGCCATACAAGGGTTAGACCCGCTCTCTTGCCTTGCGGAGGAGGGAGATTGTGCATTGTGGTATTGAAAATCATGCAATTTATGTTGTTGACATGTATGATATATTCGTTAAATGATGCATGTGTTGAATAAGTGTTTGAAATGATTTTAAATGTCATATTTCTCTAAATGTATATACTTGCCATCTCAAGAACTATATTCACTGAGCTGTTGTTTGCTCACCTCATTTCCTCCAATATTTCAGGTATTGAGTCGAAGGGAAAAGGAAAAACTCCGTGAGTGATAATCACGTGAGCCTTTGTCTGGTATGTGTGTGTTGGCTTGGAGGAAATAAATTATATTTTTGTTATTTTGATATGTATACTTATCACACATTATATATATATGTATTATCATCTAGATGGGATGTGTGGGCATATATATAGCTTAATATATTGGATGATGAAATGAAAATGTGACGTGTTAATGAGATTTATATTGGATTTGATTTGTGGTATAGGAAAAAAAATTCTATACATTTTGGGAAGAATTGTGAGAGTACGTGAAGGCTGACAGTGTATTATATACTGTATATGAGTATGTACAGTGTATAGTACACTGTGCCGGTCATGACGTCAGCCTACGTCGAGGGCGTCGTGACACTCTCTCAACTCTCTGCTCAAAACCCCAATGCACGAAACCCCATCTCGCCGCTGCAACTCCGCCATTCCCCTACTTTTGCCGCTCTCTCTCTCTTCTCTGCCATTCCGCCATTCCACTGATCTCGCTGCTTTTTCTCTCTTCTCTTCTCTGCCGCTCTTTCTATCTTATCTTCTCCGCCACTCGCCGCTCTCTCTCTCTTCTCTTCTCCGTCATCTCGTCGCTGCTCCCTCTCTCTTTTCTGCCATTTTCCCTCTGTTCCTCGTTGCTTTGCACCAATGTTCACCAAACACCCAATATCATATTATATTACCCATCTTAGCATCCAATGTCATATTATAATATTATATTATATTACATATATATTATGCATTCTATAATGAAGCACTCAATATCATATTATAATATCATATTATATTACATATATATCATGCATTCTATAATGAAGCACCCAATATCATATTATAATATCATATTATATTACATATATATTATGCATTCTATAATGAACACACAACATCTCATATTTAACATTAGATGATATGTATTATATTATCTCATTATATATATATATATACTTAGTTTAAACATCCCACCATTATATATATGTATATATCTCTACACTCATAATCGTTCTTATGAGTAATTATATTAACAAACGTAATATACGTGTACAGGTTGAGCACTAGACGTGACGAGGAATCTAAGTGATTTGGAATTTAACGATTCAGGTGGGGATGATTCTAAGACTTCATAATATTTTATTTTGATATATAGATAGGAATGTTAAATTAATTAGGTCTATAGTATTATTAGATTGCTTATGCATGCCTATTATACATGATTTTATATGTACAATGTTGTGATTGTTTAGCCATGATGATATGTGTGTCAACATGATTTTTATTCTGATCAAATGATAATTAGATGTATGAAATTCATGTGGTAGTTGAATTCATTTATAAATTATAATGCCTGATAATGAAATGTATGACTTGGAATATTGACATAGTAAAGTTCATGCGTGAATACTATTATAATTGACTTTGTGACATGATACCATATGTAGTGGAGTTTGAATACGTTTTATGAATGCACTTAATATCGTACTTATACCGTACGTATGATGTGACATCACTAAAGAACACGATTAAGATAAGAATCACACATATGGGGCAGATATTCTAAGGAATATCGCCAATGTTTATTATGGGGCAGTTATTCATGATGAATATCGCCAACGAGTTCTAATTTTTGGGTTGTGCCACCCTGAGTTTGATTTTCTTAAAGGTACGTGATTTAGAACGTGATGAAATTCTCGACTCAAACAATTTAATGTTGCAACGATTAATGTGTGAAACTTGTTTATAATATTTTTGTGTATGTATCATAATAAAATATTGTGAATTGTTTAGATGACCACCACTATTTTTTTCACATGCAGGTACTTAGAAAATAAAGTCTCAAGTTCGTGACGTAGTTCAGTATAGTAGGGGTGGGTTCAATTAATTTGTTAGTATTGTGGTGACGAAGCTGAATGTTTTTATTTGATTTCTTTTAAAAAAAGTTTATTATTTAAACGGGTTGTATTGACAATCGAAATTCAATGAACATTATTACGGTTAGTAAAGACCCTGTGATTTATTTCACGTGTAAATGCCTTGGATGTATTTAAATTATTGTGTCCATGATGGATGGACAAGGACAAGTACCCTCATAATTCACTATAGAAATTTGTATAGTGGAATTATGTGGTCCTTGGTATGAAGATTTAAAGGTATTCGTTTATCTTAACCAGAAAGTTGATAAATATATATATGTAGACTCATAGTTTTGTCAAATTTTATTATCCATATAATGATTATGGGTTAAGATTGGCGGATACGAGTAACATCTCGATTTTCAGTGATATTTTTATATTAAATTAAAATATTCATTATCTTACAAAAAAAAAAGTTTTGAAAAATCGGGGTGTTACAACATTAGACTCTCCAAACACAGGATTCATACTTACCTGAGGAAGAACATTCTAGGTTGATTCTTCAGTTAATGGTGTAGATAACTCTGAGGGTATCAGTGGTTATTCACTCTCGGTTTCATGGTTGTGATCACAGCCTTGTTGCACATCATGCTTAAAATGTTCATTCACCTCTTCTAACTCAATAAACTCATCACCTCCGCCACCTTCTTGTTGAATATTCTCTTGATTCACCTCTTCTAACTCGATAAACTCATCACCTCCGCCATTCTCTTCACTTGAGCTCTTCCCCTGAAGAGAATTTCTAGAGACTCCCCCGGAGTAATAAGGCTCTAATTCTCGGAAAGAGGCATCTAAAGTCACATGTAGCTTTCGAGTTTGTGGATTATAACACCTATATCCTTTTTGAAAGTCAGAGTAGCCAACAAAGACACATCATTTGGCACATGGATCAAGTTTATTTCGCAAGATTTTGGGAATGTGAACATATACGGTACATCCAAAAACTCGGGGTTTAAGATTTGGAAGATGGGGAACTGAAAGTAAGGATTGTAGTTTTTGTTGAGGAGTTTGAAAGTCTATTACTCGAGAAGGTGTTCGATTGATGAGGTAGGTAGCAGATTTCACAGCTTCACCCCAATAGAATCGAGGCATGTTCATGCCGAAGAGGGAGGCACGCACTACCTCCAAAAGTTGTCTATTCTTTCTCTCTGCCAATCCATTTTGTTGCGGAGCATAGGTGCATGAGGTCTGATGGCGAATTCCATGGGTGCTCAGAAAATCACGGAGAGTGCCATCTATAAACTCAGTACCATTGTCAGATTGCCAAACACGAATCTGCTTTTGATACTGGGTGTGTGTCATTTTGTGAGAATTTTGGAATGTTATGCACACATCACTCTTTTTTATAAGCAAGGACACCCAAGTCATTCTAGTGCATTCATCAATAAATGTCACAAAGTAACGAGCTCTAGATATAGAGGGAACCTTTGCAGGACCCCAAACATCCGAGTGAATAACTTCAAAAGGTTCTGAACTTTTATTCAAACTCGGTAAATAAGAAATACGACGGCTCTTAGCCAGTTCACAAGTGTCACAATGAAATTCCCTATCATTCAATCTTGAAAAAAGGTGTGGTTGCAATTTCTTAAGATATCCACAAGAAAGATGTCATAATCTACGGTGCCATAACCATATAGTTGCGCGATCCTTGTCCTCACTACTAGCTTGATTTGTCTGACTGATTTTTGATCCCCCATTCTCTACCAACTTCAAGTAGTAAAGTTTGCCCCGTCTAACACCATAACCAAGAATCTTTCAGGTTAGAATGTCCTGAAAGACACAAAATGAGGGCCAAAAATTTACAGTACAAGCCAGAGTTGAAGTAATTTGGCTAACAGACAAAAGGTTGTATTCAAGAGACGGAACAACAAGGACAGTATCTAATGTGAGAGTATTAGACAAGATAACAGATCCTTCCCCAGTAATAGGGGAGGTGCTACCATTGGCGGTGGAAATAACTGATTGAGGAGAAGGGAGAACAAATTTTAACTGACTGACATCTCTCGTCATGTGATCGGATGCACCTGTATCAATAATCCAAGTTCTATTCTTAGAAGTTGCAGAAAATACAGATGTTTTACCAATAATTCCTGGATGGGCAACATTTGCCGTAGGCAGCGGTTGATTTTCTTCCGAGGATGTCATCATAGCTTTCCCAGCAATCTTTTTACGAGGTTTCTTTGAGAAGTCCCACCACTCCGGATAGCCAATAATCTCGTAGCAAAGCTGTTGCGAATGACCTTTTTCCCCGCAGTGAGTGCATAGCAGGTTGTTGACCTTTCTAGATGATTAAATGTTTCGATTGGCTGATGATCTAGACGACAATCCTTGTCGAGTTTGATTAGCCAGCATAGCCGAGTTCTCAGAGATTGGGCGATAGCTCCCCATTGTCTGTCTCTGTTGATATTCTCTCCTGACATATGCATATGTGCTTTCCAAATCAAGGTTTGGGTCTTTTCGCAAGATTTCTCCACGAACCTGATCAAACTCAGAGTTAAGTCCACTTAGAAAAATATGAACTCGAAGCCTAGCCATCGCGGAGTGTAACTGGATTGCCGCTTCGACTGTTCCTTCCTGAGAGGTAGTTCTATGATCAATTTCTTGGAAAATACCAACAAGTTCATTATAGTATGTTGATAATGGTCGACCATTTTGCTTGGTAGAAAAAGATCTCTGGTTCAACTCAAAAATACAGGTTTTGTCCGATCCATCATAGAACGTTTTTTATACGGCCTCCCATATCTCCTTGGCGGTGGATAGGCGAATAAATCGCTGCATTGGCGACGGACTCATTGAGTCAATGAGCCAACTTTTCACTATGCGATTTTCAGTAATCCATGCTCCAAGATTGGGATCTCCAGATTATGGTTTTTTCGTTGCTCTGGTGAGATATCCAATTTTGTTACGAGCGTCAATACGCATCTCCATGAGTTGAGACCATAATGAGTAATTGGTCTCATCGAGGATGATTTCGGTTGGAAAAACAGAATTGTCTTGGTGTACGATAATTTGCTGTGTTGGTGATCGAAAGCAGCAGTAGCAGTAACCGAATCGCGAAAGAGAAACCCTAGATCGAAAGCAGTAGCAGCAGCAACCATCTCGATTGATTTCCTCCTCCCCCTCAAGTACTTCGAGTTACACGAAATCGCATTGTTCCACATCTCAACCGAAGTTGCTGAGATCGGCGACGGTGACGTGGGCGAGATCGAAAGGCGACAAGCGATGCTTGTCACTGTTGTGTTGTTCGCCGAGAGGGAAATGCCGGAGAAACTCCGACGACTTCAAGTACGATCCGTTGAGAATCCAGCGCAGAGAGAGAGAGAGCGAGAGAAAAAGGGGTATGGAGGTTCGAGGAGAATTCGTTTCCTTCATTCTCGCCGGAATCAATGGCGCAGCCAACGAAGGCCGGAAAGAAGCCAGAGGCAGTTTATCGTGTTAGGGTTTAGCAGAGGTAGAAAGAAAAGCTTTAAGATTCTTCTTCTGCAGCAATGGCGGACGAAGACTACAACGAGATGGATATGAGATACGAGGATGAACCACCAGAGCCTGGCTTTGGTTCATCCGGACATCGGGATCTCAGGCATTATGAACAGCTTCATCAACGACATCTTCGAGCAAGAGTCGTCGAGACCCTCTCTGATACCATGTAAGATAATAGGTTTCTATAGAGAATTCAAAGATATGTATTCTTCTCTAAAACAGAGGCAATATATAGACAATTACATCTTAAAATTAGGTCCTAAATTAGGAAAACAAATTGTTTCTATATTTACAGAATCTATTAATTTCTATATAGTTTGTTTCTATATTTACAGAATCTATTACTTTCTATATAGCTCATGCAGACACCTAATTAATGACATTTTTTCAATAACGATTTTTCTATTATAATTCAATAATGAAGTGTTTTCTCAAGTTAGTTTTGAGCGGATTACATCCCTTCACTTGTTTGAGTTGATCAAAGATAAATCATCCATTCTTGAATATATGGGGTTGGAAAGAATCCGCTCGATCTCATGTCAACAAGATGAAAAACATACTCACTTCCTACAAATCTATGGTTAATCCTGAAAAGCTAATCACATTTTGATCAATTTCTTATTACAATAAAAATATGATAGAATAAAGTAGAGGAAATGGATTCGTATAGCCAATCACATACACTTCAAAAAATGGGTTTGCGACGTTCATTAAGTTAAAAAGAACATACATCACAAGGGGTTCGCTCCATTTATAATAATGACATGGGTTTTGCATATTATTCATTGAATTAAATTAGAACCTGATCATAATTGTATCGCTTGCTATTGTTGAGCTTTTGGGGTGGCTTTGGGGCCAGGGTACTTTTGGGCCTTCGACTCCATCGGCCTTTTTATTTACATGTAAATATAGGCTACGAAAAAACCTATATCAGCATGTACAATTAGGGGTGTAAGCAACTTAATCGACCAGACCCAACCCGATTAAATCTGACAATTCGAGTCAGGTCGGGTAGGGTTTGATTGATATGTCGGGTTGATTGAGTTAATTTTTTCGCAACCCGACCCGACCCGAACTCTTAAAATTTATATATATGAGTTCATTTTTATTTTTATAAGTCAAGTTTAAGAATAGTTTGACTTATACTGAATTTTCCTAAGAAAGGAAAATCTCATCTTTTAAAGCTTAAATAGTAGTTTAATAAGTTAGATACATAATAATCCAACATATTTTATTACTAATATAAGCTTAAATAGTAGTTATTAAGCTTTAAAAAAAATTAGGCTATTTAATGAGGGCCAACCCGACCAGACTTGATTTCACTGGTATGTACAATCAATTTTTTTAGTGAGAGAATAGCATTTTATATGTTATATATGTTTTTACTTTTTTTAGGGATATATATAATAATAATAATAATAATAATAAGAATAATAATAATAATAGTTAGCCTTTTCAGCGTGAAGCTATTTTATAAGTAATTCTAACATTGCCCACTCTTTTTCTCATTTAAAATTTTATTTTTTTGAGCAGTTATAGAATTCTGAGCAAGTTTTCAGTTTCCTAATGTTGCTAAAAAGAATGTCATTAAATTTTAAATATTTTAATAATATTTAAAAATATTATTTATTTTAAAATTTATTACAAGTAATTTTATCTTCTTAAAAATTAAGATTTAAAAATAAATTTCATTTTTCAATATTAAATTACTAATTGTTTTTAACTTTTATTAACATTTTGATAAATTTAATACAAATTTTACTAATATTTTTAAATAATAAAATAATAAAATTTGTATTTTAATAATACTTTTTTAAAATTTGTATTTTAATAATACTTTTTTAAAATTTAATAAAAAAATGTTAAAATATTTAATCACATTCATTTTAATAACATTTTGCTATTTATTAAACCTCATTTTATATAGGTTTAAAATTAAATATTTACTGGATACCAATATGATCTACGAGTATGATCCACCATCACGTATTTGCATATATCTTATAGTTAAATGTGACATGATACTTATATAATTAGAAAAATAAGACTTGACAAGGTCAAAAGATCCTATACATCATAAATAAAATCACGTGACCAACCTCTGGTGCCTGTTTAAAAGTCCTGTAATTCACGTGTTTAATTTTGGGAAATACCAATTCAAGTAAAACTTGATCTCCCTTTGACTGAAGATTTAGAAAAATCAGATCCCTTACTCCAGGAGCCATTTAACTAACGCGTTTCATCCATCCACCCAGATTAATCATAAATAAAACCATCAAATTGAGAAATTAGAATTTCCACTTGGCAAAACAATGGTTGGGTGTTTTTGATTTTAGTCAAATACTGGAGTACACGATCAACGACGTAAAAGAAAGTAACCCGAACAAATCGAAATGAATAATCACCAGATCGTATTATCCGTAAAAGGGTTATCTAAAGATGGCAAATCAAAACCGTTCATTCTTCCAAACCCTATATTAAACATCTCCAGCTAGCGTATTCCTTGGAACAGATAGATAGATAAATGAGATAAAAACCAAAACCTCATATTTCTTTTTTCTTCCTCTCTATAAATATAAAGAACCACAAGTGATTATCCGTCTCTATCTTTTTGCAAGAAGAAACCGAAAGAGAAGGAGAGATCTGTAAGAGCTAAGAATCGTTATTGAAGAAAATGGTGGCCAAGCACAGAGACGATGAAATCTCAACAATGGAGAGCGGTGGACGAGGATCAAACATATCTTCTGATGTTGAAGACGATGGAAGCTTTTGCAGCTCTACTGCTGTTGTAAAATTAACACAAAAGGTGGGTTTTATTTCAAGGAATTTTACATTGTAAGATTGTAGAGTATAAAGTAACGTAAAACAAACAACGTACTTAATTAATATACAAGGCTTCAGCTCTAGCATCAGAGAAAGGACGATGTTACCTAGCCTTCCTTATTTTTACAATGATAAGAAGATTCTACACATCTTAAAGAATTATTTGGGTGATCTAAGAAATCTAAATATCTTTGAGATAAAAGAAAGAAAAAAAATGATGCTATGATGTTTCAAATGATATTTTTATTTTTGGTGACGATCCACAGGTAATAGCGGAGGTCATTGGAACCTATTTTATCATTTTTACTGGTTGTGGTGCGGTGGCTGTTAACAACATATATGGAAAGGTCTCGTTCCCAGGAATTGCCATAACGTGGGGCTTGATCGTTATGGTCATGGTTTATTCTCTTGGGCACATCTCTGGTGCACATTTTAATCCTGCTGTTACGGTCACCATGGCATTGTTCCGTAGATTTCCCGTGAAGGAAGTAAGTTCATTTCTTAATTAACGCTTGTCGTATAATAAAAGATTAAAATCAAATTTTTATAGGGTTTATGTTAATTATGTTCTCAAATTTGTGTTAATTAATTGTATTGTTTCAGGTGCCATTTTACATAATAGCACAATTGATTGGGGCGATTCTTGCGAGTGGCACGTTGTGTCTTTTATTTGATATAGAACATGATAATTATTTCGGAACACTTCCTGTAGGACCTAATCTTAGATCTTTCATCATAGAAATCGTTGCAACTTTTCTCTTGATGTTTGTCATATCGGGGGTGGCTACAGATAGTAGAGCTGTAAGTAACTTTTTCACATTTTATTTTTTACGCTTTTATTGGACGTTCGTGTGTGAATCATATGCAAAATAGTAATACTTAATTAGAACATAGTTTATATGTTTTGTGTGGTATTGCAAATGATATGATGCGTTAATTTAATTTCATGATTTTGTATAGATTTTTTTTTCAAGCTTTCGGTATTGTTTCCAATGTATGACATATGGTTTAATTCCCACAAATAAATATTTTAGAACTTCGGATTCAAAAAGCAATTTGTTTTGGAGAATGCTATCGTGCGAATGGAAAGAAATAAGAAAAGAAAAGAAAAATTAGATGATTCACTTTCCTTTGCAAATATTTTTGCTGTATATACTTTTTTTTAGAGAAAACAAGAGAAAATTATATTAAAAATGGAAAAATAAAAATAAAAATAAAAAGTATTGGGGGACGTCAATCTCTCTCTTCAGGGGCTTGTCCTGAGTATTCACATAATTAAGCTAGCCTATGTACCCAGGTTACCAAAAAGAAAAACTACCTAACAGAAGTACCAATGGTACTCCTACTAGTATATATTTTTGCTGTATATGCTAGTGGCTTGTTCTTGTCTTGGTTCATGATTTAAATCTTGTGCCACAACTCAAAAAAAAATATAAATAAAACTTAGAAGGCAATTTTTCATACTTTCATGAAATTAACAAATTTGGTGAATCTAATATTATTCTTTATAATTTCTTTTTTACATTTTAGCTTTAAATATACAAATCACAAACCAAACTGGAAAAAAAAAAAAAAAAAAAAAAAACCACCAAACTATAGCACTCTTGAGTCCTTGACTCTACCGAGTTCAATTGCATGAAGTTGCATTAATGTTATATATGAGACGTGATACAATCAAATTATGCTATGAGGTGGTAAATTTTTATTATGTTTTTATATATGCTACTGCAGTCACTCTTTTTTTTTTTTCCTGCTAAAGCTACTGTAGTCACTTCATCAGCATGTCTTATTCTTGAAAATTGTTCAACATTTTAGACTATTAGGAGATTTTAGGCACAAATAGCCCAAAAGATCTTAATACATATATTAGTTACCAACAATTAAATATTTTCATCCTCGCGATAGAAAGATGACTTCAACAAATTAATCTAAAACAAAATCGAATTTTGTCTTCTCATTACAGATTGGAGAGCTAGCAGGAATTGCTGTGGGATCAACAATATTACTAGACGTTCTTGTTGCTGGGTACGTACTACTTAATCCTTTCCACAACTCTTCAATAAATAAATAACATTAGTTGTTGGACAAATTCAATATTGAAGAAGTCCAATAATAATAGAATAAATAATGTTATATATACGTTGGGTGTCAATGTTATTTTTCGACGCCGACATCCAACCTTCCTTAAATGTTGCGCATGTATTTAAAAATGTTGTTCAATATACATGCATCCTCAAAACATAAGGGACCTGAGTGCCAGTGTTAGAAAATAGCGTTAACACCCAGAGCAGTGCGTATATGATATTTTGTTATTATTGGACTATTTTGGATTTTTCCAATAATAACAGAATATTTAAAAAACTAGAGTAACTATAAATCCTAAAATATTGGAGTCCTTCAATTTTCAATTCGTCCAACATTAGTTTTTTTGTTTAATCATTTTCAAGTTAGTTCTGATTCTAAATAATGGAAATTATCTTTGTTTCAGGCCGGTCTCTGGTGCATCTATGAACCCAACAAGAAGCCTTGCACCTGCCATTGTGTTGCACAGGTACGAAGGAATCTGGATTTACATAGTGGGACCATTCATTGGCGCCATTGCTGGAGGTTTTGCTTATAACCTGATCAGATTCACAGACAAACCGCTTCGTGAATTAACTAAGAGTGGATCTTTCATGAAGAGCATGTCAAGAAACAATGCTTGTTAAGGGAATATATATATATATATAATTGCTGCTTTCATGTTAATCTTTTTTTTCCATATTTTTCTTCTCCTTGATCATGATCCTTAATTTGTACCCAACCGTGCATTCAAGATGCAATTTGAACAATATCTGTTACACTGAACATGTTGATTTAGCACAATAAATTGATCTCTAATATCATAGTACTCATTGAAGTTTGAGATTCTTCAATTTAATCTTTCTTTTATCTTTAACTTGTATATATTATTGCATTTCATCTTCTCAATACACAAGGCTCTCGATGTGTGCAACCTTATCTCTATATTTGAGAGGTTATTTTTAGATTTGAACATGTAATCTCCAGATAACAATAGAACAACCTTAACTACTGTATCAAGCTCACCCTTCATTTAAATTCGATGAAATGGCTTGAGTAATACTTTGGGTGGCAATTGCAGACCCGTTTTGGATGAGACGACCTCTACCAAATAGTCCTAGGTGTGATCATCAACAAGGTACCGAAGATTTGTACCAGGGTACAAGAATAATAAGCTAAACTGGTTCAATTTCAACCTCAAAAACCTAGTTGTAGTTGGGCAGTTGAACCTAGGAAATTAGAAATGAAGTTTTTAAAGTTGGGCCAAATAAGCTCGGGTTCAGTCTTGTTAAGCCCGGCTACATTCAATGTCAATTGTTGCTCTTTGGCTAGTGTCCCTTACATAATCGAATTACATAAAATCTTAAACTAAAAATGGCATGAAGAATAATCTTTTATTATACTATTGTATTCTCATCATTTTGAGTTGAAAACAATTTTTTGAAAAGAAAACTGAAAAAAAGTTAATTACCATATATGTATATTTAATTGTCAAAAAAAAAATCAATTAAAGATGAAATTGAAATAAAGTGAGTTGAGTTGAATTATTGGAAATGATATCATACCTTCTTGGCGGCATGCATATTGAGTTATTTATATAATTCTTCTTGAGTTGGCTATTTATGTAGGCAATCAAACATATTGTTCCCTTAATGTTGAATTTATTAGAGTCCCTAGGACCCTATCTCCTTGGCATGATTGTAGGCCTTCTTGAAGTGAAGGGTTTCAACTACTATGTCCTTTCGTGGGTTTATGAAGCAGCTAGCCATGTGATTACATGCAACTAC
Source organism: Paratinospora sagittata (assembly GCA_035771175.1). Classification (NCBI taxonomy): domain Eukaryota; kingdom Viridiplantae; phylum Streptophyta; class Magnoliopsida; order Ranunculales; family Menispermaceae; genus Paratinospora; species Paratinospora sagittata. Next base: position 3,423,965 of record CM069605.1, read on the forward strand.
TTTTGATTTTATGCACAACTGTAATTAACTTCACTTAGGAAGACCAATGGAAAGTCTTATAATTTGGAAGTTTCTGGTTAACAACCAGTACTTCTTGCTTCTAATTATTTGGACTCAATGCATTAGATAAGATTTAAGTATATATGCCAATAATATTAACAACTTTTGTTTTTAAAAACTTTCTTATACCTAACTTTCATGATTTATTTATTTATTTTATGTGTTAAGCTCAATTATCTCCTTAACCCTACAAATGGAAAGTGTTGAGGAAGCTTATTTTTGTGTCATGCTCGTCTTGTAGTCAGACCAGGAAGACAACTCTATAGGTCAAAGAAGACGCCCTCCATACAAATAATATAGAACATTCTAGAGCTATATATAAAAGCTCACAGCAACGATGAAGTAATAATTCATTACTTATGGCACAATTACGTACTCCTTAAAAGATAATCAAACTCTCAATCTCATGCATTATAGAGAGGCGCCTTTACGCTTTACCATCGAGCTATATAGTGATTGACCAGGAATACATTTAGAACAATGACCAAGATCGAATGTGTTCAGCCAATGATCACTAATTAATCTCACATTCAAAATAATCATATTAGTTTTTATTTTTTATTTTTTTGAAAGGTTATAATCAAATTAGTTGGTTTCCATGAATCATGCTTACATCTAGGGCTTCTAGTTTTGTTATACATACAATCAAATTACAACTATGTATGAATCTTAACCTTAGTAGTCCATAATAGAGCTGAACGAAAAAAAAAAAACAAAAGTGAATCTATGAAGTTGATTCCATGCGGTTGAGCAAAGGTCTTCTTGAGTTGAGTGGATTTCAATTAATAAATTATTAAAAAAAAAAATTTAAGTGTACATTGGGCACCAACGCCCATCACCCAACGTTGACGCCCAACACTATTAGATATGTACCATGTTGGACACCGAAGTCGAGTGATGGGTTGGCGCTCGGCGTATGTCCAACATCACTCATTATTAAAACTTATGAGACCGAGCGATCATTAATACAACTATATTTTCTTTACCAGAAAAACCCTTGATCCAATGAATCTTGATTAGAATCAAAAAATTAAATAAATGAAAAAGAAGAAGAAGGGCAAATACAAACACCTTCTCCGTATTACTTCTATCGCATCGTTATGTCCTGGACATTTAAACCTGACACCTTCCTTATTTCAGCAACGTGATGCTTTTGTCCATGTATTAATGTTGCTGAATATAAAAAGAAGCGGTGGAAATATTAGTCCTGATTTATTTGTTGGTCTTAGAGGGGTTTGATTGTTTATACGGTCAATCAACTTAATTAGTTGTTCATTTGAGTGGTTGCCATGTTTAGTTCTTAAGAAGTTGTACTGGAGGGGCCAGACATGTTTTGGCTGAAGTACTAAAGCAGATTCTAGACTCCAAAAGCCCTCCGAATGGTGCCAAGTATCAAAACCTTTCTTAATATTAGTGGGAAGAGGGCAGTACTATACTACTATGTGGTCCAAGAACTATACTTGCATTTTACATTATTATAATGATACAGATCATTTATTTTTTGGATGGTGCCAAGGAGATCGACTCAGCTATCAAAGTCATGCAGCTGGTGTGCACTCCAGCATCAAATCTCCTTAGATTATTCTAGGGCCGCCATTTACTATTAGACCATTCTTAAGATGGTTCAAGAGTCTTGATCATGATTAGAGTACACCAGTTCATGAATTTTGTAACTCATCAGTCTCCTCTTCATTTTCCAATTTTTTACCATGTCTACTGCATGATGGAATTACTCCAAAATCAGACATGGCAACCTCTCAAATGAAAAACTTGGTCGAGAATCAATGGCTGCTTGAGTCATACGTACGGTTTGGTAAGAGCTAATTCGGATGAATAATAATATAGAGAAATATTTTTACGATTCAAAAATTATACTCAAAATCATACTTATGCTGATGTGATATATGGTGATTGGAGGATGTTTCCTTTTCTTTTTTTCTACTTGATGATGTGGTGATGTGGTATATTACCACATCAGTTAGATACATATCTTACGTCGTTTTAGCACTCTTCAATAATATATATTTGACTTTGTTTCCATTTAAAAAAATAATTCAAGTACTTTATTGAAACAATTTTTATGAATATTTCACAATATTCATGTAGATATTCTATTGGAGGGTGCACTTTGACCATGGCTGGTACTAATATTATTCTTAATTTAATTATCTTTAGGCCTAAGTATTATGTTATATTCCTAAAGGCTTCGTTGCTAATGAGTAGAGAGATCTATATTTATATCTCACACGATGAACTCTTTTATTTTTAATATGGGACACATTAAAAAAAAACTAAATAGTTATTAATTATCATGAGCAAGTTGGATTATGATGAGCTCAATACCCTATCTTTGACATATACCATTAGGGGTGTTCATCTTACGACCAACCCAATTAACCAGATTAACCCGAACTTTTTGAATTGGATTGGATCTAAGAATTTATAACCTACTCATGTTTAAGTTGGATCAAGATTTGATAACTAACCCGAACCAACCCGGACTAATAAAAAATAATAAGTATTACTCTATTCATTAGTTTCATTATGAACACTCACAATGATTGAATTAACCAAAATGTCATGGTCAGGATAATATAAAATAAATTATCTTAATAATTATTATAATATTTGCATTTGAATTAAAAATAATTTTATAATATGTTATTTATAATCTATAAATATATTAAATAGATTATACAATTTTATGATCAATATATTAGTAGATTAACCTAATCAACCTGACCTAAACCAACTCGAAGTTGTTGGGTTCGATTTAAGAGGTCTATTGAGTTTGGGTTTGATTAAATTTTTTCAACCTAAACTTTATTAGGTTAGGTTGGTATTTGGTCGAAATTTGATCCAACCCAACCTGTAAACATTTCTGTACACCATAAACATTTCGGCTTCAATAAGGCCATACTAACTTTATTTGGATGTGTATAGTATCTTAGTCAAAATTATTGACGGGCTAGATCTTGACTAATTTTGATATTATCTTGAACTTTTTGTGTTGATGTGTGGTATTCTAAATTCTCTAGTACTAATCAAAGGAGAAATTCGCACCTATACCTCAAATTATGAATTTTCTCTTTTTAACATAATATTATTCTTTATCCAACATAAAATTATATTGGTTCAATTTTTTTTTAAATTATTATTAAGTTACAACTTAATCAAACCAAATGTAAATTACTTGTTTTCAAAAAAAAAAAAATGTAAATTACTTCTACCAGAAAATGAAATTTATCAGATCCTGTTTTTGTAAGAGGAAGGCCTGTCACGGCCGAAGCACACTTACTCAGGTCAAACTCATTCAAAACGCGTGGAAAAATTGCCATGAGGCTATTTCAGTCTTTTCCTCACTGCGAAATGTTACTGTCCACGATAAATCAGCCGCCATGTTACTTCGTCTGGTTTCTATTGAAAAGTATAAGCGCTAGTTTCCTTATAAATAGGTGCAAAAGTTTCCTCATTTTCTCCTGCTTCGCTCGCTCCAGCGACCCTCGGCGACTCTCACACACTAGGGTCCTCTTCGTCTTAGATCCTCATTTCTCTCCTAATCTTAGAAAAAAACAAAAAAAATCTCAGATAAACCCTAAATCCATCGCGATTCGCAGAAACTTTGATCGAAACTTCGCTATCCAGTAGATTGGAGAGGAAAGGCTATTCTGTGGAGATCAAGGATTTGAGGAATTAGGGAGAAATGGGCGATCCTTTGGAGAGGTTGGGATCGGAATCGGCGTCCGGACTTGAATCGACAATGAAGGAGGAGCTGAGTATGGAGATCGATCCGTCATTTAAAGAGAACGTTGCGACTGCGGAGGATTGGAGGAAAGCTCTGAACAAGGTTGTTCCTGCGGTGGTGGTTTTGAGAACAACAGCTTGTCGAGCATTTGATACTGAAGCAGCTGGTGCTAGCTATGCTACGGGTTTTGTTGTTGATAAGCGTCGTGGAATTATCCTCACCAATCGACATGTCGTGAAACCTGGTACTTCAAGTTTGTTCTTTTTGTTATGATCGTATTAATTAGTTGTTCATTTTTATTGTTGTTGTTGTCGTTGTTATTGTTATTTTCTTCCTTTGTTGCTAGGACCTGTTGTGGCAGAAGCTATGTTCGTTAACCGTGAAGAAATTCCAGTCTATCCTATATATAGAGATCCTGTAAGTTGATTTTTATGAACTTTCTATTTCTTCAGTCGGATCACTTGCAAATTTTGTAGCAATTCCAGTAAAATGAATTGTATTTGTTAGCAGCTTCACAACCTTAATTAGTATTTTGACTCTGCTGATTGTTTTTTGTTTTCTTCAATTTGTTTTTTCGCATTAGATCTAGTAATTACTGTATTGATTTCAATTATGACTGAGTGGAGGTGATTTTCAAGATCATGAGCATGCAATTAGATGCACATCATGCGAATCTAGATTTGAAATTTCTAGGATTTTATTTGCTTTCGTGAAAGGCTGTTGTGGTTTATGTTGATGGATTTCTTATAGGTCCATGATTTTGGTTTCTTTCGGTACGATCCTGGTGCAATACAATTTTTAAATTATGAGGAGATTCCTTTGGCACCTGAAGCTGCTTGTGTTGGACTAGAAATCAGAGTTGTTGGTAACGACAGTGGCGAAAAGGTAGGATTTCATTGTAGTTTTGTGCTTTTGGATTCAATTCTACATGTATTTTGAATGATCAAATAAAATGAATCTTGTTTAGCAGCATATTGCATTTGGACAATTTATTTGAAAAACTTCTTTCATGAATATTTGTTGACTTTTGCTATTGGTAGGTAATTCATTGATACAAAAAACAAATTCCATAAAAAGGAGTTGGTTGAGGATGTCAACATAGAAAGAATAAATTGATCAAATACAGTCATCCACTTAAACAATGATAGCCTAGAAACAATAAAGCATCATTAAACTACTGAATGCACCGAGGAATCCGATCACAGACCAACTTCCTAATGTTAGACATCTCAAGGCCATATGAGGCCCTAGGAAAAATTAAATATTTAATGCTAAGCAACCATCTTGAATCTGTCTGAATGATCATGGTAGCTCAACTTTTACGAACAAATCCAAAATGCAAGAATAAGAACCTAGGCCTACCACACCGAACATGTATTGCCATTTTTTTTTGTTTTTCTCTCTTTGGACCTATTCATGATTTATGAATACCAAAAACTCTCTATTTGTCATTAACCTGCACCATTGCTTATACAAGTGCATTTATTACACCAAAAAGTAAGGTGATTAGTTAAGTAACACTAGTGTTTCCCTATGTATTCAACATATTCTTTCGATTTGGCCCACTCTTAAAATGTCGACTAGTTTGTTATTTTGCTTAAACTAATGCTTCTACATGCAAACACACTTTTAGTGGAAATAAATAAAGGTCAGTTGCGTAGTAACATGTTCAATGCATGTGAGTCTTGCCTATATTATTGGTTTTCCCCTTTTAATTACTTGTGCAACATATATGTGAGCTTCTTAGTGAGACATGAGAGTAAAAGAAGAATTTCCAATAATCATGGGGAAGTAGTAGTTGATAAAATGATTCTCCATTAGATAAAGTGTAACATGAACAAGATTCTTGTGGCTGATTGGATATAGTTGGGATGAAATTTGTTGTTGTTCTTTGTAGACAAGATAAAAATGATGCTGATGTTGATTGTTGACCACATGACCTACTTAGACTCTGTTTGTGGCAATCATTCATAGATTAATGGTTTATAAGTCCTTGGTGCAGAATCATCCTTTGTGCTTGTGTATTGAAAAAAAAAACTACGTAAGAGATAAGTTGATGTCACAATATAGAGTGAAACATGTCTTTTATTTTTATTATATTTTCTATTTTCGTTTCATGTCTTTGTTAGTGGGCCCATGTTAGGTGGTTTAAACCCACGTAGTTAAATAGTTGGAAGTTGTGTCAATTTAGGATTCTATTTGATAGTTTGATATAAATAAGGATTTTTGCCATTAGGAGAGGGGATACGATATTTTCTGAAGAATTCAAATCAATTGATTTATTTTTGTTATCTTTGTGTATTTTCGTTCTTGCTTCTACGACGAATCTACATCAAATTGGTATCAGAGACAAGTGGATCTTGTTTTTTTTTTCGACAATGGCGCTAAAGAAGAGAGGAAGACTCGGAGTCAATTCTCGGGTCAATCGACTGGAAGAATTGATCACCGATATTGCCAAAACTGTGAATCATCTAACAAAAGTTGTTTTGCAATTGACGTTGTCACAACAACAACGTCATGAATTGGTCGTTGTCCAAGACAGGGAGAAGGCCGCAGGTTCTCACGGCAAACATGCAGTCTCATTCCACGATTTGGAGCAGGGGTCCGAATCCGACCAATCTTATGCTATTAATTTGGATCACAGGGATCGTTGCCATTGTAGGCTCTTGCTTACACCACAACCTCGCCGTGAGGTTCGTTCCACACCGACAGACGTAAATGAATGGGTCAGAACTGGGTTGCGATATAATCGTCGCGGTGAACTAGGTGCACCAGTTTGGCATTGAAATATGGCCTATAGCGAAGATTATGAACGTGATCCTTCATCAGATTTTGTACATCATCTGGGACTGCAGAGGCGAGTACGAGATGGCCATCCAGGGCGCCGAGAGCCCGAGTTACGTGAGGAATGACCTACAGTATAGCCTGACCTCTAGTCCCTCCCCTCCCAGGCGTCAGAACGCCAACACAAGGCAAAGGCGTGTTCAGAATGATGCAAGTAACATTGATCTCAATCGTTTCTACGCATCTTAGAGAAGGATCAATATGGATATCAAGATTGATGTTCTCGAGTTTGATGGCAAACTTGACCCTGATCGCTTTGTTGATTGGCGAAACAAAATTGAAAAGGTTTTTGATTACAAGAAACCTAAAGGACCCTAAGTGTGTGAAGCTCGTTGCTACCAAGTTATCAGGCTATGCGCTAGTGTGGTGGGATAAATTGTAATAGAGTCGTCTTCTCTGTGGGCGAGAGAAGATCACCACATGGGACAAGATGCGACGAGAACTGAAAAAAGAGTTTATTCCTCCAGATTATAAGAGAGATCTTTTTATGAGATTGCACAACTTGAAGCAATGCCTTCAGAGTGTGACTGAGTATACAAAGAAATTTCTTTTGCTTGTCACCATGGCCGAGTTAGCTGAGATAGTCAAACAAAGCATTGAGAGATATCTGAATGGTCTGCGACAATCCATCCAACGAGATCTAGCTTTCAAGGAGATTCATGACATGTCAGAAGCTATCAAATATGCCTTGAAAGCTGAGGAATTACAGAAACAAAAGACTGTGGCCTCTTCTAGTGCACCTTCCCCTGCAGTAGCCAAACCTTCAATCCTTGGAGGTGTTAGGTTAACCTGTTTTGAGTGCAACCAACCAAGTCATCATGCCAGTGAGTATCCCAAGAAGAAGCGTGTTGCTTTGGCTCACGATGGTGAGATGGAGGAACCTAAACCCCAAATTGTTAATGATGATTTGGGTGTTGCTCTGTATGCTGAGTCAGGTGCTTCGACATTGATTGTGCGACGTTCTCTCATCTCACCCGTTCCCCACATGATCCTAATGCATGGCTTCGCCATAATATTTTTCGCACTCGGTGTAAGTCGCAGGGTAGGCTATGCAATGTGATCATTGATAGTGGTTCCAGTGAGAACATTATTTCTACAGATATGGTGGAGAAGTTGAAGTTGAAGGTTGAAGCTCATCCAGATCCCTTTAAAATTCAATGGCTCCAAAAGGGGAATGAAGTCAAGGTTGACAAACGATGCTTAGTTCCTATGGACGCTTGTCACTTACTACTGGGTCGCCCGTGGCGGTATGACAGGAAGTGCAAGCATGATGGTGGGCGCAACACTTATACATTCATGTTTAAGGGGGAGCAAGTTACGTTGTTTCCTTTGCGGCCATATAGCACCCCGCCCACACCACTGTCACTTCCTTCGAAGTCAAGCTTCCTTGCCGCTAGTTGTGATTCTGGTATGGTTTTAGCAGTCATTGATTCATTTGTTGCTTCCCGTACTGCTGTCTCACTTGTTTTGCAGTCATTATTAGATTCATTCTCTAATGTTTGTGATGAGCCGACTGATGCTGGACTTCCTCCACTAAGAGACATTGAACATGCTATAGACTTTGTTCTAGGAGCTTCTCTTCCAAACTTGCGACATTATCGCATGTCTCCCATTGAACATGCTGAGTTGCAACGACAAGTTACAGAGCTGTTGGGCAAAGGGCTAATTCGAGAGTGCATGTCTCTATGTGCAGTCCCGACATTGCTCACTCCCAAGAAAGATGAGAGTTGGCGCATGTGCATAGATAGTCGAGCAATCAACATGATAATGGTGGAGTATTGTTTTCCTATTCCGAGGTTGGAGGACATGATTGATTCCTTACAAGGAGCGAAAATCTTCTCCATGCTCGATTTGCGTAGTGGCTACCATCAGATACGCATGTGACCAGGAGATGAATGGAAGACAACCTTCAAGACGAAGGATGGCCTTTATGAGTGGTTGGTTATACTATTTGGCCTTTCCAATGCCCCTTCTACATTCATGAGGCTTATGACTTAGATTTTACGTCCCTATATTGGGAAGTTTGTCATTGTCTATTTCGATGACATACTTCTCTATTGCATTCCTAGTCAGACCATATTCAACATCTTCAGGTTATTTTACAAGTTTTGAGGGAGGCGAAGTTGTATTTACAGCTCAAGAAGTGTTCCTTCCTCGTTGACTCAGTTATTTTCTTGGGCTTTGTGATTTCTGCACAAGGGGTTCAGGTTGATAATTCTAAGGTATGGGCTATACTTGATTGGCCTACTCCCACTACCCTAACACAGGTTCAGAGTTTCCATGGCTTGGCTACTTTCTACCGGCGATTTATTCAGAAGTTTAGTAGCATTGTAGCTCCCAGGTTGTATGAAAGAGGGCCCTTTTGAGTGGACTCTCGAGGCTGATGTTGCATTTCACTTGATTAAGGAGAGGATGACTTTTGCTCCTATTCTAGCATTGCCAGATTTTTCATAGCTATTTGAGGTTACATGTGATGCATCCAAGCAGGGCATTGCATTGGGGTTGTCTTAAGCCAAAATGGACGTCCTGTTGCATTCTTTAGTCAGAAGCTGGATGAAGCTAAGTTGAACTATTCCACTTATGATCTGGAGCTCTATTAAGTTGTACAGGCTTTGCGACATTGGCTTCATTGTCTTATACATAAGGAGTTCATCATTAAATCAGATCATGAGGCACTTCGATATATTAACTCGCAGCAAAAAGTTTTTGATCGACATGCCAAGTGGTTTGCATTCGTACAGGGTTATACCTTCCATTTGTAGTTTCAAGTTGGGAAGGATAATCGAGTTGCAGATGCATTGAGTTGGCATACTCGCTTGCACTTTGCGCACTTTGTTTTTTGGTTTCGATCAGCTATGAGATCTATATGCCAGTGATGAGTACTTTGGCCCTATTCATGCTGATTGCTTATTACATCATGGGGCTTTTGGTGATTATCTTCTTCAGGATGGTTTTTTATTTCATGGGCAACAATTTTGTATTCCTTTTTCCTCCCTCCGTGACCAGATTATGATTGAGATGCATGCTGGGGGGATGGCTGGTCATTTTGGGGTTATTAAGACCATTGCTTCTATTTAGCGCTATTTTGGCCTACTATGCGTAGGGACATCAATCGCTTTATTGCCAAATGCTATGTTTGTCAGACTTCAAAGGGCAAACAAGCTAATGCTAGCTTATACATTCCACTCCCTACTCTTGACAGACCTTGGCTAGATGTTTCTATGGACTTTGTATTGGGACTTCCACGATCCTCGCATGGTATGGACTCCATTCTTGTGGTGGTCCATTGATTCTCCAAGATGGCTCACTTCATTCCATGCACTTGCGTTGCTGATGCCGCTTATGTTACTCACTTATACTTTCGTGAAGTTGTTGGCTTACATGGCATTCCTTGTAGTATTACTTCTGATCAGGATGTGCGCTTCACTAGCTACTTTTAGAAAACTTTGTGGAAGCTCTTGAAGTGCCAGTTGCAATTCTCTACTTCTTTTCACCTGCAAACAGATGGTCAGACTGAAGTCGTCAATCGCAGCTTGGGAGATTTGTTACGATGCTTGATTGAGGAGAAGCCTAAGTCTTGGGAGTTAGTTTGTTTTGACACAAATAGAGTTCGCTTATAACAACTCTGTCAACCGGTCTATTGGTTTATCACCGTTTATGATTGTGACTGGTACTTAACCTCTTACAATATTGGACTTGGCCCCTATTCCACCTATTCTCCCGGTGTGCGCTTCTGTAGAGGAGTTTTCTTATAAGATTAAGTCTATCCACGAGGATGTTCGTAGTCACCTTAAGAAGTCATACGCTTCTTATAAGGCTCATGCGGATGCTTATCGACGATCTGTTCATTTCAAGGTTGGTGATTTGGTGATGGTTTATTTGCGAAAGGAACAACAATCATCTCCTCATAAGTTGATGATGCGGCGTTATGGCCCTTTTTCTATTGTTGCTTGTCATGGTGATAATGCATATGAAGTTGACATTCTTTCTAAGTGGCACATTTCTCGATCTTTTAATGTTGCCCGATTTTCTCCTTTTGTGGGTGATGTGATTCCTCCTATACCTCTACCTAGCGATGGTAGCTCAGTGCCTGCTTCTGCTTCTGATCGTGTTGAGGGTGTTCGAGATGTTTCTTCGTTCTCTACTCGCCGTGGTACCTATACTCACTATTTAGTCAAGTGGCGTGGGCGTCCTTTGTCTGAGAGTACTTGGACTTTAGAGGCGACATTTCAGAGACTTGATCTTGATTTTTATGATGCGTACAAGAACTCCATCTCGAGGACGAGGTCCTTTCATGTTGGGAGGATTGATGTAGGGACGTATGAAACATGTGCATAACGTGTTTATCATGTCTTTTATTTTTTTATGTTTTTTATTTTCGTTTCATGTCTTTGTTAGTGGGCCCACGTTAGGTGGTTTAAACCCACGTAGTTAAGTGGTTGGAAGTTGTGTCAGTTTAAGATTCTATTAGATAGTTTGTTATAAATAAGGCTTTTTGCCATAAGGAGAAGGGATATGACATTTTTCTGAAGAATTCGAATCAATAGATTTATTTTGGTTATCTTTGTGGATTTTTGTTCTTGCTTCCGTGACGAATCTACATCAGATATAGATGTTTCAATTATGCCTTTTTTACTTTTGTACAAGCAATAATAAATTGATAATGCTATGGTTGTGGACATAAATATCGCTGATGATGATTTGGATGGAGAGGTTTCTTTTGAAAAACACTTTTTAAATGTTGTATTTACCTGACTGTGCTTTGTCTAAAGAAGTCTCTGTTTCAATTGTATATGTTTCCCTTTTGAATTAATTGTGTATACATACCATGATGCATGATATAAACCATTTTCACTTTTACTACGTTGTTCTTGGTTTTAAGAACTCAATTTTAGAAACTTTCTAGGTTGTGATTCCTGAGGTGTCACATCTTCTTGGTTCACTAACTCATTATTTATCTCTTGTATAATAGTAGATCTCGATCTCATGATTCTTGGTTGATCAAGTGCTAGGATTTTGTAGGTTTCAATTTTGGCTGGCACCCTTGCTCGCTTGGACAGAGATGCTCCTCATTACAAAAAGTATGTGATTTCCATACCAGGCTGCTCTTGCTCTCATAAGTCGAGAGAAAAGCATTAACTGTTAGAGTTTGTTTCTACAATTTTTATATACTGTTAGTCAATTATATATTTATATATATATAAAAAAAACTGTTTTATGCAGCGCCACATACATGGTTTTGCATTTTGGAATCTTTTAATTTGAGATAAATGCAGATATTGAAAAAAAGCATAGTGAAAAACTAGTGGAAAAAAACTGTCAAAGAAAAGAAATTAGCAAAGTGAAAAAAGAAAAGAAAACAAGAAAAAAGAACTCTCCCTATCGATGGAGTGAATGACCAATGAAAAAGCAAAACAAGTGAAAAGACAAACCTCAAGCCCTCAATGGTGTCAGATGTTACGAAAATGAAAAAAGACATTTTTGAGAGAAAACAAGACTAGAGTTGAGGAGAAACAAGGAATAAGAAATTGAGAAAAAAAAGGAAAAGAAAAGAAACATAACTCACTGGTAGTATATGCAACTTCTCCAGTGTCAAAACAGTTGGTGACGATGACCTTCAATGTTGTCGGAAGTCCTTAATGGCGGCAACAGAGTTTTTTGGGTAAATTGAGCAGCAACAAGATTTTTGGAGATTGTATGACTTCGTTGGCTATCACTACAGGCTCTATTGGCGTCAGAGGAGTTGTCAAAATGGTTGTTGGAGGAGTTGAGGGATGACCTACTCTCTTTTGCCATGTTTGCCAACCGGCTCGATAGAGTAAAGCAAACTAAGAAGACTGCTATGTTAGCAACGGTTTGATCAATTTGGCTGGAGAGGAGTAGTATAATTTTTTATGGAATCGAGCTTAACAGTTTGAGACTTGGTCAAAAGGGGAGCTAGTACTGTTGGCAATTTGGGCTGTGGCTACGGTCTTTCGGATTAGCTAAGGAGTTGGAACAATCTTTTGTAAACCTTTCTAGTTTTGAGGACCCCTTGACCTCCCCTCCCTTGTACTTATTAGTTACATGTTTTATTTCTTCTTAAAAAAGGTTCGCTTGCCAGTAAACTGCAAAAATAGGAGCATTCACTTAGGAACTATACTTCATTCTTTTATATAATGGAAATATGCTTCATTCTTTTATATAATGTGTGACTCAACTTGGAAATGGCGGTTGAAGATTAATATCTGAGATCATAAATGTTTTGTCTGAATGAATCCTCACCCTAGATTTAGATTGTAATCATTGTAGTAACTTTTAAACTGCAGATCAAAATATTGGATTTCAATGGTAATGTTCTTGATATCCATAGTTTACCATATCAAGAATCAAGATACAGATTGGAAAATTCTGATGTTTCTGTTTTCTCTCATATTTTTTGCCATTGGGTTACTTATTATATTCCTATAGATATCCCAGCCAATCAAGTTAACATTCTGAAATTGAGTCTTGGTTTATTTATTTTTCCAGATTTTAGCTGCTGATATTATTTGTAACTTTCTTTTTGTAGGGATGGGTACAATGATTTCAATACATTTTACATGCAAGTAAGTAGCTGAACAGGCTATTTTTTAATATACATACATATATATATATATATATATATATATATATATATATATATATATATATATATATATATATATATATATATATAGACATTGCTTCATGAAAAATGATCCATGATTGCTGGACTCTTTTGCAGTGTTTTTTACTGCTTACTGAAATTCCATTATTGGAGTCTTTGCTGTAATTGAAGAATTGGTTGGAGAATCAGTATTGAGTATTGTAATTGATCTTCAATGTGTTTCAAATATTTTCACTTTCTTTTCTTGTTTGATTTGTTTGTATTATAATTGGTCAATCACTTGCCTATCTGGGTTTGCTATTATTTTTTATGACTCAACTACATGTGATAAAGGAGGCTAGGATTTTTGTGCTTAGTAAATCCACAAAAGTACTGTGCAACTGTGCTCAACACGTGACAACTATTTTTTTTTCCAGAGGCTGAGAAAAAGAAATGCATAGATCTGAACAATTTTTCATTGAATTGTTAGGGATGACAGATCGACCAACTTTTTTAGAAAATTCTCCAAGAAAAGATCTGTTAGCCAGCCTAGGTGCCTTTTAGGGTTAGACCTTGGCAGGTTTATAAGGACCTTATGTCTCAGCAGTTGATGGAATTCTTGTGTTTCTTCTGGTGTGACTGCGTGAGACTTCTTCTTTACATATCTAGGTACACATTCTATTAATTGTTGGTGGATGTGAAATTGTCTTGGATTGTTTTCTAGTGTTTGAGTGGTCCTAGAAGTAGAGGTATGAGCCCAAACTCTGGAGGAGTTGATTAATTAGGCTCTGGATTTGCTTTGCAGAGTGTCAATTTGAGCTTCCCTTGCAAGGGGAGAGAGAGAGAGAGAGTAAAAACTAGGTGGACTTTAGGAGGTTTTGCACCTTTGAGCTGAAATAAAATGTGCACCTTCTTTGTGGTGGTAGATTTATTGACTCGTGACAAGTTGAGTCCTTTTGTGCTTGATAAAGCTTTTGATTCATATACAAGGAAGTATCATTACATGAATTTCTTCAACCAACTTGATCCAGTCTATTGCAAGGATGCGCCGCCTACATTTGATATGTACTTCCATTTTAGTATAATGATGGATTTCTTTCCTTTCTTCTCGTTTTCTTTTTCCTTATTATTATTATTATTAATTTTCAGATGTTGGGGGGTGGGGGTGGTAAAAGGAATTCATTTTAGATTATTAAGTATTGAATGCCTTTCAAATGTAGATAATTGAATTTGAGTTGATCTTATGAAGTGGAACAAGTCTTTGGAAGGTGGATCCTCGGATGAGTTTGGTGTGACAAGGTGGTAGTTCCTGCACGATATGCAAAAACAATTTCATAACGAGGATATGCCTAAAAGCTGGAAAGCTTATGAGGTTTACTATACTATGTAGAAGTTACGACTAATTGACTAAGAAAACAATTGTAGATGATGTTCTAGAATAGTTAAACAGTATCCAAAACTAAGGTTTTTCTGAATCTCCCATGAAGTATGAACCATAAGTTCCATTCATGTAGGGAAAGATGTTGAAATGTTGGTCCTCACTCCCCTCTCCACTCATCACAGGAAAATGATGACACCATCTGCTCTACACTTATTTAACAAAAGAGTAATGCCAAAATATATGTCCAGCTGACTCCAAATTATGTTTACAAAGATAACACCAATATGGAGATACACATGTTTGAGAATCTTTTTTGCAACAAATCCCGTGTTTATCTTCCCATGGGCAACCACCCACCCTAAGAATTTAACCTTTGATGGCACTTGAGCTTTCCAAATGAGATTGTGATGTGGAAATGGTGGAATATTAGGATCGTTAAGTATGGCTGCATGAAAGGATTTAATGGTAAATGCACTCGAAGGATCCCATGGCCGAAGAATTCTGTCATTATCCTCGGGCTGAAAGCATCCCTCAAGCAGAGGCTAATAAGGGAATCTACATCTCTTTCCTCCCTAGGAAAGAAATTGCTACCTAAATGCAAATCCCACAACCCAGAGGCTTCTTCCCTAAGCTCAAGGCTTCTCACAAACTCACAAATAGGTATATTGTGATGCGAAGAACGACGGTAAAGGTTAGGAAACATTGACTGGAAAGTATCATTCCGACACCATAAGTCCTCACAAAAACAAAAGATATAAATTTTTAGGGACTCCTAAAATGTTACTCTATTGGCTAACCCAATGTCCCTGAGGTTGTCCCGAAGTCCATGCCTACTGCAGATAACCTTCCCTCATAAATGATCCTGCTATGTTTCTAGAAACTATATTGCCAATACCCAAACCACCTTGTTCAATCTTCCTCTGCACAGTGCTCCAAGCCACAAGGTGCAACCCCTGCAATTTGTCTTCATTCTGCCACAAGAAATCCCTCATAAGCTTCTCAATTCGATCCGCCACCTTTGATGGGATTCAAAAGACTGATAGGTAATAAGTAGGGAGGGCATCCAACCCTGATTTAATTAGGGTAAGCCTTCCTCCTTTGGAAAAGAAACTTTCTCTTCCACCCATTAAGTCTCATCAACACCTTAGAGATCACTGGTTCCAAGAAATCAAGCCTAGAAGGATTCCCTCCTAAAGGCATACCCAAATATTTCACAGGCCAAGAACAAGTAGAGCACCCAATTTGGTCTGCCACATCCTGCAACCATTCCTGCTGTACATTAATGCCCGCTAATTGACTCTTGGCCATATTGATAACCATACCAGAAATCCAGCAAAAGCACTTAAAAACCATAGATGCATTAAGGATGCACTCCTCACTTCCTGCCAAAAAGATCAATTTATCATCAACAAACTGAAGATGAGTGACCTCCACATTCTCACGCCCCACTTCGAAACCCGTCACCAAGCTTGCTTCCTTTGCCTTGTCCAACATCCTGCCCAACACATCCACCACTAGAGTAAACATAAAAGGGGACAACGGGTCGCCCTGCCTAAGCCCTCTCTCCCCCACAATCTTTCCCCTGGGACGACCATTGACAAAAATAGAATAAGATACAGTTCTCAAGCACCCCTGAATCCATTTCCTCCATTTCATACCAAAACCCTTCTTTGTCAGCACATAATCAAGAAATTCCCAATTAACCATGTCATAGGCTTTAGCAAAATCTAATTTAAACACAACACTTACCCTCCTTCTAGATCTGTAATCTTCCACCAACTCATTTGTGACAAGTACAACATCAACAATTTGACGGCCTTGAACAAAAGCCATCTGATTTTCCTAGATCATAGCATGCAAAACACCCTTCAGCTTGTTTGCTAATACCTTTGCAATGATCTTATAAAGGCATGTGGTCACTAATAGGCCTAAAGTTTGCAACCCTCCTAGACACAATCTTTTTAGGAATTAAACAAATACATGTTTCATTAGTGCACCCATCGATGACCCCAGTGTGAAAGAACTCCGTTAAAACTTTCATGAGATCGCCCTCAACAACATCCCAACTCTGGAAGGACATAGTCATGCCATCAGGCCCTGGGGCCTTTGAGTTCGAAGACTGCCTGCCTCACTTCATCCTCATCAAAAGGTTGTTCCAACTCCAAGCTATCCATCTCGCTGATTGGACACCATTCAATCCCATCCACCCTCCAAGCATGTAGCCCGCTGCTAGAGTAGACGTCTCGAAAGAAATCTGTTATCCTGCCACAATCTCCTCCTCACCCTCCACTATTGTCCCATCCTCCCTTTCCAATTTGGAAATAGTATTAGTAGTCCTTCGTCCACTCATAAGTCTATGGAAGAATTTGGAATTAGCATCACCATCCTTAAACCACCGAATCGTGGATTTAAGAATGGCATCCGTATCCTCATTCACACATAGTTTCCATAACTTCGCTTTGGCTATTGATCTTTCTTGGGCGATGAACTCATTCCATTCTGGTCCACCTTCCTTTCTATCCAATCTTCGAACTAATCCCTCTAACTCCTTCCTTCTCACAACTTCCCACCTTACCCCACCCATGAAGCCTAGACTTCACTGATTTAACCCCCTGCATAAACTTAAATCCTTTCCAACCCTGAAAAGACCACTCACTCCACCATCCCTCAACCTGAGTTTTAAAATCTGGATGATCAATCAAGCGGCTATCAAACCTAGTAGGGGTTGGTCCCCATTTAGGCCTGGTAGTGTCAAGAATAACCAGCCAGTGATTTGAGACATACCTTCCCCCTACCTCCTGCCGATTAAAAGGAAACATCTCCATCCATCCTACTCCCAAGAGAACCTATGCAACTTGCAAAACACTGGAGCTAAAGTTTGACCATGTGAACATGCCATTAAGGAGGGGCGGGTCATTAAGCGCAAGCTCCTTGATTAAAGCATCAAAGTCCGTCACACTCTTAGTGATTCTTCCGCTGTTCACTTTTTCAGAAAGAAAACGCACTATGTTAAAATCACCACCCACACACCACTTCCCTCCACATATACTACTTAGGCCCGCAAGTTCATCTCAAAATTGACTTCGAGTTGTTCTATGATTCGGGCCATACACACCTGACAACTACCATCCATCGCTTTCCCTGTCTTCACTCTTCACAGATACAGAGAATTCGCCAATGAGCCCATCTGTAACCGTCACCCCTCTCGAATCTCAAGCCAATAGTAATCCCCCCGCAGAGCCGACTGCTGGGAGAAACACCCATTCTTTAAACCTTGACTACCACAACGACCCAATCAACTCCCTGTCAATCTTCTGTCTTTTGACTTCTTGCAGGATGATGAAATTGGGACTAAACTTCCCAATGGATCTCTTTATCATTCGCCTCTTATCTCTGGACCCGCAACCTCGAATATTCCATTAGAGTATCTTCATTATGACACCATAAACAACCCACCAACCAAGCACTATGCATGGAAAGAAATCACTCCGCTTCAGGAGCAACCAGACGACCATTGTCCAGATCAATCAGAAATAACGTCATCTTTGTCAGGAAGTCGATAGCTTCTGCCTTCGTCAGTCAACCCTTATCGACCTGAGGATTTTTGCCTACTGGTCTAGGCTCCCCATCCTTCACATACACAACATCCCCCCCACTACCACAACTAACAAGCTCAACGGGACGTCCCTCAGGGTTATGGGAAATTGGGGATCTATTTTGATGGCACAAGACAGGGGAATGGGACAAACCGACATGGACTTGCGTCTCAGGCACATAAGAAGAAAGAATAGGGGAGGATAGGGAAGAGGGAGGGCGGAAAGCACAATTGCCATCAAAATTAAATTCTTTGGTGTGTACCTGATCCATGGGAAAATGTTTAACTTTTCATTCTACGTTGTTATCCAAATTATATGATTCATAATTCCCACGTCAAGTAGATTTCATGGTAAAGGAGCCAAGATACCCCCATTAAAAAAATACCAAATTCTCAACTCAACTTAACAAAGTTTTCCCAACTACATGGGGTTGGTACAAAACTACCAAATTGCGGTAAAAAATATATTGTATTACTATATACGAAGTCATTTCTATTATTAACCAAAAACAACTAGAGTAATGATCCATAAACTCTTGATCTTTTGTAAAAAGGAGAAAATAATTTTGACAATTGACTTTCAAATGAACTTCTTAAGTGCTTGTAGACTTCCATTTTCACTATTCTTATGTTTGTTAAGATTATTATTTATTTATTTATTTTCGATCTGAAAGGAGTTTCTTTTATTTAGTGGTATTCATAACTGATAAAGATCCGTATGTGGATTATGCATAAGTGGGCCTTTAACTAGGAGAAGATAGTTGGGTTTCATGGGAATCAATAATAAGCACTTATGCAGTTAATTGCCTTCGTAAAATCATCAATGAAATTTTTTTTCCTCCTCCTACCCCCTTCTACTAAATATTTGCATTGTTGATTTGAAAGATTAATTGTACAGTTTGTACTGAAATTAATTCTTTGACCATCCGGCCCATCCCACCTACATGAAAATCCTCCTCAATGAAGGGGTTTTTATTTATTTATTTTATTTTAATGTACTTCCTCTTTCTGCCAGTTTTTTTTTTTTTCTATCTAAATATTTGCATTGTTGTTTTGAAAGATTAATTGTACTGAAATGAATTCTTTGACCAACCAACCACCCCTTCGTGAAGACCCTCATCAATCATGTATGGACTGTATAGTTTGTTCTTTTTAGTTTTTAGAGTATATGTTCCTGGCTAAAGCTTATTTCATCTATGTCGTGCTCCTATAACTAATTGTCTTTTTCTTTAACTTTAGCTCCTCCCAATTGGCTTGGAAGGTGATTGATTGCAGAGCTTTATGGATTTACTGTTGCAGTTAGTGCTTACTTTATATGGCCATGCTTACTTGCAACTTCTTTTCTTACATTAGTGTCTTACCTGTTTTTTTCATGCACTATAGATTGATAAATTGATGCTATCAATTGGTTTATGTTAAATTGTTTTAAATATTTGTTGGTTTATTTTTCTTGCCATATTTGTTTATTTATTTATTTTTCTGATGGGGTAATAGGCTGCATCTGGAACGAAAGGAGGATCAAGTGGTTCCCCAGTCATTGATTGGCAAGGACGAGCTGTGGCCTTAAATGCTGGGAGCAAATCGTCCAGTGCCTCTGCATTTTTTCTTCCCTTAGAGCGAGTGCGTTTTTGTTCTATTATGGGCTATACTTTCTCCTGTATTATCCTTCTATGAATGAGAATTGAACTTACTTTCTGTTTCTTTTGCATTACCTTAATGCATGAATTAAAAAGCTTGCTTTATTATTTAGACATGTCTGTATATAGTTGGTGGTTATTTGTCACATATTGCTTATGTGAGTCATTGCCTACAACTTGTATAGTGCAAATTTAACAATGTAATTTCTATTTAGCTATAATTGTTGGGATTTTGGCTTATTATACTGGAATGCTTGAACTCATGCATGTAGAAAAGCACATTTCCAGCATCTCCAATGTTGGAATCTTGTATTTTTTTATTTAACTAAGTGTTCATGATCTGTTTAACATTCCAATTAACTTTGGCAATGCCCTGATAATTAATGGATTATGATGCTAAATAATGGGTCTAGTGGTTTGTTACGATCACATTTAATATTTATCTTCTATCATTCTATGTTTTTATGTTATTTTCATTTAGTTGAAAAAATACAAGTAGGTAGGGTAGTATCTTACCACTGCAATGATGTTGTAGAACTTGGGTGTATGTGTAGAGAAAAAATGGGTTGTGTGTGCTAGTTGCTAGGATTTAGTTGTGCAGTAACTTTTTATTTAAGGAGAGTGAATCATTGAAAAGGGGAACAAAAAGTTACTCACAAGATCAATGGTTTGATCCATTTGGGAGGTTGTGTTCCCTTGAAGAACTTATTTACAGATGTTGTTGCCCTTGATTGAACCAATTTATCTTTGTTCCATTTCTTTTTATTTTATGTTTTTAAATTCAGGAAAATTGGTCTGTCTCGTGGTTTTAACATTTTGTTGCATTTGTTTCATAATTTGTCTGGTAGGTAGTAGCATTGTGTAGCAAAAAACAAGAAACAAGAAAAATGATTAAAATTATAGATTAAGTCGACCTAGTGGCGTACCAAGAGCAATGCCTAAAAAGTAGCAATGGTAGTAGCAAACCTTTGCTTCCGGAACAACTTGTTGCATGAAATTATCCTATTGAATTTGGTTCTTTGCAAGGCAATGACATTCACCTCACTTAGCTGTTCTTACCTCTTAGCATCAAGCCATCAACAATAGCTGCATCACTCTCCAGTTTCCACAACAAGAGGATTGGCATGATGGCTGAATGTTAAACTTCTATACCCTCTCCAAATCTCATGCCAATTGCTGGAGAGATTTCTCAAGGGATGTTAGCACCTCTCTTCCCACCCTTTGTGGTGTTCTTGCTTCTTTCATTTTGTCAACTAGAGTAATCTACATCAAAATAGAGGTTAATGCTTATTTTTTCAAGACTTGTAACTTTATTCATGTTTTCAAGGCGTCAAGACGATACCTAGGCAATTGTCCCCATCTAGCCGAGATGGTGTCTAGGAGTCACCTAGGCAAGGCCCTAGACGTTAAAAATAGTATTTATTTACAGCTTCCTAAAGAAATAATTAATTAGTTTTACATTGCAAACCTTGTATATCTAATTACACACATATCTCATAATATAGAAGTCAAATCTTGTGTAATAAAAGATTAACCACATTTTACACTCCTCTATTTTTTATCCACAAATTAGAAACAAAAAAAAACATAGTAACAAATAAAAAAAAAGTCGGTATATGGTGAAAGTACAATGATTTAAAGAACTATGTTTGATGTAATACTTATGTATAAGTATAACAAAATGAAAAATATTTGCTGGAATATAATAAAAATAAAATAAAAAACTAGAATTAGAAAATAAAAAAGATAACTTTCATAATGGAAATATAAGCATGCTACTTGAGTTAAAACCTATATTAATATTTAAGCTACATAATCATATTGTAACAATATAAAAACAAAGAACCTTACATTTTATATACTTGCACCGACCCCCTTATACGTTTAAAAAATTTCAAAGAGCTCCATGGTCTGGCTTACTTATGGTCTAGGTGATTTAGTTCCAAATGGCCTAGGTGATGGACTAGTCATAGCCTAAGCGTGGCCTTGAAAACACTAAAATATATTGATATCAACCATCCTATATGATCCTTTAATAAAATCACGTTACTTGTGAGGGAGGTGCCCATGGGATTATGCAAGGATCCTTGACCTTTCTATACTCTGCCTTGTGTGTGACTCTTGATGGTAGAATTTCCTGTTTCAATGGCGTCTCTTACCAACATCAACACAAAAAAGTCAATAGGACAATCTATTGCGGTGGTTAATGTCTCGTCTTCTTCTAATAGTCAACTATCCCATTTGTGATTTCTAAACGAGGTCAACTTTAGGGCCTTCTTCTTTGAGGAGGTTATTAAGGAACTCCATATTTGGTGGAAAAAATTTGATTGGCTGAAAAGCTGGCATTCGACTACTAGCTTCCAATAGTCCACTATCCCATGTTTGAATTCCAAACTAGGTCAACTTCAGGGCTTTCTTCTTTGAGGAGGTTATTGTAAACTCTAGATTTTACCTACTCTAGTAGAAAAAAATTGACTGGCTGAAAAGTTGGGATTTGGTTGCCATCTTTGAATAGCCCACTCAACTTAACTCAACTCACTAAGCCTTTTCCTAATTACATGGGGTCGGCTACATGAATTTCATACCATACTTGGCCAACTTTAGGGTCTTCGTTATTGTGAAACTCCAGATTTTACCCCTTTTTGGAAGAAAAATCTGACTTGCTAAAAGTTGGGATTCTTGTAACATTTGGAAATTGGCTTGTAGTCTTAAGGTATGCATTGTAGGAGGAAGGATCTCAATCAAATATGAGAAGCAAGCAATGTCGAAAGGGTTGTATTAGACTTTTGGGAATTTGCAGGTGGGTTAATAACTTGTCATTTCAAAAAAAGAAAGAAAGATCGGTTGATTTACGTAGACTTTATGCACTCAAAGGTTCACATTTAGAAAAAAAGTAGTATTGGTTTGAATGATTTGGCATTTTGGATTATATCTTTGAAGTTTGTTTAGTTCATAGCTTCTAGCCTATAGACAAAGTTGTAGAGTTGCCTTTCTTCCCTATTGAGCAGAAGAGAAGGCTTTGATGGTAGAAGATCCTAGGTGTGGCCAGTTTAATTTATGGGATGGCTAGACTTATTTTTTCTCGACATGAACATGCAATTAGTTTAGCACTTGTATCTTTGATTAATTTAGTTTTCCATTTTGATTTACATTTTGGAGCATTTACCTCAGTAAACACTGACTATATTCACAAAAAGTAGAAGCAAATGCTTTAAATTTTCTTTTCACTTCATTCTTAAATCATGTTAGGGGCATTAGGGCTATTGGTTCTTGATGATAAACATCCTTATTCAAGTTTATGGTTCTACAGTTTAATGTTAATTAATATGAGTTGTTATCTAGTTTATTTGAATTTTGAACTGAGCTTTTTTTTTTTGGAATTCAACCCAACTTAACTAAACAAAACCTTTTTCTAACTACATGGGGTCTGGCAACAAGAAGCCTCTTCCTTTAGTCAGCTCTTTCAAAAACTATGTCGATATATATATAGCATGTATAGATATTAAGCACACAAAAATCTCATTTTGGTGGAAATTAGGAATTTGCTTATATAAGCACACGAAAGTAAATGCAAATTCAAATCCCATGCAGATCATGCAATTTTATTCGAGTTATGTGACAAGTGTGTCCAAAGGCTTATATGTAAGCATATAGCCAACAGGGAAAACACATTCCAGCCTCAGCCTCAATCTTAAGTCACATTAAAATTAAACTTAAATAACTGCCATCAGTGGCTATGAATAATGGAATTCATTTTATTGCTCGAAACTAGCCCTCCATGACGTTGTTAAAAGTCTATCAACACTCTCTTGAAGATAGACCCAATACTAATCATGGAAAACCTCACTCGAAAACAATAAATGATATACCCCATGTTTCACCAACTGACTAGAAAAGTTCCTCCAAATTCAAGTTCAATAAGCTTACGAGAACAAAAGATCCAGTTATCCTTGTAGGGAGTATTCTCACCTACTCGGTTATATCCAAATATCTAATATCTCCAAGTAAACAAATTGAACAAGAATCAAAAGGGTTTTTCCATAAGCACACAAAAGTCATATTTTAGGTGAAAATTATGAAATTGTTAGTATAAGCACACGAAAGTCCCATTGGGGTGGAGATTTTGAATTTGTTTATAATAAGCACACGAAAATCCCATTTAGGTGGAAATTAGGAATTTGCTTATATAAGTACACACGAAAATCCCATTTCGGGTGAAAATTAAGAATTTGCTTATATGTGTACATAGAAGTCCAACTTGGGCTGAAAAATATGAATTTCTTTATATAAACACACGAAAGTCCCATTCGGGGTGAAAATCATGAATTTGCTTTTATAAGTACACAAAAATCCCACTTGAGGTGAAGATTATGGATTTACTTAGATTAGCACACGAAAGTCTGTTTAGGATGAAAATTAGGAATTTACTTATTTAGGCACACAAAAGTACCATTTGACATAAAAAACATAAATTTGCATATATAAGCACACGAAAGTCTGTTTGGATTAAAAGATTATGAATTTGCTTATATAAGCACACGAAAGTCTCATTTGAGGTTAAAATCATGAATTTGTTTATATAAGCACATGAAAGTCACATTTTAGGTGAAGATTCATAATTTTTTAATATAAGCACTGGAAAGTCCTATTTGGGGTGTAGATTTTGAATTTGTTTATATAAGCTCACGAAAATCTCATTGAGGTGGAAATTAGGAATTTGCTTATATGAGCACACGAAAATCTCATTTCGAGTGAAAATTAGGAATTTGCTTTTATTACATAAAAGTCCAATTTGGGCTGAAAAATATGAATTTCTTTATATAAGCACACGAAAGTCACATTTTAGGTGAAATTATGAATTTGTTAATATAAGTACACGAAAGTCCTATGGTGGGCGGAGATTTTGAATTTGTTTATATAAGCACACAAAAATCGCATTTTTGTGAAATTAGGAATTTGCTTATGTAAGCACACGAAAATCCCATGTCAGGTGGAAATTAGGAATTTGCTTATATATACGTATGTGAAAGTCAAATTTGGGCTGAAAATTTGAATTAGTTATATAAAAGTCGCATTTTAGGTGAAAATTGTGAATTTGTTAATATAAGCTCACGAAAGTCTCATTTGGTGTGAAGATTTTGAATTTGTTTATATAAGCATACAAAAATCTCATTTAGGTGAAAATCTCATATAGATGGAAATTAGGAATTTTTCTTATGTAAGCACACGAAAATCCCATTTCATTTCGGGTGGAAATTAAGAATTTGCTTATATAAATACATGAAAGTCTAATCTGGGCTGAAATATTTGAATTTGTTTATATAAGCACACGAAAGTCACATTTTAGGTGAAAATTATGAGTTTGTTAATATAAGCACACGAAAGTTCCATTTGGGGTGGAGATTTTGAATTTGTTTATATAAACACACGAAAAACTCATTTAGGTGGAAATTAAGAATTTGCTTATATAAGTACATAAAAGTCCGATTTGGGTTGAAAAATTTGAATTTCTTTATATAAGCACATAAAAATCCCATTCGAGGTGAAAATAAGGAATTTGCTTTTACAAGTACACGAAAATCCCACTTGAGGTGAAGATTACGAATTTGCTAAGATTAGTACACGAAAGTATGTTTAGGGTGAAAATTTGGAATTTACTTATCTAGACACATGAAAGTGCCATTGGACGTGAAAAATATAAATTTGCTAATTTATGCACACGAAAGTTCTGTTTAGGGAGAAAATGTTAAGTTTTTTGTGTAAGCACATGAAAGTCTCGTTTGGGATGAAAAATTATGAATTTTCTTATTCAAGCACACGAAAGTCTCATTTGAGGTTAAGATCATGAATTTGTTTATATAAGCACACGAAAGTCACATTTTAGGTGAAGATTCATAATTTGTTATTATAATCACACGATAGTCCCATTTGGGGTGGAGATTTTGAATTTTTTTTATGTAAGCAATATATATTTTAATTATCTTTTTCCATGTTATATCGCAAATTCTTAATAGGTTACTCTTCCAAGTCGGCGCATCTAATGGTTTTCGTTGCACGTATGTGTTCAAATCACGATTCTCTTCCAGTTTACCTCCAATTGGAGGTCTTTTACCATATCTTGATTCTTGAATATTTTTTAAATTCTTATTTATTTATTAATGTTTTGTTACAAATCCGTCTTAGCATTTGTATTTCCAGTAACATATTGTTTCTTTATTGCCAACATTTTGTTTCTTAGAACTTGGCTGGCCTAATAGTTGTCTTATAAATTTCCTTTTTCAACTTCAATAGAATTACTGTGTGAGATTTCAATTGCTTTCCATTCTGTCTTTAAGTCTTTTCCTTGTGCTTTTCTTTTTCTTTCTGTTATTTTTCATCATTGTAAAAGAATCATTGAGACTGCTTGGTGTTAAATTTATGTCATATTTGTTGTCTGGATGTAATTATCGCCTTGAGTTGTTTGAATTCATGTTTTTGGTGAATTCTCCCCCCCACCCCCCCAAAAAAAAAAAAAAAAAAAAAAAAAATCCCTCCCCTTTCTGTTTTTTGTGGCTGAGTAAGCTAGGGCTTAAATTTGTGATCTTATAGCTCGTGTCCCAGGTCTTTAGCCATTGAATTAATTAGTTCAATTTTTTTTTTTCAAAATTTTTATCAATGTGATGATTAGTTTAACTTGTATCCACTTTTTGAATTTCAGTTTGGCAGCCTTTTGGCAGCACAATTAGTAATCTTTATGTAGATCCTGACACTCTTCTATCTGAAGGTTGTCAGGGCATTGCATTTTCTACAGAAGGGTCGGGATTCATATGAAAGCAAATGGGAAGCAGTAGCTATCCCTCGTGGTACGCTTCAGGTTTGTTTTAATCTTGTGGATTTTGCATTATTGACAAATTGACTTAGAATATTTCCTAGTTGAGAATTGAGTCTCAACTTTAGTTTCATGATGACTGTATGAACATTTAGCTGTAGTAAATCTACTCTATTTAGTCTTTGTGGACCACTAGACTGAAATCCGATAATTCACTTTATGCTTTGTCAAAGAGATTTCTTTTTCTTTGAAAGAGATATTTGTTTCATGAGAATATATGAAGAAATAAAATAAGCTGGTCAACAAGTTAAGATACCATACTTAGGGATTAAGGGAAGAAAATAGATTGTGCTGCTTACCACTTCACAACTGTCATTTAAGAAACAACAATTTATCAAGGTTTAGGTAGGGTAATAATTTGCCAAGGAAGCTGAGGCTGCTAGAATCTGTGGTTAGAGTTGCTTTGGTGTATCCCAATTCACACAATTTAAGCCATTTCCTCTTGGTCCTTTTTGGGGATTTTAGATGGAAAGATCTTTTGTTCTTAAGGACCTAAATAGGTGCTGATGTGCTTGAAATTTTTGAGGCATTTCAGTCAGATGAATTTTCCTTTTTTGTTTAAGAAGAAGTTATACTATTAGAACTATTTTAGGAGATTGAAATGAGAATCTTTATCTAGACTAATGTTGTGAGATAGCATCTCATTTTAGTGATTTCTACTAGGTGGCCATAAGAAGAATCTTGGATATATTGGACAAATTAGTATAGTTGGGGTATGCAGAATTTCCCAAGAAGTTCATCTCTGGGAATAAAGTGGTTTTATCTTCTTTCACCTCTTGCTTAAGCATTTTTTGGGAGATACATACTTGAGATGCTTTTTTGATAAAAAAAAAACAATTGCATTGGCCGAGCACGTTGCCCTTTGGTATTCCAAAATTTCTATCAGTTTGACAGTGAAAATGCTTGGTATCATGTAAAGTGGAGTTCCCAGATTTATGTAATGGACAGCTCTTGTCAGGTAATAAATGGGGAAAGTGGATTGGGAAATGTCTGTAATGTAGGAGGACAATATTAGGCTGCGTTTGGTTTATGATTCGGATACAGAAAACTACATCCGAAAATTTGAAAACCCGAAAAACACGTTTGGTTGATCGAGATCCGAAAACAGTTTCCTGAAATTTACAAAGAAAACAAGTTGTTTTCAGGAAACAACAAAATGTCGTTTTCTGAGTTTTTACTTTATGAGTTGTATTCTAGTTTTCGGATCACAAACCAAACGCAGCCTTTGTTTCTAGGGATAGTCGTATTTGGTAATTTTCTCTGCAGGAGTGAAGTCACATTTTCATTGCTCTCTATTACCAAAGAAATTTTATCTCCAATTTTAATGACTTGGAAGGGTAACTATTTGAAACTGGCTTGGTCAAAATGGCTAGGGAATTCTTATTTTAAACTTGTTGAGATGAATTGATGAATGATTGATTCTCATTATGATAAAATTCATTGTATTTGTTCTTTGTCATCTCTTCCAACTTGCTTTACTTATGTGTTAGAATTCCCATGTCCTTCTTGATGTAGATTCGTGCGGAAGCAAGAACGAATATACTTAAAAATAAATTGAACTAAATTGTATTGAATAAATTATTCAAAATAAAATAAAATAATTGATCTTCATCTCCTATAATTCGTAATTGAAGCTCCTTATATAGATAACTCCCCTAAAACACCTAAAAATAAGTTTCCTAAGTTATCTATACATAAAAGCAACTTCCTAATCCTATTAGAACTCTATTTAGACACTTCTAAACACTTTCTAATACACTTAAATAATAAAAACGAATTTTAAAACTATCTAGAACTACCACTAAACTATAAATATACAAAATAAAAACTTCTCTAAAAAAGAAGCTAAAATAAAAAATAATAAAAAACATTCTAAAATACGTTATACATCATTCTCCCCTTGTTGGAAAGAATTCGTCCTTGAATTCAAATCACCACTAGAAGAATCATCGTAGTACGAAGGATGTTGCATAATAAAAATATCATATGTGAAAATTCCTAGGCAACTGCATCTTGTGAGTGGTTGCTCTTGATCTAAAACTTCTTTGAAATCTGATTTTTCTTCAATTGCAAATAGTCGATCCACTAGTTCATCAGGTTGGAGATTATCATGAAATTCAAGAATATCAATTTTTAATCTTGACTTCAACCTTCTTGCATCACCTATTTGTTGTGGAATATGAAAACCCCCTTGATTAGCAACAGAGTTCTCAAGTTCTTCCTCTATCCACGCATCAACTTCTTCAACTTTTGGAGCCAAATTTAACTGCCGATCTACGAACAACATCCCCTGGTCACTAACAACGATCTCTTCCTCAAATTCATCACCATATTCATCAAATATGGGTGGATCATCAAAAAGATATTCTTCTTCAATCCATTCATCTATAACAGTTGGTGTAAAACAAACCTCACGGCGAGGTTATGGTGCAGGCAAGTGCTTGTGGTAGCAGCGATTCCAATGATCTAAATTAATCGCATGGGATTGGTCGGATTCGAACCCCTGCTCCGAATCGTGGAGTGAAACTGCAAGATTGCCGTGAGAACCCACAATTTTCTCCCTGTCTTGGATAACGATCGACACTTGAAGTTGTAGTTGCGACGACGTCAAGCGAAAACAACTTTCAGCAGTTGATTCACGACTTTGGCATTATTGGTGATCAATTCTTCAAGTCGATCGACTCGAGAATTGATTGCGAGTCTTTCTCTTCTCTTTGACGCCATTGACAAAAAAGAGCAAGATCGAACTTGTCTCTAATACCAATTTGATGTAGATTCGTCACGGAAGTAAGAACGAAAATACTCAAAAATACAGTAAACTAAATTGTATTGAATAGATTATTCAAAATAAAATAAAATAATTGATCTTCATCTCCTAAAATTCGTAATTAGAGCTCCTTTTATAGATAACTCTCCTAAAACAAATTTTAAACTACCTGAAACACCTAAAAATAAGTTTTCTAAGTTATCTATAACATAAAATCAACTTCCTAATCCTATTAGAACTCTATTTAGACACTTCTAAACACTTTCTAATACACTTAAATAATAAAAACGAATTTTAAAAACTATCTAGAACTACCACTAAAATATAAATATACCAAAATAAAAACTTCTCTAAAAAAGAAACTAAAATAAAAAATAATAAAAAATATTCTAAAATACGTTATATGTCACTTCTCCTTCTCCCTTTTATGTGTGTGTATGTGTTTTAATGATAGGGGGAGGAGTGCAGAATGATTTAAAGAACAACTTACAATATAGACTGTAGTTAAGGTAAAGGTGCTGCCGACCTAGATTTTTGTTACCCTTAAGTTGATGTGGGATCATCCCTTGAAAGTGGTGGTGACTCTAAGCTTCTTTACAAACCTATGTATATATTACAATGAATGTGTTGAAAGCATTGTAGGAGAGAATGCTTGATCCTTTTGCTTCAGATGTCTCCTTTATGTTATTTTATTGTGTAAATTCTTTAATATTTTATATTCTTTTGATTGTCTTGTTTATTTGTACTATAGCTCACATTTCTACACAAAGGATTTGATGAGACACGTAGGCTTGGACTTCAAACTGAAACAGAGCAGGTTATTACATCATATTTAGAAGATTAGGTTTACTTTCTTTTTTATTTTTTTATATCAATATGTCGATGCTTCTTCCTACATTATATGGACTTTTCAAGTGACTACACTGGTAAACAAAACCTTGAACAATTTTGTCTCACACATTTATTATGCTTGTTTGATTAGATGGTGAGGCAAGCGTCTCCTGTTAGTGAGACTGGAATGCTTGTTGTTGATTCTGTGGTAAGTATTTTTATATTTGATATTTTTGAATACCTTGTGTACAAGACAATTTTGTAGAGTTTCTATTTGCATATTTCTTTCTTATTATTCTCTCCAAAAATATTCACTTTCTGCAGGTTCCAGGTGGTCCGGCTCATAAACATTTGCAGCCAGGTGATATTCTTGTTCGTGTGAATGGAGAGGTAAGCAATGAAAGCTTGCTCGTTTCAACTTTGCCTACGGATCCACTAATTGACAATAGTTAGGCATTGATGTTGCCTATGTAATTTAACGATAATTCCCATTGTCACCTAGGTTACTACATTTGAAAATTATTGCTTGGAGGTGGTAGAAATTTAAATTTTTTGCTTGGTGATGGAATTTTCTCTTTTTCTAAACATGCCCTCCCTTTTAGTGAAATTGGCTTGGAGTAAATGCTAAGCAAAAGGTCTGGATAGAGGCTTTAGAATTTGAAGGGTTTAAGATTAATAGGTCTGAAACTGAATACATTAGATGTAATTTTAGTGGAAGCAGAAATACAGGTGAAGAGACAATGAAGATTGAAAGCTAAGAGATACCCAAGAATGAAACTTTTAGGTATTTGGGGTCTATTATTCATCGAGAAGGAGAAATAGGTGAGAATGTGAATTATAGAATTAAAGCAAGATGGGTTAAATGCAGGAGTGCTTCGGAGTATTATATGACAACATGTCTCATGGAAGTCAAAAGGAAAATTTTGTAAAACTGCTGCACAAAATGTTGGGCAATAAAGAAACAACATATGAACAAACTAAGTTTAATAGAAATGTGTATGTTTGGATGGTTATATGGTAAAACATTAAAGGATAAAATTATAAATGATTCAAATGGACGTATTCAAGAAATGGTAGGTGTAGCCCCAATTAAAGATAAAATGAGAGAAAATCGATTATGGTGGTTTGGACATATACAACAAAGACCTTTAAATGCTCTAGTTAGTTAGAATGACCTATGAACAATCCAGAGTAATGATAGAGGTAAAGGAAGAAAAAAAATAACATGGACAAAAGTTATTAAGAAAGCTATAACTATTTGTAATTTAAGAGTCGACTAAGCCCTTGATTAAGTGGAGTGGAGGATGCAGATTCATGGAGTCGACCCTATGTAGTTGAGAAAAAGGCTTTGTTGAGTTGAATTGTTGCTCACCACTTCTGAGATTGGGGATCTGAATTTGTTGAGGAAAAAGTTGTAAAAGTTTTTAATTTTGTAAGTGGCCTTTGGATTCAGTATTTCATAAGCTATTCCCTATTTTTAAGTAAAAGAATTGAAAACCCACTTGAATTGAATGATGAAAAGGCACGTGGAAGAAATCTTTTGAATAAATAAAACAATATCTTGTTGAATCAATTTCGTTTAGAAAATAGTGTTTAGGGCTATGTAGTGACTAGATAAAGAGCTATTAAAACATGGTCTAAGCGGCAAGCTCTGTATCCCAACATTATATTAGGTTTGTAGTACTTACTACTTAGGCATCAAGGTGATATGGATATAACATTGACTTGATGCTTCCTATGATAATTGGTATTCATCTATCAACCTAAAAATGCAATCAACCATTATGAGAATAAAAGGTTAGGTCAGACATTGAAAGAGATAAATGCAAGGCAATATAGCAATATAGGGAAGAAATAGAATGAGACTATGGAGTAATATGACCAAGGTTCTAGAGGTTGGGTCCAAATAGGGAAGCTATATTTTCTGTAATATGACCAACCTTCCTGACTCTATACACACTACCTTTGTGACATGTGCATAAATGGTTAAAAATTTCTATGATTAAGACATGAAATTAAAACCCTTGGATTAGAAATGGAATCATGGAAGTAATGTAGAAGTATAGAAAAGCAAGGAAATATGAGAAGCCAAGACTATCTTGGCTTTTGAACACCAGGACAAGAAGCATTTGGGATATGAAATGGTTAGAATGGAGGATGAGCAGAAAGGGAACAAAATATAAGAAGCTAGGAGGAAGGAGTATATTGCAGGAGAAGAGAAGGAAAAGGTTTATTAAACCAAGTGCACTCATTCTTAAGTTTAGTAGCCAAGATAGCTCTTTTTTGGCTAGGTAAGGGGATGCATGGTGAATGAGATGAAATAGAGGTGGCATTGGGCAAGGTTCAGGGAAGGTGAGTGATAGGGGTGAGTACTAATTCACATTGGATCTCTTATTCTTGGATAGTAATATTCTGGTTTCTTGTACGGCTCTGTCCCTACAAATCTTGGAGCATAATTTGATAAACAAATATGCTTTATTACACAGACCAACAAATGTTATTTGATTCATGAAATATTCTGACATCTCTTGTATTTAATTGGATATATGTTTCAAATCTAAGTTCTATGTGCTATTTCCTTTCACGTACTCTATTTATTCAGTTAAATGTTTAGTCACATGAACCATATTGGCTTATTGTGCCTTTCATTCACCTCGTCTTCTATATTGTTATAATTGGGTAATGTTTCGAATATAAAGTTGCATTAGAATGTAAAAGTTTTTTTTTTTTCTTCTTTTTTAATTTTTGAATGTTTCAGTGCAGGTAATAACTCAGTTTCTAAAGCTGGAAACTATACTTGATGATGGTGTCAACCAGAAGATAGATTTGCTGATTGAAAGGGGTGGAACCTCTGTAAATCTAAATTTGATGGTAATGTTCTTTCATTCATTATATGCTTTTTGCACCTTAGTGGAAGAGGTTAAAAAATATGCATGGTATAAATATTAAAATTTCTGTCATGAATGATGATGTTAAATGTCTGAATTCAATTGTTTCTTTGTCCATGAATTCTGACCCAAGTATCTATATCATTTTGAAACATTGAAAAATATTAAATAAAGAATAATGGAGGAAGCATTATCTTTGTCTAGGAGAAAAAAGAAGAGATTAAATTAGTTGGGACATTATTATTTCTTCATAATGTACAATACTAACAATTCTGGATCATATTGGCCAGTATCTCTATTTGTATGATATTTGGTTTGGTGTTGATTATATATTGTCTATATGAATAAAAAGGTTTAGAATGAATCCTTTTCTCTTCTGGTGAGTGGGCAGTTGTGCTGTTTCTCTTTTCAATCACATATGGAAGAATTAATTTTCTCTTGAATGAAGCAGTGGCGTTGCTTTAGTTTAGTCATCTCTGCCTTTTCTTGATTAGTTAGTTCTTCTTTGGGTCATCTTGTTTTGCTAGCTTACCAAGCTGCTGAATGAGATTGTGATTTGAGCCTTGGGAGATACTTGTTTTGAAATGAGAGAATCTTTCTTTGGTAATATATAGTACCTTTCTTTAACTTTAATTTAACTTTTACTTTAAATTTACATGAATGAATTACAATGCTGACATATAAATTAACTTAATCTTGCTCCTTAGGCTAAGTTATTTTTATGAGCTTGAAGCTCTAGGAAGCAAAGTAGTTGTACGGATTTTGTACAGATGGTATTTGTGGTAGGGTTACTAGTGCTCGGTGTTGAGTGCTAACTCGGGCAACTCGCCTCTCCGGGATTTTGGGAGAGGGGGTCATCACATTGCAACTAGCTCCAACGATCTTTTTCTCAATGAGCATTTGGGTGGCATGCTTCAACCTTCAAGGATTAATAGACAGTTGTTTTATTTGTTGGAGTATTTGGTAGGGGCGGAATTGGAGAATTTTTAGGCATTTCTTATAATGTTGATAATGTTTTAGGAGGATTCTCATTTGCTAGCTTCTCATTAGGCTGTTTCTTCTAAGTTGTCTAGAGATTTAATTTTTGAGATTAGATTATGAGTTGGCATAATATCATTATCAAGTTGTGATCCCGT
This sequence comes from Paratinospora sagittata, assembly GCA_035771175.1. Taxonomy (NCBI): domain Eukaryota; kingdom Viridiplantae; phylum Streptophyta; class Magnoliopsida; order Ranunculales; family Menispermaceae; genus Paratinospora; species Paratinospora sagittata. The sequence goes on from CM069605.1 coordinate 3,458,324, forward strand.
GTCCTCCTTTTTCTTTTTTCTTTCTATAATATTTCAGTTTCTTATAATGAAAAAGAATTGAGATTACTATTCATGGAACTCTCGGAGCTTTTTTAGGTAGAGTTTTCATTTGGAAGATTTTTAGTATGTGTTTTCCTTTTAAATAGCAATTTTGCTCTTGATTCATTATAGTTTGCCGGTTAATTTGCTGAAACATGTTTGTGTGTGTCTATATGTGGTTAGGTTGTGTAGATTGGCCCTTCTTGAGACCTTATAATGGCAGGAACCTTGTAAAGTATACTTTTTATTTAGTTATTTATATTTTGGTGGATATATATAAAATAAGAGGTTAGCTACATTTGCTAAATTTGGGTAATGAAATGTTTCTGACAAATTAATAGAAAAAACTTTACTAACATTTGAAAGTCTTGGGTATTATTTGTTGAGTTGTCCCGTGCTTGAGTTTAAAGCTAGCTACTTAAATTAGTTTCATTCCCAGTTTTTACTTAGACCCAATTCATTGTATCATTGCAATTATACATGCTTGTCCCTCAATACTTCAGGTTCAGGACTTGCACTCTGTAACTCCTAACTACTTTTTGGAAGTAAGTGGTGCGGTGATCCATCCTCTTTCATACCAACAGGTAAGTTTGTATATCCTATTTCTTTTCTTGAATCATGTGAATTATGCTGTTTCAATGTCTTAGGATTTTATTTATTAGCTGGTGATTAGTGTCTTAACAACTTTGGTTTCTTCATAATGTATTTATTAATGGAGGCATATGTTGCTAATCCCATATAATTAGGAAAAGACTTAGTTGAGTTGAATGAAGGCATACGCAACAAATGCTTTTGCAAGCAAGTACATTATAATAGGTTGATAACTTAAAGAAAACCAAACAAGATGTGATCATGTGAAGGCATAAAATCCCAAATCACAAAAAAGGAATAAAAAATGTGTCTTGACAACAAAGTGTGCGATAACTACAACTTTTATTCTTAATATTAGGGTGTTACACTTCTTGTATTTATATCAAAAGAACCTGGTGCAAGTGGTACATATGTTTATAAGTGTTCAATTGCTATTTATTACATACTCAAAATCAGTGTTGTTCGGTTTGGGTATGATCTTGAATCTTGATGTTGTCTCTTGATGTTATTTTTGGGCTATGAGTACCCCTGGTACTCTTTTTTTTTTTTTTTTTAAAAGAAAGTATCAAGTATTATATATTTATAAGTAAGATTCAAAAACCTGAACAATAACTAGCCACCCTGCCCACATACCTAAACAGATACAAAATTGCCCCACCCTCCCTCTAAGCCAATCCCCCAAAGCATAAGTCTTTGACAAGTTGCTACTTGCAGCCCAAAAGGAAGCTAAAAGGTGGGAATTCTCCCACCCTTTGGCAGCCGAATGAAACTCATCATGAAACACACGTTTGTTCCGCTCCTTCCATAAGGACCATAGAACTAGCATACACACCACCTCTCCATGGTGATTAAATGCCCCTCATGAAGGGGAAAATATTTATGGTATCTTCCTCAGCATCAACATCACTCGTTACAGGAAAATGGAAACACCATCTATTCCAAACCTCGTTGGCAAATGGGCATCGCCCACATATGTGCCGCACTGACTCCAACACCCGTCTACAAAGGTAACACCATATGGAGATAAACACATATATGGAAACTTTTTTTGCAACCAATCCACTGTGTTCATCGTCCCATGAGAAGCAACCCAACCCTTGGTACTTTGAAGGCCAACTAATTGAATGGGATGTGAAAACAATTGTAGTTTTTTAGTAGTTAGTTGGGGGATTTTCCATTTCCATCCTTATTGATGAACACGAGTTTGTGGTCGCTGGAGGCCGTTTCATTGAATGGGATGTTAAAAAAATTTCGGTTTCTTAGTAGTTAGTTGGGGATTTTTTCTATTTCCATCCTTATTAACACAAAGGGCGTGTCGAGCTAGTGGTTTAAATGAATCTAAGGTTCAAATGAGTCTAAGGTTCAAATGGTTGTAGAGGAAGATTGAATTTTTGGGATGAAGTAGCGGGTCTCAGCTGCCTATGGGCCCAAACTAGTGCATTTGGGTGCTACTTCAACGTAGTTCGGAGTCTCAATGAGAAGGCTAACAACAACAGATCACAAGGAGTATATGGGACTTATGTGGCGGTCTTAGCTGTCTGTGTGGCCCAAACTAGTCAGTCAGGGTGCAATTGTAATGTAGTTAGGAGTCTTTATGAGAAGGCTAACAACAACAAGAGCACAAGAAAGAAGTATGTGGGATTTTGATGCAAGCATTGCTAAGTTGGAAGTTGGCTACATGAATCCACTTCCTCCACTCCATTCTATCGAGGGCTAAATTAACATTCAAATTATCTCTGTCCATGTTATTTTAGGTCTATCTCGACCTCTGTTGTTACCATTTAGTGTTAATAAGTCACACACACATGTTTAGTATTTTCTTTTCCCATGTTATGAATTTTCCTACTCAACCTGTCTCTTCCCCACCCCACCCCACCCACCCCCGCCCCCCCTGACATCATCATTTGGAAGGCTCATGTGCCATTTTTCTAGGTTTTAGGGTGGCTTATTTCCCATGACAAGCTTAACATTGTGAATGTTCTTCAAGGAAAATTCCCCTATAAATTGGGTATGGAAAGACTTGGTTGTATCTTGTCTGCCTGATTTTGTTTGAATCAATTTAAAATAATCTCGAATATAGTTATTTAATAACCAAGTTGAGCCTAACGTCATCATTTGGAAGGATCTAAGCTAGGTTTTGGGGTGGCTTATTGCCCATGACAACTTAACATTGTGAATGTTCTTCAAAGAAGATCCCCCTATAAATTGGGGATGTAAAAACTTGGTTGGATCTTGTCCGCCTGATTTTGTTTGAATCAATTTAAAATGACTCGAATGTAATTATTTAATTACCAAGTCGAGCCTGGACAGAGGCCTTATGTTTGGATTTAGATTTGGGCTAGTTCTACACAAGGCAAACTAGACAACTTGGTCTTTACTATCCGTTTATCACCCTCTAGGCTCAACGTTTTGCCTTACCAATTTAGAATTGCACTTAGCCAATAGCAGTCTGGATTGCTAAATTTATGTGACAACATTCCATGTGACAACATTCCATGTGACATTGGTATCATGCTCATGCACCCAAACCTTGATCATTCAGTGTCTAGCCTTTTGAGAAGGGCATTTACAGTCATGTTGGTTGAAGATTGTTTAGAATCTTCATAACATCTAGAAGTGTTGAATAACCATAATTGTGGCAATAATGAAAGCACAAGTCTAATAATTCGGACAAAAATTGGCTGCTTGATTTTAAAATTGAACTGGAGCTGCACATGCATGTTGTGTTTGGAATTTGGATTTGAAACTAGGTTGTATTTGAATACATTGAGAGCTTGTAAATATGTGATGTTGCCATAACGTAGTTTTCTCAGACCAATGTTTTTGTTGCTCAAACTATAGATGCATTTCTCTTCATTTTTTTTTAAAGAAACTAAAAATTATTATATATGTATATATCTCTATGAATAAAAGACTATACAAGACTGGGCCCTACCTCAAGCCACAACACCATCAGACTACACAAAATTTCCCCAGCCTCTAAGCCAATCACTTAGAGCAAACCCATTACTCAACGTACTATTTGCTACCCAAAAAGAGGCTAAGAGGTGAGATTGCTCCCACTCCTTAACCGCCGGAACTGACACATCGTCAAACACCCTCCTATTCCTTTCCTTTCATAAGGACCATAACACCGCTAAGCACACTACCTTCCAATGATCACTCCACGATGAAGGGATACTCTCCATAAAGGGAAAAATATTTATAGAGCTCCCCCCACCGACCAAACTACTCATGATCGGGAAATGGTCACACCACCTACTCCAAACCTCTCTAGAAAAGGGACGTCTGCAACATAAATGTCCAACGGACTCCACATCCTGTCGACACAGAAAGCACATGAAGGGGATAAGCACATATTTGGAAATCTTTTTTGCATCATATCCCTCGTGTTGATTTTTCCATGGGCAGTTACCCAACCCAAGAACTTAACCTTTGATGACATCTGTGCTTTCCATATTAATGCATTTCTCTTCATTAGTGTTGTTTGTATGAGTGAGTTGAGAAACAACTTGCCCCCATATCTTCATCAATTGTTCACGAGGAGAGTTTGTTAATATTATGTTTAATTCTGAAACTGTTAATTCCTTTTATTGTGATATACAGGCAAGAAATTTTCGATTCAACTGTGGCCTAGTGTATGTTACAGAACCTGGGTAAGTTAGTTGACACCAATTGGTTATATAGAGCTTTCCATGCCTTAATTTATTTCAGTACATATAATTTTATTTCACGTTTCTTTTGTCATATCTTGTTCGAGATCCTTATGATCTAAATTTGCACCTATATTTCAGCCTTCCTAATTTCTGCATCATCGCTTTATTTAGCTTTTGAACATACGTCTATGTTGGAATCTAGGAGAAGAAAACTAAAATGTTACACTTTTCAAATTAACCTTTACGCTTGTTCCAACCACTAGTGACATCATAAAGGTGCTTAATCATGAGTTTTTGTAAACCATAAACATAATTCTCTTTAAAAGTCAATAATGATGTCATGAAGGTGCTTAATCATGAGTTTCTGTAACCCATTTTCTCCTTGTATCAATCTTGACCATGGAATGAAAATTCAACATAATTCTCTAAATTTTCATTGAATTTTAAAGATTTATCAATCATCTAAATACAAATTAAATGTAATTGAATTATTAAAAGATTCCATTGTAGTTAGGTAAAATATCAAAATAATTTGTGAACTAAAAAAAAGCCTTTAGTATTTTTTAGTTTTAAAAAATAAAAAATAAAAAAAAAATCAATGCTAACTTCAGATTTGGTAAGAAGATACACTTATTTTTAAGCTATGAAGCATTGAGGTCAATGCTTATGCTTATGAAACCTAGATAAGTTTGTCTGGAAAGTGCATAAATATGGGTACTAAGCCCCTATATTTCATATGTTTTTTCATTACTCCTTTTTGATGGATGAAGTTAAAATGCAATTGCAGATACATGCTTTCCAGAGCTGGTGTACCTCGCCATGCCATAATAAAGAAGTTTGCTGGGGAAGAAATATCACAGTTGGATGATCTAATTTCAGTTCTATCTAAGCTTTCTAGGGGAGCTAGAGTGCCTTTGGAATATACTAGTTATGTGGATCGTCATCGAAGTAAGGTACATGATTATAAATCATTAGTGTATTTACTACTTGTCATCTTTTGCCTATGTATGCTATCCATTTTCAAAACAAATTCAAATATAATCATTATTTGCCAATTTTTAGCTTGCTAGGCAGTGTAAAATCATCCATTGATAACTCTATTTTGAACTGCATGCAATCTGCGTGAGATTCTAGAGAAACGGATCAACTTTCAAAAGACTTTTTGAAAAGACAAATTAGTAATGATCTACTAAAGTGATTTTGTATTCTTGAAGTCTTGAAGAACCTTGGTTTCTTTTCAAATTTAATAAAAAATATTTTTATTTTCATAGAAATGATTTAATTTGACTATGTTAGAACTCAATCAATTAAAAATATTAAAATGTTATTTTGTTTATGTTTTTATGATAAAAAAAATTAAGAACTGGTGTTGTTGTCATTGAGAAATGAAGAAACAACATATTTTGGAATCCATGTTGATGTTCATGTTGTACCTATGGCTATCAAAAGAATCTGCTTTTCATGTAACATTGTAACCATACTATAATTTCATCGTGTGCCCAGGCGTGTGCCTTAGTTTGAGTTGAGGTGGAGTGCAGATTGTGCACCTTATTAGTAGGGCTCCCAACTCAAGCATGCTCCTAGGTTGGCATCTTGACCCAGCTGCACACCATAGTTATGCAAGCTTCTTTAATGTGCGTAGACCAACTTATCTTTTTGAGGGTACTTATCCTAAATTCATACATGGTCCAATTGAAAAACTTTGACTCAGACTTTTCGAAAAGGCATGAAGCCTTGGACCTATGCATAGCACAATTCCTCCTAAAATGTAATTTTGGAACAATTAAACTATTTATTATAATTAAAATTTACATTTTAATTCTACTAACAATTGTTTTATGGATCATATTGTTATGATCAATGCATACAACATTTTAATTTCAAGTTGAATGGCGGCTATATACTTATGAGTTATAACTTAATATTATTTTTATTGTATACTTATAGTGTTGGTACGACCATGATAATTAATTTTTAGTGTTAAGTTATTAATGTATTTTAGTTCTACATAGAGGCATTGTTATGGAAATATTCATTTAGTATTACTTCAATTCCTACTTTGCTTGAATTGATTTTGGAAAAATTGCGGCATACTAAATGGTTTCCTACTTATTTTATTAAAACTCACTACAAAATAATTTTTTATTGATTGAAAATAAATCTTTTTTCATAGCAATTGAGATTTGAAATTTTGAATTTCTCCTTAACTTTGGCCTCCATAAAATTTAGAATCAATAGGGGAAGTCCAATTTGACGAGGAGAAATTTTGTAAAATTTCGTGATAATGGTTCAAAGTAATTTCTTAAGAAAATCATTTGAGAGAATGTTTTCATGGTTGATTGTGCATGAGAAAAAGTTTTTTCATAGTCATATGATGTGAAGAGAATGGGAATAAAAAATTCCATTGAATATAAACATTAAGATAGTCAATTCTATTGAAAACTTTCTCACCTCCATAGGTGAGAAAAGTATTGTGACAAAAATAGGAGGGTCAAGAAAATCCTTGCAATCAAACTTTCCTATTTTCTTGAGAAAATAACAATTTTCTCACCCATCAAACAAACCATAAGGGTGTGTTTGATAGTCGAAAAAATTGTTATTTCTCGAGAAAATAAAAACTTGTGTGTTTGATTGCCAATATTTTCTCAAGAAAATTTTCTGAACTCCTATTTTCTCACCTACATATGTAAGAAAATAAAATTTTCTGGTAGGAAGCTTTTTGATATCATTGATTGTGTTCATGCTCATCTTCAATGTTCCCTCCACGATGGTTGTATGCAATCCAAATAAGGAAAGATGTTGATACCTTGAAACCTGTTCACCTCTCCATCAATCTCTCGAAAATGAGGCCTCCATTTCTCCCAAATGCTATGGAAGAATGAGCATGTACTAGTAAAGTGCTCCACTGATTCTGAATCCTGTTTGCATAGAGAGCACTAATGAGGCAGAATGAACAAATGCGGCTATCTCCTTTGTAATACCGCCCCCATATTTAACCTGCAAGAATAGTTACCCATCCCAAATATTGGACTTTTGATGGAGCTTGTGCTTTCCATAATAGTTGATGTTGGGGGAGAGGAGGCAAGGAAGGGTTATCAGTGAGGATGTCAAAGAAAGATTTAGTGGAGAACGTCCCAAGGGGATCCCAAGGCCATAGCAACCTATCATCATCTTCTAAAATGTGGCATTCCTCCAGAAACATTCCTACTCAAATGAAGATTCCACGAGACAGATGAACCCATGGAACCAAAGACAACAAAAGTTGAGATAGGGCCATTGTGAAGAGAAGAGAGACGATAAAGGTTTGGGAATAACGACTGAAAGGAATCTGTGCCACACCATGAATCCTCCCATAATCGGATTCTCTCACCATTGCCCAATTTCAGTCTAAGGCATGATGTAAAAGAAGGGTATCCGGAAGCGATAAACTTCCATGGGCTCCTCTAGGTTGAATTATAGGCTAGGGTTGCGTCTCCCCGGTTGCTCTGTAGACCATGCCTGCTCCTGATCACCCTCCCCCACTACTGGTCATGCTCCTTATGATACCTCCACAACCATTTTTCCACCAATGCCTTGTTTCTGACTTGAAGGCTTCCAATAGCAAGTCCCCCCTGCTCCACCTTCCTCTAAACAATGTCCCAGGATACTAGATGAGAACCCGTATCCTTATCTTCCCTCTTCCAAAGAAAATCCCTGATCAGCTTCTCCAATAGATCTGCTACCTTTCTAGGAAGCCTGAACACTGAGAGATAGTATGTTGGTAAAGCCTCCAATACTGATTGAATGAGTGTTAATCTGCCTCCCTTTGATAAAAAAAAACTTCTCCTCCAACCATCCAATCTTGTAGAGACCTTAGCTACCACTGGATCCCAAAAGTCCAGTTTTGATGGATTGCTCCCTACCAACATACCTAAGTATTTCAATGGCCATGAGGCGGTAGCACATCCAATATAACTGGCCCAAGTCTACACCGTATCCATATGTATATTAATGCCTCCCATCTGACTTTTTGAGATATTAATTTTCATTCCTGACACCCAACAGAAGCATTTTACAAGCAAAATAACATTTTTTTTTGACAAGAAACGAAAACTATATTGAATTAACTATGGTGTAAAACTATACATGGATATACATCTGGGATATGAGCCGAAATTAAAGATTAAAACTCTGTAAAATAGGTTCCCAACCTCTCAACCACTCCCCCAGCGGAAAACCCCTAGCTAACTTACTAGCACTAACCCAAAGAGAAGCCAAGAGAAGGGAGTTTTCCCAAACAGCCCCCGAGTTCCTTTCACGATCATAAAAAATGCAGCAATTCCTTTCTTTCCAAATAGACCAAACAATTGCAAATACGACCACCCGCCAATAGTCCCTAAAACGCCTTGGCACAGTTGAATCATCATGAAAGATCCAAAGTGCAGGGTCGATGGAGAGAGACCCCCATTGAAGGAAGTCTTCCCATCTCTTCCATACCATTTTAGAAAAGTCACCATAAACAAAAAGATGTTGATGAGATTCCCCATTAACTTTACATAAACAACACCAATTTGGAGATAGAGACCAATTCTTGAAGCATCGTTGCAGAATATCCGCACAATTTAACCTATCATGAGCAATAATCCATCCAAGAAATTTGACTTTTGAAGTAATATGAGCTTTCCAAATAAAGTCGAAAGGGAACGAAATATGGAAAGAGAGAGAACTAGATGAAGAACACAAATGATGAAGGAAGGATTTAGAAGAAAACTCTCCCGAAGATTCCAAGGGCCAATGAACTCTATCACTCACATCTGACAGATGAACTCCCTCAAGGATTTCAAGGAGGGAGGATGCATCTGAACGCACACTCTCAAAAGTCTCCCTCTGAGATGGAGACACCAAGAAGGACTACCACCATCACTCCCCTCTCAAGGAACCAAGAAATCACGAATTGGATACACTATCTTCTTTCCCCTCCACAAAGATAATTGTATCATCTGCAAACTAAAGATGAGAGATCTCAACTTTATCCTTGCCAATAACAAAGCTCTTTATTACAGTCATTTGTCTCGCCTTGTCCAACATCCTCCTTGGAACAACTGCAACTAGTGTAAATAGGAATGGAGAAAGCGGATCTCCCTGCCTTAGACCCCTTTCTCTTTTAATTTTTCCCCTAGGTCTCCCATTAATGAATATTGAGTATGAAACTGACCTCAAACATGCATTAATCCACTTCCACCACTTCAACCCGAACCCTTTTTCTTTAAGAACATAGTCAAGGAAATTCCAACTCACCATGTCATATGCCTTGGCAAAGTCCAATTTAAGCACAATACCTTCCCTCCTTGTACTTCTATAATCTTCCACCATCTTATTAGCCGCCAATACTGCATCTGTAATTTGTCTTCCTTGAATGAAGGCTAATTGTGAATCTGCAATTGTCGAGTGCAAGTCATCCTTCAACCAGTTGGCAAGCACCTTGGTGATGATTATGTAGAGACTAGTAGTCAAGCTAATGGGTCTGAAGTCACCAACCCTTTTGGAGCATGTCTTTTTGGGAATAAGACATATGTATGTTTCATTGGTGCACCCATTAATGACACCATCAAAGTAAAACTCCCCCATAATCTTCATAATGTCATCTTTCATGATGTCCCAACATTTCTGAAAAAGGGCGAGAGACATCCCATCCGATCTCGGAGCCTTTGAATCTTCACATTCAAACACTGCTTGCCGAACTTCTTTGACTGTGAATGGCATCTCCAACCCATGCCTTTCCTCCTCCTTTATCTGACACCACTCGATGCCCGCAAATCCCCCAACCCTTGTCTTCATCATGGCTGGAAAAAATATCTGTGTAATAGTCAATGATTTCCTTCTCAATTTCATCTTCTTTCTCCAATGGAAATTGTTTTGGACATCCTTCTTCCACTCATTAGTGTGTGGAAATACTTGGAATTTGCATCACCTTCTCGTAACCATTCTACTCTAGCTTTTTGGATAGCATCTTTTTCCTCTCCAATGCATAGATTCCAATATTCTGCCTTAGCCACGAATCTATGTCGTGCTTTAGATTCTTCCCACCTCTCAGTACCCTCATCTTTATCAAGCTCCAGAATTATGTTCTCCAACTCCCTTCTACTCACAACCACTGAATCACAAATTTCAAGACCCCACCCTCGAAGATGTTGTCTGATGAGCTTCAATAGGCATGAACTTGTATCCTTCCCATCCCCTTAGCTCATTCTCCTTCCACCACTGTTCCATGCGGCTATAAAATTGTGGATGTTTTAACATCCGATTGTCCACCCTAAAGGGGGATGGCCCCCAATTGGCTTTTGTAGTGTCGATGGAAACGGGCCAATGATCAGATACTACCCTACTTTTTAGTTCTTGCTTGAAGAAAGGAAAATGTTCCCTCCATCCATTTCCAACCAGAAATATTGGTCTTGCCTTTAGTTGGTATATTTGGAAAGTATGCAATGGTAGAATCTTTAAGAAGGTATGCGTAACAACGCTGATTTTGTATGGGACAGGTCTCATTGTTTTTACTTCTTTTTGGGTTGCCTCTTCAAAACTTGCTAGAGCTTTTAGTTTCAGAGTGGAGTAGGAGTTGGCATAATATAGTGTTGGGCTTGTTATGATCACAGGTGTACTTCTTGTACTCCCTATGTATTCTTGTGTCACTTTCTTTTAATGAATTTGGTTCCTCAGTTGTATTTATCCAGAAAAAAAAAAAAAAAAAAAAAAGAAAAGAAAAGAAAAGAAAAGAAAGAAAAGCCTGCAAAATATTTTTCTCATGTACAATCAAATAATTTCGTGATAATTCTCTCAAGAAAATTGACTTGAGAAAACTATATTTTCTCAATTGTCAAACATGACCTAAAGGATTTTTGGAGTTCTACAAATTATTTTGAGAATTTCCTTAACTTCAATGAAATTTTTATGGTAATTTGATTATATTTAATTCATAATTCAATGATTAAAAGATTGATAAAATTCAATGAGAACTCGGGGAATTATGTTGCATTTTCATTTCATGGTAACAATATACTCTCTATGTCTACAAAATATAATGAATTTTTAATACTTTTACCAAATATGTGGCCTCTTGACTGTTAATTTATTTGTAACCAAGAAACTGCAAAGGGAAATCTTCACCATTGAGGGATTTTAGAGACTAAGAAAACACCCAATTCTTGGTAGAAGGATTATCATGACTACCAGCATGGTTACCTACCATTGACCATGTGCCTTAGAGTTTATAATGAGACTGATATTGAGATAACAATCTAAAGAAGCAGAGAGAGAGAGAGAGAGATCTATTTTGTTCTTTCAGAAAACAAGGTGAAATTGTAACAAAATCAGAGAGTGGTTACACCTCAAAGAAGTATGTTGAGTGCATTATGGCTGTTTTGAAAGTCTAAAATGAATGTTAGAAAGTTGCACTTAAAATAACCATTCCAAATAGCTCAAAATTCCACTAGAAAAAACTGTAATTTGGTTTTAGCAATGTTCAATTTTCTGCTTTTCGGGTATGGCATCAGAAGAGTTGCCATGGCATGCAACTAGGCTGCACTTAGTCTTTGGCACAGATACGCCCATCAATAGTTTACCATAGATTCATCGAGAGAGGGAGCTTAATATCTCTCTTTCATACAACACCTGATCATTTAGCCAACGAGGTGTTGACCTGATGGTAAGGCGGTGGGCAACAAGAACCTAGCTACATGGAAGGTCTTGAGTTCGAGTTTGCACAGATGCAAACTGGAGTGACCAGATTTTTTGCGGGGTTGGTGACAGTTCTCTAGCTTGGACGCTACCTTGAGGGACCAACCTTAAGGTTGGTGTGGGGATTAGTGGGTTCATCCAAGGGGGACTCAACACCCCTTGAGTTAGAAGGCATGGATAGTTTGTAATAAACAGGTTATACATTGTTTCTACGCTTTTGAAAAAAAATAAAATAAATAACACCACCACTTGATCATTTTGTTGCTAATTTGACATTTTCTTTCTGCTTTTACAGTCTGTTCTAGTCACAGTTGACCGGCATGAATGGTATGCCTCTCCTCAAATATATACTCGTAATGACAGTACTGGATTATGGACAGCGAGGCCAGCATTACCCCCTGGATCTCTACTTTTGTCTTCATGTGTCCTTAGTGATGGGAATGCCACAAAATGTGATGATGTCACAACAAATGCCAGTGACGGTGGTCACTTGGAACCTATGGTTAAGGATATGAACAAGGATGGGACAGATGGCTTCACTAGAATGCAAACAAATGACGAACATCTTACTGAAGAAACTCACTACTTGGAAGAATCTCATGTCGATACTAAGAAACGCCGATTAGAAGAGGATTTATCTGTTGATGGCATTTTTATATCTGACCGTAGGATCCACGAGCCTGCGGAAGAAAGGATGGAAGTTGTAAGAACATTAGAAAATCAAGCTTATGCAGATGAAAGGGCAGCAGCAACAGCTAATGCTTCAATAGCAGAGCGGGTGATAGAGCCCACTCTTGTAATGTTTGAGGTAAGACATGTAATGTTAATTTGCGAGATAGAAATTTTTTATTCTCTTGATATTCTTTAGTGGAGAACTTTTGAAATTATTTTTGGAAGTATAGTTGATGTTAATTCTGATTCCTCTGATGCAACTTCAGTCGCTGCATGTATTTTAATCTATTAAAACTATTGTTAACTATTGAGAAATTCATATATGGGTAAATATTATTATTGCGGTCTTACCTGTGTGTTATTCCTTGAATGGTGATTCAAGGAATATTAAATTAGTCCTAGCTGCAGTATGTTGAACATAATATTACATGGGAAAAATGCAGTTTGGCTGTTACTTTTGTATTCTGATGCATTTATAGAAAAACATTAGGATAAAGACAAATAACTTTTAATTAATGGGAGTTGTAGGACTGGAACTAATTGTTTGTCCTGATTCATGACTTATTACATACTATTTCACTAAATACTTCATTTTGTAGATTCTTTCATTTCAGACATGCAAACTCTTCTAGCAGATGTATGCCAGCAAATAAGTGTTGACTAATGAGGAATTTACTTAATTTAACCTTGGAATTTAGTACTGAGAGGCAAGTTGGCTTCCAATCATATGATCTTATTGTGGCCTGTGATTGAATCTTTATTTCATAATTCTCATTCTGTTTTACACTGTCTAAATTATAAGTAATCATATGGAGTATGTTTATATGCTACTAATTTTTTTGTTATAATAATAATCATTATTTTAATTTAACCTTTATTTTAGTACAATCTCTGTTTGCTTTCAGAATGAATTAATCAACAAATTTTCAGGTTCATGTTCCACCATCATGTATGCTTGATGGTGTGCATTCTCAACACTTTTTTGGGACTGGTGTTATTGTACATCATTCTCAAAGCATGGGTTTGGTGGTTGTTGATAAGAATACAGTCGCGGTGTCTGTTTCTGATGTTATGCTTTCATTTGCTGCATTTCCTATGGAAATTCCTGGAGAGGTAAACACCAATTTGACGTATATTGTACTTCTAAACTCTAAACTACTCTTTAGAATTTCAATTTAGTTGCTTTGATCTTGCAGGTTGTTTTTCTCCACCCTGTTCACAACTATGCTCTCGTTGCATATGATCCTTCTGCTCTGGGTGTTGTTGGTGCTTTGGCTGTTCGTGCTGCTGAACTTCTTCCAGGTGAAAATTTTGGTTTGTTTACAATTTGTCTTTCTTTGCTATGGCATTAAGTTGTCAAACTCAATGTTTGAATGACGAGCTTCAAAATAAATGCTATTACACATTCATGTTTGAGAAGCCTATGAACTATGTTTGACAACCTGGTGGGGATTGTTAAAGCTTGCAATTTATCAGATATCCATCAGTTAAATTACTATGTTATTCATCATCACCTCTTTCAGTTTAATGCTAACTCTGAATTGAGGAAGTACAAACTCAAACATTGTTATATTCTGCATAGTTTTAATAAATCTTTTTTGGTACCCCATATGACCAAAACATCCTGTGATATACAATGAAGCTATGATACTTTGAAGGAAGCAGCAGGTGGAGAATTATTATCTGTTGACTACCTGATTGGGGTTTTTAGGGAGCTCTAATCCTTGGTGAAGGGTTCTCTTTGTATGTATCTAGATTTTATGTTTATCTTGCTATCTTACTTCAATGATATTTAACTCTTTCCCGTCCCTTCCCCCCAATTTCTTATTGCCTAAATTCTTTGGATGGTGGAGGTTGAGTCGTAAATATTGTTTGATTTGCAAAGGTTAGATTTCTATTCGTTGCCAGATGTATGAGTTGGCCTTTAAACAATATGTGAATACGTTTGTGTTCCTTGTTGGGTAGAGGATCTATTTTGGACGTACTCATAAGCTCTACCGTTTAGGAGCTAAAAAGTCAAGCACTTACCATTTAGGCATATGGACTAATCTAACAAGCCCTCATATTATTCCCCCAGCCTTTTAGTTAAGCATTGTTGAAGAACAGTGCTTATTCGATGTATTAGTCAAACTACAAGTCCTGCAGTCCATGTGCTATATGCAAGTATTCTTTCATTTATTTGCTATGTTGGTGTCTCCTTGTCTACATGTTTGTGGATGTGCAAGTAAAGTGATGAATTGCTATGGTATAACAATTTGGTTAATGTTTTATTCTTTCAATAATTAATATCTGAATTCACTATGTATATATATGCAAGAAAATCTGCTGGAAGGTATGTTCTTAGCAGTACATGCAATGATCTTCTTTGAGAAATATATATAGTTGTGTAGAAACATGTATTATTGTCATAATCAATCATTTTTCTTTATGACAGAACCCACTTTACGTCGAGGAGATTCGGTCTATCTTGTTGGTTTAAGCAGAAGCTTACAAGCAACATCAAGAAAATCCACTGTTACCAATCCCTGCGCTGCTTTGAACATTGGTTCAGCTGACAGCCCACGGTATAGAGCAACCAATATGGAAGTCATTGAACTTGACACTGGTACTTCAAGATTCCCATTTCTTTGATTAGATTCTTTAGACTACATAGATTTAATGTTTCCATAATTTCTTGTGCTTGATCTGTTAGATTTTGGTAGTACATTTTCGGGTGTGCTCACTGATGAGCGTGGAAAGGTTCAAGCAATTTGGGGAAGCTTTTCCACTCAGGTATGCCTTGTTCAGTTTCTTGCCGTGGACTGCTCCATTATAGGCCACAAGATTTAGGCTAACTTGCTCAATTTCAGCTTAAATATGGTTGCAGCACATCTGAAGATCACCAATTTGTTAGAGGCATACCAATTTATGCAATTAGTGAAGTCCTTGAAAAAATCATTCATGGTGCCAAGGGACCATCTTTACTCATTAATGGTATCAAAAGGCCAATGCCTCTTGTTCGGATTTTGGAGGCTGAACTTTATCCAACTTTGCTTTCTAAAGCCAGGAGTTTTGGATTAAGTGATAACTGGATCCAGGTATCTTTTCTTAATACTTGCTAATATCATTCTCATATCATGGCTGATTTATAAAATTATTGTATTTTAGCTTAGTATTCGGAGATCCTGCAAGCATGTGCCAGATTTACTAATACACAGGAATATGTTATCAAATTTTATATAACCCTTAACCAAACGTGATTTGTTAAGTTGTAAACTGCTTTTTTACCGTTCAAATACTGTCAAGGAGCCATCTAATAAATAAGAGAAAGTGTTCATTC
This sequence comes from Paratinospora sagittata, assembly GCA_035771175.1. Taxonomy (NCBI): domain Eukaryota; kingdom Viridiplantae; phylum Streptophyta; class Magnoliopsida; order Ranunculales; family Menispermaceae; genus Paratinospora; species Paratinospora sagittata. The sequence goes on from CM069605.1 coordinate 3,474,314, forward strand.
TTGGAAGTGCAATGCAGAAAGTTATGTCACCTGAAATTTTACTTGCATATATGCAGTAGGAGGTTTTGTTTAGGCTGCGTTTGGTGTCATTTTTAAATCCTGTTTTTTGTATTTAAAAACAAAAAGTGAAAAAAGTTGTAAAAAACTTGTTTGGTTCATTGTGTTCAAAAAACATTTTTAGAAAAAAGTTGAGAAAAAGGGCTGTTTTTAGAAAATGTATAGAAGTCGTTTTTTGAGTTTTTCTTTTGTTGATTTGTAATAGATGGGACCCACATTAGCTTTTTTAATTGATTTGTGTGAAATTTTAAAACAAACCAAACAAGTTTTCCTTGTTTTTCAAATTTTAAAAACATTTTTTGAATATAATACCAAACAAAACACATTTTTAAAAACTATAAATCTATAAAAAATGAGATCATATTTCATTTCTTGAAAACTGTTTTTAAATTGTATACCAAACGCAGCCTTAGATTTTTGGTTTTTTTTTTCTTTTTTTTTGGTTTTCTTTTTTTCTTTTTTTTTTGGTTCATACTCCCACTTTCATCTTTACATGCCTTGGTGCTTTTATATTTCTTTATGAGTCAATTTTGTTTGAAATCATACTCTTGTTTGTAATCAAAATGCAAATTGTTGGTGTTGTTAATACTGGTTGTCTGGTTGTGATGATTCCACTTTGGGTGGGCATTGAGAGGGAGACTTGGCCTTAGTGAAGGCTTGGCGGGAGGGTGGTTAGGGTTTAGGGCAAATCAATGAGGATAGTAACTCCCAAAGCAGACATTTAGTAGTTAGGTTCAGGCATTCTATTATAATTTGTATTAGAGCCGATATTTGCAGTAAACTACAAGTGTGTCAACAAGGATACTTGCCCCAAAGGGATTGGTGAACACCCAGGGTAGTGTTAATGTCTATATTCTCGATACACATAAATTAGGCCTCTACCTATTAGCTATAACTTTTTAGGTCAAGTAGCTTTTAACACACCAATTAGTAAGAGTGACTTATTAAGAATCCACAACAATGATAAAGGTCGAGAAAGACTTGAAATAACATGGATAGAGATACTTAGATAAACTACCTGTAATTTAAATGTCGGCTTAACCATCGATAGAGCGGAGTGAAGGAAGTGAATTCATGTAGTGATAAGGCGTAGTTGAGTTGAGTATTTCTTGTCGAAGCCAACTAGCTACTTAACATATTTGCTTGGAAAAATTTATCCTTTTCTCTTCTTCTTCTTTTTTTTTTTTTTTTTTTTTCTCTATTAGGTAGTATTAATCTACTTGTGAAAACCACAATTCAAATTTGTGAATCATACAATTCACAATTTGATTTACTCCAAAATGATGCAAACCAAATTCTTAATCACTATAACCCCATATGTTAATGAGTTTGAATAGTAATTAAATAGGTTCAAATTGATGGTGAATCGCAAGTACATCGGACATAATCACTAGCAGAATTGTAGTGAATTAGTATAAATCATTAATTGGCTAAAAAAACAATAATGTCTTTATTACTCTAAAGGTACTTAATATATACAATTATATGATTCACATTTGTATTGTGAATCTTGATTCGAGTCACCAGGCCTCAAAATGCTTTGATTTCGGTTCATGATTCTGACAACAACGAATCTACCAATATTTGTGACCTAGTTTAGAAAGCTTTTTGTTTGTATTTCAGGCTATAACATGTGATGGAAATCAAATTAAAAAAGTTGTTTGGAATTGTTTCCTAACTTACCCAAGTCAATAAAATTTGCTAGTGTATGTTTATAGACATGGAATAAAAATTTGACATAATTCTCCAAGTTTTCATCGAATTTTATTTATTTTTTAATCATTTGGTTACAAATTAAATATAATTGAATTATTACAAAAATTCCATTGAGGTTTGATAATATATCAAAATAATTTGTAAAATTCTAAAATCCTTCAGTATTTTTCAATTTTCAAATACAAAGAAAAAAAATCTATGTTGACTTCAACTTTTGTTAGAAGACATTCCTAAAGAATAAAAGTATATGAGATTGAAGTGCAATTTTATATGTAATAGATAGAAACTAAATAATCACTAAAGAAAGACGCAAATACAAGCCTCTAATTCAAAATAAAAATGAACATATAATTCATAAACCATATTTAGTTAATTTATGTATATCTTGTATATGTTAAGCATAAAAGTCACAAAGGGCTTGTTACTCATGCAATATGTGTCAAGTAATATCTTACTTTAAACAATTATGTTTCACAATTTAATGAATCTTAAGTATACAATTATGCTTACAATTTTAAATAGAATTATTTGTACTACTTCTCCACGATATCGAATTCTTACAAAAATTCTCCATGTCGAATTGAAAGTAATTCTGAATTTTAAGAAGCCAAAGTTTAAGGCGACTTTGAATGTTTGATGCTTGTTTATAGGTGGATAATCTATAGTTGAGTTTTGTATACATTATTGACTTTATGGATGTTGTTATAATAATGTTATGTAATTGATTAGACACTAGTTTAATCAATTAATTTATACTCACTTATTGTTGTCTAAAACAATGGCTAATTGATATTGTAGGCTCTTGTCAAGAAAGATCCTATAAGACGTCAAGTTTTGCGCGTTAAAGGATGCTTGGCTGGATCTAAAGCTGAGCATGCCTTAGAACAGGGTGACATGATACTAGCAATCAATAAAGAGCCAATTACATGCTTCCGTGACATAGAAAAAGCTTGCCAAGACATAGATAAATCTGAAAGAGCTGAAGGGGAACTAAATATGACTATTTTACGGCAGGTAAGGCAATCATTATTCTATTTTATTTTTTTTCCTTCTCTTGCTTGTTTCTGTACTCGAATATCCTAATCTATCCCAGTGTTTTCTTGTTTTTGACAGTACTTTTATTTAGCTTTATAAGATGAAGTGAAGCAAGTAGAGTTCAAAATATAATTTTTATGTTGTGTATCAGGGAAAAGAAATTGAAATTGCTGTTGGAACAGACATTAGAGATGGTAATGGCACAGCACGCATGGTCAATTGGTGCGGATGTATTGTCCAGGATCCTCATTCAGCAGTGCGTGCACTTGGGTTTCTACCTGAAGAAGGGCATGGTGTTTATGTAGCAAGGTGATACTTCCATTTTCTTTCTTATCAGAAGCAAAGACCTGAAATTCACCTGTCTTGCTAGAGTGGTACAATTTCATTCTGCATGGCCATACATATAATGCAAACTCATGGGATCACACTTTTGTCGTTCTTCCAAAACTAGAACCTCCAAGTTTTACTAACTTAATAGTTTAACTAACTTATTTCCACGTTATTTCATATAAAAACAAGATATTTTTACCCTTCTACTACCATAAAAGACATTGATTTCTTTTTCTAAACAATAGTAGTCGTACCATAAAATTATATTAAAAATTACGACTAAATTATAGTAAGAATCACGAGCAACGAGCATTCACACACGCACACACACACACCCTTGTATGCCTAAAAAAAGTATTTAATGCATGGCCCCAGTTTGGCACAATCATAATGATTTCCTCCTGATTGCTTGAGAAACTTTTAGTTTAGTTAGCAATTAAAATGATAAAAATACTTACTACTTGTCTCGTAAGCTTTCCTAACAATTCTGAACATTGGCTTCCCAACACAGATGGTGTCACGGAAGTCCAGTACATAGATATGGCCTTTACGCTCTCCAATGGATAATTGAAATCAATGGGAAACTCACTCCTGATCTGGATTCATTTGTTGAAGTCACAAAGGTACGTCAGCATTCTGCATTGAATATTCAACAGTGAATAATGCTATATTGACATCCAAAGTTTACATCGCCATTATACACTATTGGATTGCAATACAAGGTGTATAAAGGTGATGTAATGTACACTGACGATGTGCATAATGAATGTCACTTTAGCATTTTCCATCAACGATATCCCTTTCTGTTGCATCTCACCAGCGCTAATTGGCAGATGTACAGAGAACAGATACTTATTAGATTTTTTGTAAATATGTACAGTCCATCTAATTTTAATTGCTGAATCATTTTAGTTCTATGTAATTCACCTCTTGCTTATCATTTTTCTTGTAATCTTCTTAATGGTCTAACAGGGACTAGAACACGAGGAATTTGTTCGTATACAGACAGTCCACTTAAACGGGAAACCTAGGGTTCTAACTCTGAAGCAGGATCTGCACTACTGGCCAACTTGGGAGCTGAAATTTGATCCTAACACTGCCATGTGGCGTCGCAGGAGAATAAAAGCATTGGATGAAACTGTCGTCTGAACCAATCAAAACTCAGAAAAAAGAGCATAAAAACTGGCCCCAGAAGGTACACTGAGGAGATGATACTTGAGCTGAAATAATTGGGCCATATACAGAGTCATCACTAGTAGATCCGGAGGTATAGCTTGTGATATGCACATTTGCTACATTTATTTAAAAGAAAACATGATGCTTGTCCATTATTATTTAGAAGATTTCAACAATTTAAATATGAAATTCTTCAAACTACTCACATTCTCTCAACCAACAATGTCAGGTGAAAACCCTCCTAGAATATATATGTATATATATTACAAATGAAATTGACCCTCGCTTTTACACAGGAGCTTGTGAATATGTGATTTAATGTTTCTCTTACGATAATACTGCTTTTTTAAGTTGTAATTTGCAATTCTCCTTGTGTTTCTTAAAGCATGAGGTTTTGTTGGGTCATGAAAATGATATATTTTAAAGAGCCTTCAGAGATGAAAGTAACAGACTAACAGGGCACCCATAAAACAAGGGCTTTCTGCTCTATGCCCAAGGAAAGGATGACTTTCTTAGGATGCCACCGTGCAGTTTCATTGTCAGCCCATTCCCATCACAAACACATGGGAATCACATGACTTGGACAACAAGTGAAAGTTGTCGCAAATCTTGCACATGGCTGGCTTGCAATGAGAGAAGCCGTAGCTCTAATCCCCAAATATGTTACTTCCCACATAATAATATATTTATATATATATTTAGTTAATGGTGCCTTACATGTGCATGTCTTATTGAACCTTCTCTTTGTTTTATTCTCTATTTTGTTTTGGATACATATCTCTATATTAGGCAAACTTTAGGCCTTGTTTTGGATGCATATTGTGCTTTTTATCACATGGGTGGGGCCTTGGTAATGTATATTTCAAGGACTTCTGAAGATAGTTTGCTAATTGTTTTTCATAATGGTTCTTTTATTTTTATTTTGCCAAGAATAATGGTTATTACTTAACATTAGGTTCAGCGAGTGGTAGAGTTAAAGGCATAAGGTTTTATTATATAATAATATATCATAAACTTGAGTCTCTATTTATACAATGGTGTTTTTGGGTCTAGTGTCTACTCTAATACCCCATATTAAAAAAAAAAGAAAGAGAAGAAGAATAATGGTTATCAATGGATATATAATTGGTATTATTGGTGTGGGGCTTCGTTTTTTAAATGGAAGGCGAAAGTTGGCATATGGTTGTAACCACTGCCAAATCTGACAAGTTAATGCGCTTTGATTCGTGGTAGCTGACACATGAAGGTACTTTTTTAAAGCAAGGAATCATCAAATTTTCATAGAGGTGATTTGTTTGTTGAGTTTTGGTATTGATATGTCTATGCACTATATTTGGTCAACCTCAAGTTTTTAAAATTATTTTCTAAATAGTGAAAACATAATAAATTTGTATGCTTATTTTTCTTCTCATATTAAATTAGCAGTGCTGGAAGTCATTTAACCAAGTGTGTGATGTGATTTTGTAATTCCATTGGCAGGTTGGGAGAGTTTTTTTAAAATATTTTAGGAGCAAAAATATTTGAAAAAGTGTTTGGTAACATACTTTTAATCAAATTGTAATGGAAAAAAATAATTTTTTACTTTTAAAATAAACAAAAAGTAACCAATTTTTTTCATAAGCGAGTATTTCTTGAAAAAATGCTTTTGAAAAAGCTCTAACAAAGGATAACCCGGACAACAGTGACATAAGGATAGTAGACCATTTTTTTTTTTATGTTCATATGGTTGGACACAATTTCTCTAATGAATACGACGTGTTACTATCCACATACATTTAACTATTGTTCTAAACACTTTTATCTAATACATACCGGTAATGAGTTTGAATAAATTTTAATTCTCTAATCTTAATGAAAAAATAAGGCATTAATTTCAACGTTTGTTACATTTTTATTATGCTATTTTTTGTTGATATATTGACTTTTTTGATAGAATAAAGTTAAAATGCAGCAGATTTAACTCGTGTGATTGAAAAAAATGCTTAATTGAGTTGAGTAAATTAATTTTTGTTGTTATAGATTAATATTTCATTACTACGAATATCATTATTTAGATGACAAAAAAATTACACTCTCTAATTCTTAAAATACACCAAAGAATCATAAAAAAAAAGAATATAGTAATTGCATCAAGTGTATATAATCTTCAAATCATTAATCCTTAGCAAATGTGTATTTCATAATTATATTTAATTATTCTACAATTACACTCTCTAAGTTGAGAGTTACATCCTTTTTTTTCGACTATTATACCTATCATAAATTCATAATAAACGATAATTAAATTCAGCTCTCAAACATACAAGTTATCATTTGCTTGAAACTCTTCTGATTAACAATCATTTCATTCCCCAATCCCCATCATATATTACCAAAATAATAATAATTAAGGACACATTAAATCATTAATCTTTCAATCAGGAGAAAAACAAGAAACTTATGATTGACAAGACCTTTAAGAGGTCCAGCAAGGCTTCGAAAAGGTTGGAATTTGACAACATATCATCTTTCCCCCAAAAGTCAAGTAGTGCATGAAACCCACGACACGTGGCCACACACCCACAAAACCACCCTCTCCTCCTCCTTACTCCTAACGGACGGTTTCCGTTAGATCTCCTTAATCATCGCATCTCCTTCAACAAATCACAGCCGTCCAACCCACACAATCTAACGGCAACGGATTCACCGTTATATAACGGAGTTCTACATCGTCTTCGTCTCGTTCGTTCCCTCTCGAACAAGACAAAAAGGAAGAGAAGCGACGCAGTACTACACATCGAACCTTTTAAACAACTCTCTCTCCCTTTCTCTCTCATTTACATCTACACCTACTTCTTCTTCCTCTTCTTAAGAAATTCTTGCGAACTGCGACGTTTGAACCTCTGCTCCTTTGATTGATCGGAACAGTTTTCGGAGAGTTGTTTGAATCTTGTTGACGATTCTTGATTCGAAGAGATCGAACGGAGTGGCTCAGATCGAGTTTTTTTTTTTTTTGTCGCATTTGGTGAATTCTGGAAGGATCTTTACGTGCTTGGTTTGATTGATTGATTGTTCTTCGTAGAGATGGAAGTACTTAAGACTCTGTTTTTTCGGTTCGAGTGGTTCGCGTTCTTGTGAAGAATAATCTTGCTTTGATTGAAGGTGCATTTCGCGCGATTTTTCTGAAGTTTTAGAGTTAAAATCAGAAATTTGTGAAGTTTTTTTTTTTTTTTTTTATGAGTGGAATGGGTGAAGTTGCTTTCTTTTTATTTTATGTAGTTTCGATTGATTTGGCTATCAAGAACATTGAAGTTCAAAGTTTCCACATTTTTTGGTTTTTGTTCATTTAAGTAGGATCTGAGTGGTTAGTTTTTGCCAGAAACGATTTGTTTCTGCTTAATCTGTTTTCAGTGCAAATTTGTTGTTTTAGCAGTATTATATTTTGCAAAAACAGAAGAAAAAAAAATCTTATTGTTTATCTCCAATTTTCATCAGTTCTCCTTTTGCTTTGGTAGATTAAGCTTAGTGATCTATAATGTGCTTAATTTTATTTTATTTTCTTCCTCATCGTACAAGTATATTTATAAATGCAAGGATTGGATGTCGTGTCATCTAAATTGATTTTGTCGTAGTTGAGGATCTTTAGTTGGTGAGGTTGATAATCAACTGGAGATTTTGTGCTTAAGGGACTTTTGCAATTATAGTACTCATTTTGGGCTCATTCTTGGAGTCTTCAATCAACTGTACTTCTCTCTTTTTCTGGAAACGCATGTGACCCATCACTGAGTTTTTTCTTTGGAATTAAACCCTGAAGATTGATTGACCATTATTGTGATTTCACTAGATTTTTCTGAGAAGTCATTTTCTTATTAATGGGGGTTTCGTTTTTGATCTGGGTGTAGAATTGTTCAGCAGCAGGTTTGATAATGCCTTTTTGTTTTGAGTTTTAATGGTTGTGGTGGTTGATTCCTATTGCATTTGTATGGGAACCTTTGTTGGAAAGAAAAATGGGGATGCTTTGAGGTGAGGGAGGAGGATCTTATTTTGTTACTTGGAATCAAAGCTTTGTTGGCCTTAGATTTAAGTTCATTTGAAGGGAAATGACATCTCATCTTGTAAAAGTGGTGAAGGAAGATTTTATCTTCTTTCTCTGGTCTTTAGTAGAGTTAAATTTAAGAAAAAAAAATAGAGATCTAGGTTAGTGATGGTTTGCTTTTGTTTTTAATGGATTTCTTAAGCAATATCCTGGAAAGTAGTTTTACAATTAATACTGATTTTTGCTTCTCTATTTTTACAGGTATTTGGGGAATGTGGTACTTTGATTTTGATAATCATGGCTGGAGAAATTGAAGAACCATTTAGTGTTCAGGTGTGGCTTCAATCATCTAAGGCTGGGATTTTATCACCATTGGCATTCCATTTATGCTTACTTCGATTATAGTTCTTTAATAATATTTTTCATTTGTCCTTCCCGTCTACCCCCTCCCCCCACTATATCCCCTGAATCCTATATTTTGTAGTTCATCTTTCACATTTTTAACATGTCAACACCTGGTTTGTTATTGTCATTTCAGCTTCTGACAGTCTTTTATTGAGCTTAGTTTTACTAGAAACGAATCCTAATAATCAAATAATTATGTGGCTTTTTTTTGTCTTTTGAAATTGGCAGCTGGCATCTCTTCACTCAGGTTCCATATCATTTGGAAGGTTTGAATCAGAATCCTTATCTTGGGAAAGAAGATCATCTTTCTCACACAATAGGTATCTTGAAGAGGTTGAGAAATACTCAACACCTGGTTCAGTTACTCAGAAGAAAGCTTATTTTGAAGCTCATTTCAAGAAGAAGGCTCTCCTACACCAGAGTTCTGAGTTACAAAATGGGATGGAAGATCAAACAAGTAGCAATGATAACCTTGATGACATGAGTTACATAGATGAGTTTATGCATTCGAATAAAGATAGCTTTCTTGCTAATAATGACAAAACCACAGATAGTTCTGATGATCATGGAGAGTGTGATGCATTGGATTATGAAAGGGAAAGTGAGGAAATTTCACCTTCTGACTTTCATATGGAACCCCACGTCGTTAATGTTGTTGATGATGAAGTGGCTAATGGTGATCTTCACTTTGCTGAGCCTGGTGACCCGCAACAAATTCAAATTGAGCATGTTGAAACAATACTAGATGACAGATCAGAACTAGAATTGGAACACAAACTTCCTGATGATGCTGAAAATATGGATGGCATTTATCCATCACCAAAGCATCAAACCAGTGGGAAGGAATGTGCACTTAGCATGAAGAAATTGAAGAAATCTTCTCTAAAGGTGATACTTCTTGACTACATTATCACCATAGTTTTATACTTCTCAGCTTATAGTTGATTGAAAGAGTATACGCCCAATCTAGTGCACGTGTGTACACTTTCTTGATAGTTTTATTTTTTAGCCGCTTAGAAACGGTTTGCTAAAATTAGGCTAAGAGGGAAGTTCCTTTTATTTCATATTCTTTATATTTTGCTAGTCTATAATTTTTCCTTTTAATGAGATTATTGGGTTGTTGCTGGTATCCTTTTATCTCTTATTGTCCTTGATGCTTTGGTCCTTAGGAATTGGATAGACCACAAATGAAAACTGCTAAGCCAAAGGCTAGGACTCAGGCAACTGCTCCAATCCTGAGAAAGAACTCAAGTGAAACTTCTAAAGATTCTGCAAAGAATTCCAGGAGAACAGAAAGGGAGAGTGTGCCGAGGACCAAAACTGAGAAACAGCTCCGACAAAAGACTCCACCAATTACATCATCTCTACCTGGAGCTGCAAAACCAGAGGTGAAACTGCTATCTACTTTACTATTGTGCTATTGTTCCTTATGTCGTACATAAATTGCTTAAAACATTTTACAATCAAGGACACTATAATCTCATATAGCTGGGAAAAGGTTTTGTTGAGTTGATTTTAGATATGTTGGAGAATCATACCAAAGACTATGCTCAAAAATCTCATTTGAAATAAATGAAAAAAAAATATTTGTTTACTTTCTCTATTTATGAACTTGCTTTTAGTATGCCTAAGAAGACTTGATTTTGGTAGTTTCTAAGAAAAGAGAAGACTCTAATTCTCTGAAAAATTAGGCCATCTGTACATTTCCTCATTAATGCTTCTCAATTTACATATGCAGGATCCCAAGAGTTTGAGGTTAAGATCAAGTCAAGATAGAAAGAGGTATTTAGTTCTTCTGCTAAACTGCTACAACCATATCAGATTTCCTCAGTTGAGATCTTATGATTTCCTTCATTTATAACAGCGAGAAAGATGAAAGGGCAAAGAGAGCAGGTGCTCTGCCTGTACAGAAACATTTTTCATCTGATAAGGGTGAATCCAGATCGTGCCAAACAGCAAACAGGTTTTACAAGCAACATCTTTAAAATCTATTGTAAATACATTTTCACTTCTGATGCTCTGATACAAAACTACATTGTTTAGGCCAAAATGGAGTGCAGACTCAACTAAAGCAGATGCAAAGTCCACAAGTGCAGTCTTCAGTTTTAGAAGTGATGAAAGAGCAGAAAAGAGGAAAGAGGTAACTATTTTCTTGTCCTCATTCTAGATGTTCTTTATCTCCAGGAACCGTACCTGTAAGTCTCAATCATTGATGGGATCTTCACTGACTTAGTTCTACATGAAGTTGGAAGAAAAAATGCATGCTAAAGAGGCTGAGATGAACCAGATACAAGCAAGAACTCAGGTACATTGAATATTCAATCATAAAATATTCAATCATAAAATATCTACATGATCAGAGTAATTAGTTTTTAACTTTTAGGTGGAAGGAATTGTATTGTTTTGTATTTTTTGATTGTCAAAGAAGACCCTTCACACAAACTTTTATTCTTTTCCTTCTTATCATAGTTACCTTCTAAAGACAACTTTCATTTGATTCTTTTGCAGGAAGAAACAGAAGCTGAGATAAAACAATTGCGTAGAAGCCTAAATTTCAAAGCTACACCCATGCCTTCTTTTTATCATGAAAATGTAGCACGGTCCAAAGATGGCAAAAAGGTAAGACTGCTAATTTCCTATAATTATATGGTCACAATTGGATGCTATGATATGTCAAAGCTTATGTAGTTAGTACTTTATTTTTTAAAATTTATTGAACTGAAGCCCCAGGATATGAACCGAAAGACAATTTTAAATAAGTGAATCTGTTGAAAGTGGGTTATATTAATAATTATGCAGCTGCTGATGATTTCTGTCAACTTTTTTAGAGAAATGATGAATATTCCAATTAAACAACCATTCTGTCAAGTGTCAAATCGGTGCACTTCACTTTTTCACTGCATGGCAATGACCAAGAATGTCACAAATATAATATCTATCTTGTTCTTCTTCTTTGGTTCATTCATTTTTTTGTTTGCTATGATTTGCCAATAAAGCAAGTGTTTTTTACCGTTTTACTTTTACATGTCAATTTGACTTGTTTCTTGCCTGGGCCTGGAACTGAGGCCAATATTATCGAAGTTGACACTGATCCGCAAAATGAAACAAGTGAAAACAAATCAAGTGAAAACAAGTGAAAACAAGGAAGAAATCTGTACGCCTTGTTTCAGTGTTTAAGAGGCTATTTTGAAAACAAAGAACAAATCATGAAGAAAAGAAAAGATCAAGATGCAAGTTACAATTTTGAATTAGCTTAATTTCTCTACCTAATTCATTAAGCGTACCTCGTCTAAGATTAACAGGTGAAAACTCATGGCTATATCAATTTTCTGTTCCTTTGCTTCTCAATGTTGCACTTGCCTTTATGGGTCGGGTTCAAGTTCCAAGTTTTTACTCTTTTAAGGAGGTTCAAGATTGACTGATGCTGATGAGTTTACCCATCTGCTTCTCAGGTTATATCAGCTCATGCAAAATCCACCAACTCCCAAAGCAAGTCTACAAGACCCATAAAATCGCCAGCAGTTCCAAAACCAGGAACTCATCAGGAGCTTTCTGCCACACAATCTGCCAACACCACCAAGCAATTGCAGGAGGCTGAATCTACCAACCTCCCTACTGTGATGCCCTCTGAATTGGGTGATTGTTTATCAGCTTCTAAAAGAATTGAAACTGCAGCAGGAAAGAAAGAGAAGGAAAAGGATAACAATACCGAAATGCAGAAACAGCGAGGATCGGTAGTTAGTAAGGAAAGTAAAGGAGAAAAGGCTGAAATGATGAGGAAAATGAAAGGTCTCACCATAGGAGGAAGTTCGCGAATGGGTTGTTTATCTGTGGATGTTGCCTCTTGAATGCTTCCTTCTTCGCTGTTTGGTATCTTTCCTATATCTGTTGTAGCATTTGTTGTATTTTTTTAGTCATGTATGCAAAGGTGTACGTACCCTTAGGTTCAAGCAGAAAATAAACAGTGCATGTTGTTGAAAGGTATAAACATGCTTATACTTTCTTTCTTTTTTAAAGAACGCCTCTCTTAGTCTTCGTGAGTTAAAGAAACTTAATCTCTTCCATGTTACTTATTTCTTCTTCCTTGTTCTTCTCATCTTATTACAGTTAGAGAACAGAAGAATAAGAAGACGAGAAGATTCCGGTAGTTTTAGTGAATTTTCTATTTAGAGCTACTGTAAACTCAATTGAAATCAATGAAAAAAATTGGTGAGTTCCTCAAACTACCTATGTTCCATATAGAACAGTTGCACATAAACTCTTGTAATGTCAAACGCCTTTGGTGAAATTAAGTTTCTTACTATTTATCTCTCTTTTTTTATTCTCTTTTTCTCTTCTTTTTATACGGTTATTACTTAATAGATATATCTCTCTCCGCTAACAAAAGGATATTACGAGAATCAAATTGAATTTTTATGTAATAAGTAATAGCTTTTGAGCTACAATTCATAGTATCTAGAAAAATTATTGGCTTATTCTGTATGAGTCAAATCCATTAAGTTAAAACCTCATCATATCTTTGATAAAAGTAGTACAAAAGGTCATGGAAATTAAAGAACTAAAATTTAGAAGAAAGCTGTGTTGAATCTCTTGCAGAAGAAAATCATCTTCAGTTCAGCCCATCTTCTCTTTCAGCACAGCAGCCCCCATGATAAAGCCATTAACAAAAGTGCTGCTTTTGTTTCTTCTGTCTCCTCAAATCTCTTACCATTCTTCTCTGTCCCACCATTCCTCTTCATCTCAACCTCTTCTTTTCTTCTCTTTTTTCTGTATCTTATCCCACATGCATTACACAGTGACTGCCAAACATATTAAAAATTAAGCACATATTAATACATATATATCATATATATATATATATATATATATTGAAGTCACGGTAGTGAGGAGATTCAAACTCATATAACTTTATGCCCCTCGACCTAACCTAATGTTGGATTTACACATATCATATAATTTATACTTTTTTTTGGTAAAGAAAAAAAAACAAGAACAGAAGCAGAGAAAGTGTATTTTAGGAACCTTAACACCAGCAGGGCCAGCTCTCCACAATGGAGTCTTGGTAGTTTTGCAACCCAAACAGGCCCTTTGGATCATCTGGTTTTGATCAGCTTCTGATGATGAAATGGGTCTCCTCCTTATACTCATTTGTTCATCACTTTTAATCATATCGTCTTCTTCTCCAATCTCAATCTTTTCTGCAATTCTTCTGGGTCTCTTCCCATCTAAGCCTAGCTTCTTCTGTTGAAAATTATGATCTTGAATAAGGTGGCAAAAATCATGATCATGATGATCATGACGATGATCATCAGGTTGAACCCAATTACTTGAACTCCTCATAGTTTCAGCTGATGGTGTTGTATTAAACATTGGTTCTTGTGTTGATTAATATGAAGTTGGTAAAGATTTAGAAGTGTTGAAGAGTGGTGAGAATAGGGTTTTGGGGTTTTAAGGGGGTTTTGGAGGTTTCTTGATGAACACGTTGCTCTCTGTGACCAAGTAAGTTGTTCGGTACCGCAAGTTACACATCAGCTGGACCGTTATGGTCCAGCTGCTTGTGTCCGAACTGGCTATCTATGATAAAAGTTTTAAGCCCAATCATAATCCAATTATTGTTACGTTATTAATACTTTATATCTATATATATGTTTGTTTAGGGTTATAATTTGAGACTTTAAAAATTAATTTGAAGCAGCGCTTTTGGTTCAATTTCGTTGGGTTTAGATTAGGTTCAGAAAAAATGTAATCCAATTAGTTTGATTTAAGTTGTGATTTAAGACTTTAAAAATCATTTAAGTCGAACTAAATCGGTTCAAAAATAAAAGTTTTAATATTTATTTTTTGATCTCCGAGATTTTATTTATGATACAAACATAGTCATAATATCTGAGATTTTCTATCTCATGTAATAAAAAATATTTTTAGATTTATTAAACATTTGTTAGGTTTAACTTTTATATATACATACATAATTAATTTGTTGAGTTATTTAATATATGATTTGTATTTAAGATTTCAAATCGATTAACTAAAATCGAACCAAATTGATTATGTTGGATTTAGGTGTTAATTTCAAATTAAATTGATCAACTCAAGTTGAACTAGACTCAATCACCTTAGGTTTGGGCTAAGTTTAAATATCAAACCAATCAAAATTAAACCATCAACACCCCCTATTATTAAGTGATTTTATTGTAATTTATCTATTTGTACGCTGGCACATATAAAATAGTTATTTTTTGTCAAATACAGTTAACCTTGTACACTTGTGATTATAAGTCAGCTGACTAATCAAGTTTTTCATTTTCATTATTCATTACCTCAAGCCTGCTTTGTTTGAAAGTTTTTTTTTTTTTTTTAATGATGGGGAACAAAAAGGAATAGGAGAATATTAAAGTTCAATCTAACACACACCTCATATAGATCCTAATTAGTTATATACAAATACCAAGGAGCCCCAATTCAAAAGGGATCTGAAACGCGAACCAAGGATATAACCAGCTTTGTTTGAAAGTTGAACAGGACCAACTTGTATATTTGTAATTATCGTAGTAATTTAATAAAAACATTAAAGGAGAAATAGAAATATTAGAGATAAAGCTAGATAGCCTTAAAAAGACCTATAAAAACCATCTAAGAATATGTAAAAAGTCACTAGTAACTCTCTCTAGTGAGTGTTATTAATACATGCTTTGAAGACTTTAAGTGTGAACCTCTGAGGTATACATGTCACAATATTAATATATTATTATTAATAAATTTAATAGCAAGTATTATTAATATCAAGAAGTATACATAATTCTTGATATTAAATTTAATTTAATGGTTGAATTATGCTACAATTATAATTATAATAAAATTAAAAGTTTTATGATTCGGACAAAATTAGTAGCCCTGCTTTAAAACCAAATTGAGCTTAACACAACTTTTGTGTTTGAATTTAAAATCGGATCAGGTTCGAACACAACAACATCGATTTGTTAATATAAAGTTATAAAGTGTTATTCGAACCTAGTTTTGTTCGGATTCGATTTTATCCGGACCCATATTTTTGTCACCCCTACTGGGGCAAGTCTTGGTTGACACAATTTAATTAAGTTGCTTACACTCATTTAAAAATAAGTCATGCTACACAAACTATCATTCTACACGACTACACTCAAGTACATATGTCCACTAAATTATTTTGTATTAATTGTCTTATGCGCAATACAAAAAATTTGACATACATACATGGTTAGGTGGGGAAGGAGTAAGAGTGTTCACTGATTGGGTTGTAAAAATTTTAAACCAACCTAACTCAATAAGACCCCTGAACCCAACTCATCTCAACCCAATAACTTCGAGTTGGTCTATTTCAATGTATTGATTTTAAATTCTCGTTTTTTAAACTAATTTTTAAGTCAAATATGAATATAAATATAATTTCAAATAATATTTTCGATCATGTTATTTTATTTATGAGATTTTATGTAATCCAATAACAATTGGTGACTCTAATAAAAATGTTAACTAAAAAAATACTTAGACAGGGTTTGATTTGTAATTCAAAAAATTAAATACAACTCAAAAATTAAAAATTCAGAAACATTTTTTTATTTCTTAAAAGAATTTGTTTCCTTTGTAAATTTCAGAAAATTATTTTCAAATTTTAACTTACCAAATATATTTTTCATGTTTTTAAATTTATGGATATAAAAAAATGTATTTGAATCATAAACAAAACGCGCCCTTAATACTTTTGATGATTTTAGGTTAGTTTTGATTAGTTTATAAAATCTTGACCCAATTTAAACTTAATCAAGTTACTAATTTTTAATCTAACCTATTATAATTTAATATAAAAATTCAACTCACTCCAACCAACCCATTAACCTATAAATACAAAAAAACATTAATCTAACACGTTTCGGATAAAATTTGGCACCTGTTAAATTAGATATGCAGCTGAATGGGCTTTTAATCCCAAACAAAGAGTCGGTTCTCTAAAGACTTTAACTCGAACTCTCTAATGAAAATATCTTCCAACAAAAATCCCCAGACTCTACTCCACGTGTCCTCGTAGATTCACGTGTCCTCGTAGATTCCCGAACCTTCCAGGTCCCCATCCCTCTCATACCCATTTCCCTCTCACCATTCCTCTCAACTGCCATTACTCAACCTTCTTCTTCTTCTTCTTCTTCACTCTGTTCAATGGACTAGCTAGCTAGATAGCTAGAGAGAGAGAGATTAATTCCTCGAGATCAGTGATGGATTACGGTCAACAGTCAACAAGATCATGTTATTACGCGATTCTCGGCGTCAACAGGAACTCCCCCATTTCTGAGATCCGAAGAGCTTATCGAAAGCTTGCAATGGTAATTCCATCTCTTTCTTTGTCTTCTTCTCTATCGTGTTTTGAATGTGTATTGCTCTATTTGTACTTATGTGGTTCTAAGAGTAGTCTGTTTTTTTGAATGTTGTGTGTGTTGCAGCGATGGCATCCAGATAGGTGGACTAGAACGCCTTCATTGTTAGGAGAAGCTAAGCGAAAGTTCCAGCAGATCCAGGAGGCTTATGCAGGTAAAAAAATTATACAATCCTCACTCTAAAAACAGTTCTTGAAATTAATGAATCAGAAAAAGATGTGAACGTTGCATGATTTGAAGCACAATTTCAGAGATCAACGGTTCTGTTTCAATTAATGAATTATATATATATTCTGTGCTCTGGTTCTGTATGTTTTTTAGCTTTTCAATTGATAGAGGAATCGTCCTGTGTTTGTTTCGGTGTGGAACAGTGTTGTCGGATCAGAGGAAAAGATCCTTGTATGATGCTGGTTTGTATAACTCCAACGACGATGAAGACGAGAACGATGTAAGTTTCATGTTAATTATGAAATAATCTCTCTGGTGTTCTCTGCTTTCTTCTTTTCTTTGCGTGAGTTTGTTCTTGTACGAATTTCGCGCGATGAGTGTTCTAATTAAACATATTTCGTGTTTGATTGTGTGCTACTTCCAGGGATTCTCCGACTTTCTTCAAGAAATGCTGTCCCTCATGACTAGCGTGAAGAGAGAGGTAAGATTTTTTTTTTTTTCTTTGCATCTCTCTCTAGTGCTCGTTCAAGTTCTATAGAGGTAAAGGTGCATTTTAGTCTATCACGGCTAAATATTTTAAGAGCTTAAAAAAATAATATTATATGTACTCTTGGGTGTGCCAATTTTTTAATACTGGCTTCTCTTTAATGTTTTGAAAACGTGCTTATATTTAAAAGTGTTGCAATATATATATATATATTGAAAAATTCAATGGGCTAGGTGTTAGCTTAGGAAAATGGTGTTGTAAAATATTTTTTAATTGAAAATATTACACTAATTATCACAAATTATTTTCACACAAGATTTTAATTCTAGTAAATTAAAATAATACATTTGTCAATAAAATTACAAAATTGAGGTGGATATTTGATAAATTAGATTTATAGCATATTGGGTTGTAGATTTCAATGTCCTTTAGCATTCTTTTATATTTTAGTTTAAGTAATTAAAATATTTGGTTGTTGTTACATACTCAGAGACATTCGCTTTTTACTTTTTACACCATGAGATATTTTGACAATGGTATATTAAAGAATATCAATCTAAAGAAGAGATTTCTATTGTTAATAAGAAGTTTTATTAGCTAGCTATAGGTAAATACAATTAGTTATGCATGTATGTTTTGACATAATTATTAAATCAGAAGATGCATAATTTGAAGTTATGACATAGTAGTTTAACATTTTACATTATTGATAGTTTATACCTAATAAAAATTGATCCTGATGGCATAACTGTACACTCTACATTTTTAATGTATATATTATATTATTCAACATCGTGATGTATATTTTAAGTATTTTAATAATGAGCAATGTTAAAAGGAGTTAACATCGTCCATTATTTGTTACAAATTAATGTCACATAAATCTTTATAACTTAAATTTATTTAAATAATATAATTTTTAATAAAGAAAAATTTAATCACATAATATTTATAGTAATTGATGTAAGGTTTTCAATACCCTCAATATTTTCTTTTAATAATAATTATTATTGGTAGGTTATTTGGACAGGAGACGAGCAGTAAGTAATATGCTTTTTCATTTGATATCAAACTTATTAAACTTTTTGGTCTTTTCTGCTTTTATATTTGAAATTATCTCCCAATGTCTCTTTATTTATAATTAGCGCATGCATGGTAGCATTAAAACGTAGTAAGGAGCTGACGGCGATGCGCCGTTGGTGGGTGCAGGGAAAGGTGTATAGCTTGGAGGAGCTGCAGCAAATGCTAAGAGAGATGGCACAAGGATTCGAAATCTCACAATGGTGGCATGGTGAAGAAAGTCTAGAAGATTCCAGAGAGTCCAAAAGGGCAAGGTGGTCCACCTCGCAACCACTCGTTCCATCGAGCCCGAGAATAATAAAAACTGCATATTTTATGGACGAATACTACCAATTTTGAAATGACGTAAGGTGTCGCTGTTAAAGAGCTGTATCGCCTGAATCTATGAATTGAAGACGCTGTCTAGCCACAAAGAACAAATGAGTGGAACGATTTTGTGTTGATCGAAGCATGTTTGTGTTTGTTTACCCTTTAAGATATGTCTTGTTTTCTTTTGTAAGAAGAGGTGTTTTTTTTTGTAAGATCTGTGAAAAAAATGATTAGTCACATTTGTCAAGAATTATAAACTTTGCGCTGCCCTGACTAGCTATTAAAAAATCTTCGTGAGTGCCTCAATTGAATTCGAAGTGTGATATTTGCAGTGACTAATTTAAAGGAGCAAGCAAGCTATATTTAGTATTCACAGCATCTTCTTACATTATATTATATTTCATCTCACATTCTTCTCAGTAGTTAATTAGGACACACCTACATAAAAATGATCATGTACTAAAATGAATTAAGATATATACACTAAACGAATTAAGATATATACTCAAGTTTATATTCAAGACAAAAAAATAAATTTTATATTCAAGTTAATGTGATAATGTGTGTTATGCACATTATGTCACATCATTAGGAGAAAAACATAAAAAAAATAAATATAAATTTCATCATTTATCATATATTGTATCAACATGAGTATAATGTTGTATAATTTTGTTGTAATTATAGTTGCTCACCTCTCTCTCTCTCCCCAATCCGCTCCTCTTTCATCGGTTTTATTGTGAGGGCATCGTCCTCTTATTGTCGGATTAGTACGTTATTGTCGGTGTTAACTAATATTATTGATATCTTGAACTCACTGTGTTTCTTTGATACCATGAATGTGATTGAGCTGGTGATGTTTTTAATACCTTAATTAATGTTGTGCCTGCATTCAAACTCTATTTGTAAGCACAAGTTTTTAATTTATCTTTGACAAAAAAAAAAAAACCATGATTATAGTTTTGGGTATCATCTCTTTAAGAAAACCAGCAAGGCAGATTGGTGTTTGGCATTTTTTATTTATTTTTCTTATTTCAAACTCACAGTTAAGAACAATACCAAATTTTTTAATAGATAAAAGTCTTAAAATTAGGAAAATCTATTTTTCATTCATAGCTCACAAAGAGTTTGTACATTAATATACAAAAGAGAAGACAGAGAAAAAGGAAAGCAAGTGTAAACAAACACATACTTAGAAAGGCAAGATGGATTAATGGTAGCTAAAATGCTTGTTTTAACAGAGCCTGCTACTCCCCTGTTTTTTTGAAATGTAAACACATATATACAGTGAGTCAGTGGTAGAGACATTCTAAGTTAATAACATTAGGAAATTAAGTCAAGAACTTACTAGTACATACATAAATTTATTTATTTATTGATGGAAAGGCAAAAGGTCACTACATATATATATATAAACAAACAAGTGTAATTAAGCATGTTCTACACACAGTTAATTATTAATGCATGAAATTAAATAGGTATGGCATTGGAAACACATGGGTAAACGACAGTTGCAGGATGAGCCATTATACGGCGACCCTTCATGTGGCGAAAGCAATAAACCACAGCCCCAACTGGCCATTCCACCACTGCTGCCACTACAAACGCTAAGAACCCTAGCGTTGGTCCTACCACCTTGCATCTGCATGGATTGCTCGTAGTCCCGCATTGAACGCATAGTGGAACACCCATCGCTCACTAGCAATAATAACCACTTCAATTTCACCAACCAAAACCCTGTAAAATCTGTCAATTACACAAAGAGAGACGTCTTCACACAATTATAAGTTAACACGACTAGCTACCGACTCAAAACTTCAATATATATATATATATGAAGAGCTAGCAAAGATGGAATGGTGTCATGAAAGTGAGATGGAACGTGGCATTACAGCTGATGACAAAGGGTTATTACGTGTTGGGCCAAGACCAAGAGTAAGGAGAGAGAGACGCGTAGCTTTGTTGAGTGCGTTTTGGGGACGTTTTTGAAAGTGATGGCAAGCAAAGCAAGTTACCAAGTTCATACTACTTGAGAATTCTTATTTGTTTTTGTTATCCAAGAGCGAGAAGCCCAATAGGGTTTTAAGATTTTTATTTTTTATTTTTTAATTTACAATTGTCATGAAAGCAGAGGAAGGATCATTTTATATGTTATTCCTTTTTGTCAAATTCTAACTTAGCCATCATCATGGGTGGCAAATCATGCTTTTTTTTTTTTTGTTTCTTCTTTTGTTTGGAGGGAGAGTGGCAAATCATGTTGAAGTTTATATATCTTTAATTTTAATATTTAGAGTTATACGCTTAGATAGGATATTTGAAGTCATAATTTGATTTAGATTTTTTTTTTTTTTTTTTGTCAAAGTTTCCTGAGAAATCTTCAAATATAGAGAAGATCCTACCAGTTGATACAATCATATATTGAAGCATTTTGTAAGGACAACTATGAGTCAAATGACCCACGAAAAATTCTAACAACAATAGGATGAAATTCTAACCGCAAGAGGTACAACTCCACTAACAGACAAACTTCGACAACAAGATAGGCGTCGCAACACCAAAAACAATAAAAAACTAAACACCAAAACAATAAAAGTGAACCAAAGCAACAAAAAACTACAATATTTACCTCACGCGGGCCACAAAGTCTGTCGGCTGTGAAGGAAGAGCGGCTGAGAGAAGACAACAAGAAGATGAAGAGCAACAATCGAGAGAAGTGAGGGTCGAGAGCGATGACCCACAAAGAGAGAAGAAAGAGCAAGAAATATAGAAAACAGCGAGCGACGAGCAGCAGCAGCAAGCGACAGGCTGAAGCAAAGGAAAACTAACAGCGAAAAAAAAGAGAACAAAGTGAGAAGAGGAGAGAAGAATTTAGGGTTTTTTCCTTTTTTCGCTCTCCTCTGTTCAGATATCTCTAACAAGAAGAAAGATTTAGAGAAAGGAGAGGACACGTGTGGGTGGATAGTTCTTGTACGTCTTAGGTCGGCTACATCACATCAATCTACTAACACTTTTTAGCTGGGGTAGAATAATATGTCAAGAATACAACAAAGAAAGCATTTTTATTATAGAAGGTGCTAGGAATAAGAATCAGCCACCAGACACGCAATCACTTTAAGCTTCTCAAAGCTTCTTGAAGTTGAGGATGCACGAGAGGTTCTTAAAGATTTGATAATCAAAAATAGAAGGCTAATCATTGAGTTATTACATTCAAACTCTAATGCAGTGAAATTATATAACATCCTTAACTCAAGTGCAGGCCCAACAAGAATTCATATGATGTATCTATTAATCTATGTTGCTACTCCCTTCTCATCAATAGAGACCTGACGTATACGAAAGAGTGTTGTTTATTCAATAAATTTCTACCTCCCCGTCTTCCCCTAGTGGCTGTTGAGATTTTTTTGTTTTCTTCGATTGCCTAGGATGAAGGGAGCATAGAACCAGAAAATCACCAATATAAATATCAGCTTATAAGGACTAAGTGAACCCTTAAACAACTTTAAGTGGTATTCTAAGCTCGCATAACTTATAACCTAAGAGTATTCTTATAACAAAAGGCTTATAAGTTTACACCTTGTTGCAAATAATTTATTTTTGTAGTATGGCCAAAAATAGTCTTGATCCTCATTCTACGTGGTTTAACGTCGAGGGCCTCAAGGTAGATTGTTCTTCGTGATATGCATGAGGTGGCATACACCACCTTGGTCATTGAAAAAAAGAAAGTTAATTAATTAGCTTCTTAAAAGAGCAAGAATTAATCTAAAGTCAGGTAGCTTCGCTGAATGAGGAACAAAGAACGAGGTATAAGTCATGGTTGAGAAGCGAGATCTCGACTTCGAGTCTGAGTTCGTGTCATAGAAATTAAACAAACAAATATTGTCCAAAAAAAAAAAAAAAAAAGGGTAAATGAGAATGTAAACTTACGTAGACTCCCAAATACTATCTGTCAATACACACATATGTTATGGCATCATCTTCTTTACAGGCCTGCAATTAATTAATTCCCCTTATTCTCTCCCTCCCTCCCTCCCCAATTCCACAACAAACAAATTGAATTATCAAAGTGGCTCTTTTTTTTTAATCATTCCATCTCTTTCTAAGGTCAAGGTTTTTTTTTTTTTTAAGAAAAAAAATAGACAATTGTTTCAATTCATTTATAAGTTTAATATTATAAACTCAAACCCCACAACATACATACACAAACAAAATGAGACATAATGCTCTAAACTTGCTTACCATGTGTCAAAACGTACGTTGACCCAAAATCTTGACCGAGATTGTATATTTTCTTGTATTAAGAAAATGGTGGAATTAAGGGAATTGAGAACAGAGGACAAGGTGAATTGATATAAGAGGAAAAGAAGGAAAGATGCTTTTCAAGATGGGACGGTGACTTCTTACCAATGCTTTCTCAATCACTCGTCAATTGAGTGTGGATTCCTCTCTCTCTTGTCCTTTATCTACTAAAGATAAGAACACCCCTTATCTTCTCTTTAATTAATTAATTAAATCAAGCAGGAAATAAATAAAATGATAACCTCTAAATTCGTTTTATTCAGCACATAGATTCAATCAATATATTGTACTGGGTTGCAATAATATACATAAATCATGAAATAATAATTGAGTTGATGGAGGTGGAGTTAAAAAATAATGATAACTAAGAAACATCAAATTTAACAATTAGATATGACAAAATTAATATTTCTCCCAAAACAAGTTTATCATTAATGGAAAATCAAACTAAATATATTGTTTTAATTTGTTGATTCTAGAATTTGAAAGAATTCCTTTTCTTTCTTTCTTTTTCGAGAAGAAGTATACTATGCCTCTGTTCCAAATAATTCATGCATCTCTCTAATGGGCAGACCCAACAAGTGCAGGAGTAGTAAATTATTGAAGAAAAAATAAAATAAAATTTCTTGGTGATAAAAGTGGTCCTAGGGTGCCCAAAAAAAAAAGGTTCCCTATACATGCCCTTTAAAATTAACCCATTTATATATATATATATATATATATGTATGTACGACATATATAAATCTTCTTGAATCAAGATGAAGATCTTAGGATCATGGGTTATATATCCTGATCATAGTGTAGCATAAGTGTTTTCAAAAAAAAAAAAAAAAAGTGTAGCTAGCATAAGTGGGTTGTATATATTCATTAAATAATAATAATAAGTGGGTTGTATATATTCATTAATAATAATAATAATCATACAATTCGTTTATAGAAAATGTCCAGGGCATGCAGGTGGATGAGCCAAGATGGTGACCTAGCTACTATGCTTGAAAGTTTTGCCAAACATGAGCTGGAAAAGAGTGTAGAGTATGACCATATATTGGAATTTTGATGGACTAATTGGGAATAAGAAAATGATAACTATTTATAATGTGAAAACTAGCTTAATATTCTATGAATTTAGATTATTTAGTGCATGTATAGTAGTTAATTGGAGTAGTACATCATCTAGTCAAAATTTCAATTATCAGGCTTAAATTTTAAGACTTATAATATTCCTTAATCCCTAAGATAAGGAAACAATTAATGAATTTCTTAAGGGCTAACTCCTTTGCCCTTCCAAATACAAAGATAGGCTGTCCGAAAATTATTCCTACTGCTAGCTAGTAAAGAGCACCGCCATTGCATTTGCACTTTGCAGAGAATATGATTCCTTATTCCATATATAACTAAGTAGCTTTTAAGCATGTATTACCATTAATATCTATTTTTGTTATCTACCCACATGGATTTACAGTTTTAAAAGTATATAATTTTTATTTTTATTTTAAGGGCTATATATATATAGGCTATATATATAGTACCATGCATGTGATGGAGCTTTGGATCCATTAATTGTTCAACATACTACATAGGCATCAACTAATTAATGCCATGTTTAATTAGCATCGTTGGATGACCATAATATGACATAATAATTATTACATTAATATGCATGAATATATTTATTATATGTAAAAAAAAAAACTAATTATGACATCAAAATTACTTGCTTTATTCCGATTGTGACTGATAAAATAATTGAATGTATGAGAACATGAAAAAAAGATAATTACCAAGGAATTATAATGGGAAAAGAGAAAAGGACCCATAAATTTAATTATAATGTGCACATGCCCATCAAACCTGGACTACTGAATCAAACCTAACCTCATCTCTCTGCCTTCTCAAGCAATTAACCTAACCCATCGATCAAACCACCGTTTACACATAGTCCATGCACCTAACGTAGCCATTTAACCTCTCTCCTCCCTTCCCATATTATTATTACATTCCTTCCCTTCTTCAGATTTGCATCTTCTATCACTACACCAAAAAAAATATTTTTTGCAACTAAATTCAATAATGGGAGTTTCGGCATATGGATTCGTGTTTCTGATGTTGTTCTTCACCGTTTTGATCGTAGCACCGACCACCGTCGGTGCTTTGAGTGGTCCTTCAGTGAAAGATGATCAAGGGTTGGCGACCGCAGCGCCGCCGGATCCCGGCGTCAAGTGCACGGCTTGCTCGTCTTGTGAGAACCCGTGCGGCCAACGTCCTCCACCACCACCACCGTCGCCGCCACCTCCACCTAAAAGCCCGTCAAAGCAGTACTGCCCACCACCGCCGCCGGCACCGTACACATACGTGACCGGTCCTCCGGGAAACTTGTACCCTTTTGACCCAAATTTCTCCGGCACCGGTCGGAATTCTGGCGGTTTGCCGGTTTTGGTTGGTTTGGGGATGGTGGTTGTGTTTGGTTTCTTGAGATTTTAATTTCAAGTTCTTCAGTTAGGTGAAGCTTATTGAAGATGATTTATGGGAATTTGGGGGAGTTTTATTACAGGTAGTGCTGTTTAATTTTCTTGCTTTGTTTCTCTTCTCATCATCAAGTTCTTGAATAATGATCAAAGATTTTTGTTTCATTTAGTCATCAAAATCGATCGAAATCTTCCTCTCTTTCCACCAATCTATAGTGCTGATTTCTAATTTTCTATATATATATATATATATAAAGTGTCATTTTCTTTGAGTAATTGAATGTGAAATTAGAATTATCATAATTTTGATTTTTTTTTTCTTGCTCTTTCTTTGACTACTAAATGTGAAAAAAAGACAACAAAAATGGCTGTTTGAAATAATGAAAAAAATAAATGAGAATTAAGTTGTTTAAACTTTAAGCAGTATAATATTTAACTTATTTATTAAATATATTAAGTTTAAATTTATATATAATGATAAATTATTTAAAAGTATGTGTTTAAATTTATAATATATTTTATTATATAAGATTACAATTCCATCGATTACAACGGCGTGACACTAACTGTTACCGACAACTCTATAGAAAGCTCTCTCGTTTAGCGGGGCAACGTTATAATGCTTCGGGAGTCGTAGTGCGAAAAAAATTCTCCCTAGAATTTTGCATAAAAAAATATTTTTAATGTGATTTTCGAAGCTTAGACGTTGCAAGTGCGTTTGGATTACGTAATCTAAGAACCACTCGATCTGATCTAATCCACGTGGGCGTGTGGTAATTATCTTCTGGTACAGTCGGGTGTAGTGACGTTTCGGTGGTTTCGTGATCATGGCGCTTTTGACGGCCCTGATTACGAGGTTTATCAGTTGGGAAGTCGCATCTTTGTGTAAGAAACACGGCTCTAACGGTTCTACGAAGTTGGTGGGCCTAATTTTGCTGAAAATCTGACCTTACCGCCTCAAAATTCTGTTAACCTTATCCCATCTTGTTGTGACGTCAAGACAAATGAAGAGTCAAATACATCTGGGCCCACATGGAGTGCACGGTGTAGCGTTGTCATTGGTTGTACTGAATTCTAGGTTTTCCACTTAGCTCGGCAACTCAGCGTTTTAGCTTAGCATTCGCATTCGCATGCGTACCCTACGCTTTTCACCGCCGACACGTGTACTTCTGGAACTGTACTGTAGTGTTTCTGAAATTTTTACTATTCGTCTCTAGTTTCTGACCCTAAAATAAATTAAATATGAGCAATACGTAAAAAAAAAAATTAAATTCTTAATACGTAAAAAAAAAAGATTAGACAACGAGATCATTCACAAAATATAAATATAAATATAATTAAGAATACTAATTTTTTTTCTTTTTTTTTGTAAAAAATATTAGCAATTAAATGCATGACTTTTATATTTTTTTTGAAAAAAATATTTTATTTTGTGAAAAAATAACAATTTTCTCCGGTATCATATGGTCTCAACTTGTTTTTGAGAAATGATGATGTCAAAAATATGTCTTGTTTCTATAATATATTAACAAAAGGGACAAGAAATGAGAATAATGTGTGGGCCCAGAGAGTCGTTGAATCCACCAGTAGTGTGAGAGACGACGCACTTGGCAACAACTGGTTGCGTAGTGGAGACAAACTTCGCTACCAAGCTGCTTGCTTTCGAAGCTTATCCAATCAACATGAGTAAAACTTCAGTGTTAAGCGATATAATTAACTAAATTGATGTCACATGCATCACGTACTACCACGTTTTTAAGTACTTCGGAGAAACTGCAAGAGTAATTTGAAAGATTTTGGCTTTCTTTTGTCAAATTTAAAATTGAAATTTATTATTTCAATAAATAGAAAATTTTCAAGTGTTTTTTTTAGTTAGAGCTGTTGATATCTTTCTATATATTTTCTATAAGAATGAAATTTTAGGCTAATGTTTGGTTTATTATTCAGATACAATTTTTTGTATTCAAATTTTGAAAACACGAAAAATATGTTTGATTGGTTGAAATCAAAAAACGGTTTCTCAAAATTTATAAAGAAAACGAATTATTTTCTTAATTTTCACTTTTTAAGTTTTATTATTCTAATTTTTTGATTACGAATTAGACACAGCTTCACTCTTTAAACATAACTTTCATTTAAAAGTGTCATAATTAAGTAGATATATATTTTTTTTTTATGAATAACATAACAGTCATGTGATGTGATGTCAAGTTTTAAGGGTATTATTGTTACATTTCTCTTATAGTATTAGTATAAATAATTATTTTTTTATAAAATTAAATTAAAATTAAATAGTGTTTGATAACTCTATTTACAACCTGTAAAAAATGTAAAGGGTTATGAAAAAAATAATCTTTTTTTAACCTTTAATTAAAGTAGAGTGTAACCTTTACAAGAATAAGTAAAAAAAAAATTTATCTATTTTAATTTTAAAGTAGAAGTAGAGGTTAAGTAGAGTTACCAAAAGTTACCTTTAGTTATTCTTTTGATATTCCTTTATTTATATTAAAGCTTTAAAGAAAAGAAAAAGTTTCAAACGTTTGAAAATAGAGATTGGACAATAAATAATCTAACATTCACATTACAAGGATCATGTTATAGTAGGAAACATGGGATCACTGCCCAATGTGTCGGTGAATTATTGTAGGTTTAAATCTTAACTAGTCAAAATCATGTCATAATTGCTACGTCTATATACATTAAGTAATTAGAGGTAATTAGATGTAGAAATAATGTTTTGTTACGTTAATGATTTACAAGTAGAGATAAGAAGCTTCTGACTCTCCTAGCTTCAACTAAAAGCCAGAAACGAGAAAGTAACACTAACAAAAGAATGAAAAAGTTTTAAGTGATGGTAACAGCCATAGTTAGCTACTAGCTAGAAGGTTCTTTGAAGGTGGAGGGGGCTCATGAGTAGGAAAAAAGGATAAGAAGAGAAAGGAAGAGAAAAGTGGTATTGTTTAATGGTTGTTGAAGGTAGGGTTTGGAGACAATTTTGGTAGGCAGCAGGAGGAATACACTACTTTGCCTCTCTCTTTCTCTGAGCTAAATGGACTTTTGAGTCATTAACAACTGGAAATTTAATATATAATATATTTATATATATATGAGGTCTTGTGGTTGTAAAGTGCTAATACATCTATATGATAAGGATGGTATTAAAAAGTTCACTAATTAATTTTGTCTAGGGTCCTTTTAATTGAAAATTAGTTTATATATATATATATACTTGACAAGAAATAAGTTATAAGAAACAACACGTCGCAAGACAACATGCACTGCATGTCGTTGTAGGCTTTATTTTTTGTATATATATATATAAATACATATACACAATCATAAATAGACTCATCACTTTTACTCTTTACAATATCACATCAACCTTTTTATACACATATGAATATGCTAATTGGACACTATATTAAGCCTCTGATAATTTTCTTTTTTCAAATATAACCAATAAAAGGGATCAATTACTTTGTTGAATATAATTGCATATATACGAGTAGTGTTGCTTCTATTGGATGTCGAATTCATGGGTTAGGTTGGATTGTGGTCAAAATTTAACTCAACTCAAATAGTTCGAGTTGATAAATTTAAAACTCAACCCAATCTATCTTCCAACTCAACCAAAACAGTTTGAGTTAGATCGGTTTAATCGGGTTGGACTTAAGCCTCATATTTGACATATAATTTATTGATATAAGAATTTTAATTATTTTTTTATCGTTTAGATTTGCTAGTAAGTTTTTTCATTATTATTTTACAATGAATAGTCTATTAATATTACATATTAATAGATAGTAATAATAATTTGTAAAATAGTAACGTATTGATTGAGATTGTATATATTAATAGTATAGTAACCCTATAATATGTATATAAATATATATATTATGGTATAAACTAAATTAGATAGTATTAAATAAGAATTATAATATACATATAAATCTTAGAAAAATAACGCCTAGAGTGATATTTTAGGGTTCAGGTCGGTTTAATCAAGTTTTTAAGGGCTCAATCCGTGGCCTAACCCAAACTAATCGAGTTAAGTATTTTAGAACCCAACTCAATCCAAACTAACCCAAAAAGTGCGGTTCCGAAGGTTCGGGTGGATGAACATTCTTGAATGTCATGATCAAGCACACACGTCAAATACGTACAAACTTAATTATAGGGGTCAAATCATTAGTGTTCATTGTGCACTCAATTAATCTAATTACATAAGTTGACGGGGAATATTCATATTGTGACAAAAAGAGACACTCATAAATTAATGGTTCTTATACTAAATTGTTACCACCATGACACCATCCACCAACAATAACAACTACAGCACCGAAGAAGATGCGAATGAAAAAAGTTAAAGAAATTAATAAGGGTACGTAATATAATTAATATAGAGATGAAGGAGAAGACAGAAAACCTACCATTTTCTCACAACCACCGTTCTATTCTATCTATATCTATCTATCTATCTATATGCTTATGTAAAGCATGCAGCAGGACCCATTCATATTTGTCTCTTCTTTTGCTTTACGTGTGGAGTCTGCTTTCTTCAGTCTTCCTTAAGTCTCCATTTATTTTCCAAGAAATAAAATAACGTTCTAAATCAGCCAAAAAAAAAATCTGCCGACTCTTAGATGCAATGAACCCATACACCATTACTTAATTTCCATGAAATTGCCATGCACACATGCATGCTAATTCAATAAATTTGAGTCATCAATCTATAATTACTAGTTTTCATCATTGATTCAAATGAGAATTAACAATTAAAAAAAATAGTTAATTATTATTATTATTATCATTATTATGAGCAAATATATATAATCAAATTCAATTAGTCTACTACCAAAGCCCAGAGAAAGTGGTCCGGAGACTCAGACTGCTATGGTCTCCAAGCTATAAGGGGCTGGGGTTGCATGGTTTTGCTCAAGGAGTAAGCCTATGAGTAGGGACACTCAGTAAGGACTTAGTGATGCTCTTCAAGTGAATTAGTCTTGAAGCGCGAAAGCTGGTCTAAAGACACCGTAGTCTACCAAAAAAAAAAGACTACAGTCTAGTGATAACTTGGGTAGTAATATTTTTTTATTGCTTTGTTTTGAGAATCTCTCAACACATAAAACTAGTCAATTTCAATGTATTTAATAGAAAGATAAAACCAACAAAAGAGATAATAATTGAGTTTGTTGGGAGAATATTAGGTGAATGAGATGATAATCTTTTCTTAAAAACAATCATAATTAATAAATTTTTAAGCATCCTTATGCAGCTATTTTTAATATATTAAGGAAGCAAGAAGCTTCTTGCTTTAAAAATTAACCCAATTTCTTATGAACGTTGCAACGTGGCCTTTCTTGCTCATAATCAACAATCCTAGTGACTATTGAATAATGTCTCATAATATAATTGTTATATGTATATATATATATATATATATATATATAATTTTTTAAAACTCCGTATATATGTTTATTATATCTCGTATTCTATCAACTAATATTACTAGTACTTGAACTTCGCTACTGGAATATTGCTGAGAAATCAATTTCTAAGAAAAACTTTAAGAAAAATCTTGATTTTCCAGTTAATTTTAGATAATATTTTAGTCTTTTTTTTTCTTTATAATCAAGTATATATATAATTTTGCATTTTGATGGTATGGTGCCCTAATTGACAGTTTGAACATCTAATTAGATGCCCTTTTTCAAATTGATTCTTAAAAAAAGTTTCAAAATAAATTTAAAAAAAAGGATTTTAGTAGTAGGAATGATGCATGTATTAGATAAAATAAACCAACTCCATTAATTATTATTTAGGTCATAATAATTAATAAACGATCATGTTAGGCAGAGACAAACGTTGATATATATGTGTCAATATATATTTCAATTGATACATTGATTATATTATATTAAAACCTTTACAATAAGACTATATTTAAACATTGATGAACTTTATCTGGATTATTATATAATTGTTAAATTTTAAGCATGCAAACAGCTAATTTATTTATTAGTTAGTGAATCTCTTATTCTACAATATGGCCATCATTGCAATCATGAATTTCAGGGCAATATGATTAGAATTGATCTATTTTTCATGTTGAAGCAAAGCTACTTTTAATCCAACAAACTAAAAAATAAATAAAAATAAAAGTTTTCTTCATTTTGTGCGATTGGCCTATCAAATACTCTCTCTCTCTCTGTGAGACCAACAATTTTTTTAACTCAATAGGTGGGGCCATTTGTTCACTGAAATAGAGAAGACCCAATTCAAAACAAAGATGCAACAATCATATTTCAAACTCCATACTCAATTATTCAACTTAGCTTTAATAATAGGTCACCTTCCCACCCACCTAAGTTTACTTGGTTCTGTTCTGGGCCATTTCTAGAAAACAAAAATGGCCGGAATCTTCAACAACTCAGTCTTTTTCCCCCTCTTCATCATCATCATCCTAGTGAAATCCCGGCCGGCGGCAATGACGCTGATGAAAACGACATTATCCGATCAAGTGTCCGATCAAGTTTCATATAATTCGCCGCCACCTCCATCTGAATGCCCATATCCTTGTCTTCCATCACCGCCGCAGCAGGCGACCACCGCCAATTGCCCGCCACCGCCGCCAGCACCACCGGCTCATGTGACACCTTCCCCACCACCAGGGTCACAATACTACCCTCCTTCTCCTTATTATGGGTACTACCCTCCACCTTCAGGGTACCTACCTTACTATCCTCCTCCTACCTTTGTGCCCTTTAATGCCCCTCCACCTCCTAACCCAATTCTACCTTACTTTCCATTTTACTACAAATACCCACCACCTCCACCAGGCTTTTCTTCTGCAACTACTTTGAAGATATCTCTGTTCTTGATTCTACACTTGTTGCTGTTGTGTTCTTATCTTACTGTAACTTATAACTGATATGTTTCAGTTGTATTGTTGATGAGAAGAGATTTTTAATTAAGATGGTTTATTATAAATTTTAAGGATCAGGGAACATGGGCATGCAATGGCTTTGTTGTATATGTTGCTGCTGCTGCAGGGGAGATTTTTTGTAATGGGGGCTGAAGTGAAAGAGAGATCAGTATGAGAGATTGGTTTTTCCTGGTATTTGATAGGTAACGTGGATCTCTTTTATTAATTTCTTGACTGTATAAGAGGGTAAAGTGGAGGAAATATTTGGGTTGTACAGTGAGCATAAGGAAAATATTGTACTGGATTATGGTGCATCAGTTGCACTAATTTCATAGATTGCATCCTCCTGATTAATTGCAAGTTTTTCCTTGGGGGTTCTTGGGTTTTTTTTTTTTTCATTTCAAGTCATTGTTCTAGGAAAATGGTTTGGTTTTACCCTGTTGCTTGATCAGTGCAAGATGACGATAAAATGAGAAGATTAGTAATGGCAGTATTCATTAGTTTTTCAGATGTTCCTTTCTTCTTCTTTTTTTGTCTCATTAATGTTGATGACAATAGTTTTTTAAAATTTAAATTTATAATTATTTAAGTTATATGTATTTATGTTAATATACTTGACATGAATAATGAGTAGAGTAAAGCTCTATTAATATCGATAACACCAATGACATTATAGGATAATGGCGACACGATATTATATTATTATGCCTATGATCTTTCCATAACAAGTTGTTCTTGCAACTCATACCAAGCTCAAAAAATGAAATTAGTATCTTTGGATCGTACCCTTCTTGTCGTGAAGAATACTGAACAATCTGAATTACCCAGTAATTGTTTCAAAATTCATGCATTTCTTAATTGAACACAGCAGAACAAAGAAAAAGCTCTTTTGTTCACAAGAAAGCTATAAGCTCAGGATCACATACAAATTACTAAAATGGCAAAAAAAAATTGTCACACAGTTGGAGGAATGTGTTTGTTTATTACTCAGGTGCATAAGATTTGTAACATGAGGGCTTATAAGGGTATAATTGTTTCAGTATAATATCATCAATTGTCTTAGAACCGAAGATGTTGAATCGGGTAGATTGCAATCAACTTGGAGAAGAAGAAAAGAAAGTTTTCCAGAAACAAAAAACTTGGTCATGCTCGCTTTGTACGCCTTCCAACTTGAAGCGCAAGCTCCATATCGATTTTGAGCGAGATGTCAAGAGCTTTCACAGAATGCGTCAATGCTCCACTACAGAAAAATCAGAAGGATGAAGTTTATTATTGAAGATATTGAAACATGAAATCATTTTTTACATATAAACAAAAAAAAAGCACTAAAAAATGTTTATGGATGAGCTTGTTAATACATGTCACCAACAAAAGCAGGAGAAATGAGGGAATTTGGGATGTTAACAGCGTAGAAGGATAAAACTAGGGGTCTAAGAGTTTATTATCTTCTCTCTATAAATTATCTTTTATTCTTGTAAAATATTATAGATTATACACACAAGCATTTAGGCTCTTTAGGTAGTTGTATAATGACTAGTCTATCAATATCTTATCTATTTATGACCTTATATTTTAACTTGATCACCTAAAAGGCTAAAACTGCAACAAAGATCTATTTTATGAATTCTAATATCACTGTCTTCTAGTAAATTGGATGTTGAACATTCTTATTATCAGTCACCAAGTCTTTTTCGCACTGCTAGCAGTTTCACTTCCAGTATATTTAGGCTTACTCAAACAGGTTTTTATAGTAATCAAAACCACAAAGCTTTGTTTGATGAGCTCTCCATGAAGATATGAATAGCCTCGTTGCATGTCATATGTTATTCATGAGCTAGATGGCTAAGATGCTCCCATCTAAAATTCAGCTCCTTCTGGATTCGTTCCCATTTCATAATAGTGTGGGAAAAAGCACTAAAATTCAAATGTTGCTTGAATCCAAGCAACTTCGGGACCAATTACGATAATGTCTTTCTTCAAATATTCCCATCTAAAAATCATACTTTTCAGACAATTATGAGAGATAAAGTATAAGGGCCCGTCGTTTACCTAGAAATGAAGGTTACCCCACTTTGTCCAATCTTGTGCACCGATTCAAGAGTAACATTGCCTGATGCCTGTCATCATATAACAGAATTGGCTTGAGATAAGGTGCCCCACAAAAAGACAAGGAAAATATAATAAGAGAATTCTACATACTGCCAGTGCAGTTGTGTATCATGGACAAGTTTTTGAAAATGCAAGTAATATAATTAATCAGATTGAGAGCATATTTTCAAAGTGTAGAACATTTATATTTATGACAAGGTTCGGCAAATAACTTATTACACAAAATATGGATGAGAAACAAGTAGGATTACCTCAGTCTCAAATCTACCATTTATCAATTCAACAGCTTCTTTAAGCATGGATATATCCACATCCCCATTTGGAAGAGGGACAACCATATTGTCCAACATTATCCGGGTCAGTGAAGTTTTCTCACAAGATGCATAAGTTAACACCTCCTTCACTTCATCCAATGTCCTGGTCTCAATCTGAACTAAAACAAGGAACTCTTCATTAAAATGACTGACTTTGAGAGAAAATCATTATGACATGTAATTATGTAAGTACTGATTACAAAATCCAAAAACTAGAAAATTTATCTACCATACAATCTCAAGTTAACTTTATCCCCTATGGGCTACAATAAAAGGATTAGATACTTCAGAGATGCACATTAAAGAACACAATACATAGATAGATTTCTAGCAGTAAATGAGTAACTACATGGGTACTTCAAACTTATTTAGTTAAAAATGCCCACATTTGGATTCCCAACAATCTACAATATCTGCATAATCTATAAATCTTATGTAATAATAAAGATGCTAAAAGTGGGAATTATCTTCAGAAAACTCAAATGCAAAACATAATCAACATTGGATGGGATTAACTTTTATTGGCATCCCTTTTCTTTTGCTGGAAACAAAAAAAGTGCCCTGTTTCACCAATCACCAACTACTGGCCATATCTTGGTCTATGACAACTACCTTCCAAGTTTAAGCAGATTACCTCCACTCCCATATGGAGATTTCTCTGCTCCAGAAACTGGTCAACCGATTTGATTGCATTTGTGACACCCCCTGCTACTGAAATATGATTATCCTTTACCAACACCATATCAAACAAACCCATTCGATGGTTTCGCCCTCCGCCAATCAATACCTACCAAAGATGAGGACCCAGAGAGAGAGGGAGAGAGAGAAGTCAAATAAAGGCCACAGATGAAAGGAAACTGAAGAATATCAACAAGACTGAGAACAGATAGACACCGCCCACTTGTCCACCAAGCGTAAACCCGGAGCAGTTTTCCTTGTTTCTAAGATATATGCAGGATATGCAGCATCTGCCATTGCCTGCAGGAAGCATGAACTTGTAAACCTCTCCAAGGCATAAGAAAAGCATAAACTGCCAGAACTCAATACAAGATTGAGAACAAGTATCATTTGATGGTACCAAGCAAGTAGTGATGGATAGCAGCAATCTCTAATGACACTATTATCCATGTGTATAACGTGAATTTCCATTTTTTTTTATCTTTTCATCAAGTAGTGCAAATTTGCAACTGCCTTGCATGCAAGTTATAATCATTTTCTTTAATAATCGAATTGCATAATTGCTTCTTTTGCTGAAAATGCACACCAAACTTGATGCCGTAAACATGAAAATAACTAAAAAAATATAAATATATGACAAGGCAAAGAGAATTATTATGGTAATGCTTAAGCCTTACATAGAAGATCTTGTGGAATGAAGGTAACCATTGAACACAAGGGTATGCCATTTAGTTGAGATTCTTCGATGTTTGGCTGGACAGTTGTGCACCCGTCCACTAAAAGGTTTACATACAAAGATACTCAAATGTCTATCTTTAGAAATCTCTAATAATTAAGAAACTTTGCGTTCTACTAATTTAATCAATATTTCCCCAACCTAATTAATATAACATTACTATTTACTACTATTCTTTTGCTAATTTCAATATCTTTCTCCCATCCTCAACTAGTTCCGAAGCTATAGTATTTTATCATAGCAGTTGGCCCATAATATCACTTTAACTTTATCAGATTCCTAAGATGTTCCAATTTTAGGTTTACAATATTAGTAACAAGAAAGTAATAATCCATTTAAATTTGAAGTCTACTCCGAGAAACCCAAGACAAGTAAGAAAATGTTATAATTGATATTCCAAAAGTTAATTATCAGCAAAAAATACTTTAAAATGCACCTAGACTGGGAGCCAACAAACTGTAAAACCACAACAAAGTAACTCTAAAATCATTCATTATACCATAGAGTACCCAGAAAAAAGAGCGAGAGTTACCTTGGTTAATGTAGCTATTCCACTCATCCTCTGCATGAAATTGAGCGCAACTCTTTCAGCCACAACAATGCTATGGGCATTACCTGTACATTTTAAGCAAAGCAGCTACATATTTCTTCAAAATAAAGACTAAAGACCTCGATAAATCTAGAAAGAGTTCCAACAATGAGACGCTCACCAGATACTTTCCCAAATTGAGTCCCCTTACGAACAAAGTCACCATCCTTCCGAGCCCACTCAACCTAATACCATATAGAATGCAATCACGTAACAAAAACAAAATATTTTTAGACCAATCAAAACTCCTTAGTGGCGAAAATGCTTTGTTAAGTACAAATGCACATAAGGTAGTAACAATATACCTTCAAGGAAGGATCAACCTCATCAAATATCATCTCTGCAAGAGCTATTCCAGCAATGATCCCATCCTCCTTGGCCAAGAACTGAGCTTCCACTTCCATATCAATCGGAACCGTCGCCATTGACGTCACATCCCCTGCAATCAAAATTCCTCAATAAAATACTAACAAATCCAGCTAAACACAAAAGCTCACTAGGCCTAAACCTTGGCTCCAACCAAAAATAAAAAAATAAAAAATTGAAGCTTTATTCAAAACAAAGAAGTTAGCGAAAGAAGCGCAATCTAGTAATTGAAGATGATGAGATGATAATCACCTTGATCTCCGGCGTCTTCAGCAAGGGCGAGTTTGATGACGGCGTTGATATCATAAGTAGGATGAGAAGGAGGTTGTATCACCAACGATTCAAAGGAAATTCTAGGGTTTTTGGTTTCCATTGTTGCAGAAATTCTGCCAAACCGCCTGCTATCAAATTAATTAAAAAAGACACACAAACAGATTAATTATTGAGCAACAAAGTGATTTAGATTTAGTGAGATTAACAGTTCGCTATAACGAGATTGCGAACTGTTGATAAATTTCTCAAATCTAATTGCTCTATCTATCTGCGAATTACATAATGAATTGACACCGAAAAATGGAAAAAAAAAAAAAAAGATGATTTTTTTAGTTGTTGAATGAAAGAAAAAAGGGACCTTGAGATTGAAACTGAGAAAAGAGAAGGTGAAGAGAAGATAGGACGAGAACAGCAAGCTCGAAGCATTTCTGTGAAACACCAAACTCTAAATTGGAGAGAGAGAGAGAGAGAGGTTTCTATCACACAAAGATGAAGAAGAAAGGTCGCCGCTTTCTTACACTAATGGCAGTTACAGATACGAAGTGAGGAAGAGGTTTAAAAAAAAAATGTTTTTACCCTTTTCACTATATTACCAAAAGTGGTCCATTTCCTTAACGTGTATTTGGAAGGTTTGGAATTTTTTTTTCTGTTTTTTGGTGTCCATTTTTTGGGTTTTCATGCCCTCTTTCTGCTTTCAAAATGACTATTTCTTTTAAATTTGAGAATTTATAAGGCCAAAGATACTTCTCTCTCAATAGAGATAGACGATGACGGGTTTTAACTTGTGATGAATCCACCAATCTTATCTTATAGTTCGCTCTTTCAATCAGTTAACCAACCTTTTTTTTTTTTTTTTTTTTTTTAAAACTAAGGTAGGTTAGAAAATTAAAATTGGAGAAATTCGTTTTAATAAACTTTACTGGTGATTGCTTAGTTAGATTGGAGAAAATTTTTCTGTGAATTTTTTTTTTTTGGTCAGGGTACATGACATTTTTACATCATAATAGCAAATATATGATACATACTCAAGTATAATGTAAATACAATTAGTGAGCCACAATACTCGTAAGATAAGAGGGCTCTTATTCTCATAATATTTAAGATTTTCCTTTAAAAGTGTGATGACAAAGGTTCTATGCAACCACTAAGATTTTCTTTGGGACAGCTTTTGTGAAAAACGTTTTTTTTAAACGCAAGTGCCAAATTGCAAAGGCTGGCAGGAGGGTGCTTTGCTAAAATGTTGAAAAAATGCATATTTTTTGTGATGGGAACTGTTAGGGGGCTTGCATTGCACACTGTGACCCTTTAGTTATTCAATTGCACAAGAATGACCACTGTAAATTTAGTTGAATTTTTTTTTTTTTTTTTTTTTTTGTAAAAAGAAAAATCTCTCCCTCACATCATTGCCTCAAAAAACATACAGTGATATATTTTTTTTTATTTTTTGAGTTAAAAAAATTTACTAATTTTGTGGGGGAGAATCCTACTTGTTAAGCTACCAAACACACCCTTAAAAACGTTTCATTTTCACATATTAAGCTTTTCTGAGATTGTTAATTTTGCTGTGGAAAGGCGAAGATGCTGAGAGTAATTCAGGTTATTGTGTTCTCTTCACCGTGGCAGAGGTGCAATTTGGAACCAATTAGGAAAAATGGATGCTCGTTCTTGCGCGTCTCCACAAGACCATCATCATCATCAAGGGTAGCAACAACAACAGCAGCAGCTGCATTTCAGTTATCTGCAGTTCGTTCTGAATCAAGACCAGATGATGCTTCTGCTTCTGTTTCCACTAATTCTAGTTCATCTCAAGGATTGGTAAGTGAGTTTATTTGGATGATATATAATGATGGGTTTAAGTGAATTTCAAGTAATGTTTTGATTGGAATGAGAATTTGGGGCTTACCCAGAAAGGATAGATTAAAATGATCTTTTGGGTTTTCAGATATCACTAGGTTGATTCTTTCTGTATTTTCAAAAGGGGCAAAAATCAGGGTTAGTGTGATTAGAAAGGATATATTGGAAGAGTCCTTTGGGTGTTCAGATATCAGTAGGTTGATTTATAGCAAAAATAAAAATAAAATTTATTTGTTCATTAATTTTCTTGATTATCTTATATTCTCCTTCATATTGGACAAATCATTCATTTGTTGGGAAAGTTGTTGTAATTCAATAATTTGCAAAATTTGCATCTTTTTGGTTTTGAAATTGCATATTGGGACTTTGGGAGATTGTAAATGAGTAAAAGCTTTTTTATTTGGTTATAGAAGAAGCAAGGGATGAGTTTCTGTCAGTGGTGTGGGGCAGCAACAAAGCAAGCTATTCCTGATGGAGATGATAAGATCAGAACTATTTGTACAAATTGTAGCAAAGTGTCCTACCAGAATCCCAAGATGGTACTCATGACTTCACTCATTTTTTTCAGTATAACATATTCACTAGATCAGACCCTATATGCAGTTCACTTGGCTAAATATGATTGCTTAAACTTTTACTAGTTATAAAGTCTAAATTATACCACTGAGAAATTAAATTCCAACAATTTTGACTCACGATGCTTCCTGCATCTTGTTGTTGGCATAACATTTTAACAATTGCATCTGATGGTCTAAACTATTTCTTAGCCAAAAACTAGTTCTTAACTAGGAGTAGATTTAGATAACCTAGAAAGGTTGATGAGAATAACAAAAACAAGGAAAGCAAAAGTAGTTGAAAGGTTTTAATCCTGATACATAATGAATCACAAATAGGTCTTAAATCCCTAAAGATTCTATGTTGGCCCTTAATTATAACAACCTGTTTGAACTTCCATCCTTTGAAAATTCAAGTAATTAAAGATAAAGTGTATATGAAACCAAAAAATCTTCGTAAAAAACCAATGTCCCAAGTGAGCAAATATAATTCTATGCCACTTAGCGAGCTTCTTGATTTATAATAGTTAAACTAATCATTAATGTTTGTGGTACATCTTCCACTTCTCAAAGATCCTCCTACCTCCTAATCTTTTCAATCACAAAGCTATAATTCTATGTTTCTACCCCTGAAGAAAAGCCTTGAACTTCCACTTCCAGCAGCTTAGAAGACCCATGAGTGTACCTCTGGTCTCTCCAAACAATCTAGGTGCTTCAAGCAAGCTCTAAAAATAGCCTTCAAATGGACAACATATGAAATGAGCAAATAGTTTGCTTGAATAAAGAAAAAAAGAAAGAGAAAAAAACGAAAGAAAAGAGTTTATGGTATAGTCTTTTGAGCTTGAGCTTGGAGCAAAATATTTGACCATCTTGATTCATTGGATGTCTTTCTTCAGATTGTTTTTTAATTTATGTTACACGGCAAGGAATTCTGCTTCAAAGGGTATCCTTCCATTATAATTAATTTTGGACTAATTCCTACAGGTTGTTGGTTGCCTAGTTGAGCATGGTGATAAGATCTTATTGTGCAAACGGAAGATTCAACCAGCTTATGGTCTTTGGTAGGTTTTTATTTTTTATTTAGATGGGCTTTATGAATGAAGAACTTTACCAAATTTCTCCTTTTTTTCCTTAATTTGTGCAAATCATTAAGCACAAAATCTCAGCTACCAACTACTATTAGATAATAACTTTACAAAGATTAAACCTGGGAAAAAAATCTCATCCCTCAAACTTTTCTTATTTTCATTAATTTTTTAGATATGGAAGCATGGGATGTGGCTCTCCAGTGGTCTGAATTTGCCTTCATAAATTAATCTGCTTTTAGACAAACAGAATTCAAATCAAAATTTTCTTCTTATTCTAATGGTTCTATACCTTATCTAATAAATCTAATTTTCTTATTAAGGATATTGGTTCTATACAAATCCTGTAACTAAGGGGGAAAGTACTAGGGTGATATGATGCAAATGTACAGAAAACTAAAAGAAGGGACTTTTTTCTTTAGCAACATTGGATTGGTCTGGTTTAATCATATATGAGGGGAAGAAGTGTGTACACAGTAATATATAACACTGTATATAATATATAACAATGTATACAATAAGCCTTCGTTTTTTTTCTTTTCTATTTATTTCCCTCCTCCTCAAACTTAAAGTTGGTTTTGATTTAGTTGAATGTTGTTTAATTCCAATCCAGGACTCTTCCTGCCGGTTACTTGGAAATTGGGGAGTCTGCGGCAGAAGGGGCAATGAGGGAAACCTGGGAAGAAGCTTGTGCAGACGTGGAAGTGGTAGCTCCATTTGCTCATCTCGACATCCCTCTTATAGGCCAGGTGAGATGAGAGAGACCTTTAATGCTCTGGGGACTCTAAAAGTGTACTCAGCTGGTTTACACAGATGCCCATGTCCCTTGATCAACACGAAACCACAGTGGCTCCATGTTGATCCAAGGGGCTTAGGTTTTTTAGTAAATTCTCGAGTGTACTTCTGAGTCCCTTTATCAGGGTCCTTTGTTAAACTTGGACTTGACGTGGTGCAAACTTGATACAAATGTTTGTATATTTAATCACAGCATGCATTGAACAGGCTTATATAATTTTCCGAGCAAGACTGAAGAAGCCCCAATTTTCACCTGGTCCAGAGTCTATCGATTGTCAACTTTTCTCTCTGGATGATATCCCATTTGATTCTCTTGCATTTTCATCAATGTTGGTTACCTTGAAACTGGTATGTGTGGTTTACATGAAACTCAATTGTTTTCATTTTTTAATACGCACCACGTCTAATGTATGATTGAAGCCTTTTTTTTAAAAAAGACTATTAATTAATATATACAGATTAATGGTTCTTATATTTTGTGGCTCTAGTACATTGAAGACTTGAAAACCGGAAAACCCAAGTTTCACTATGGTACCATTAAGAAGAGGTATTTATTTTCCAGTGTACACACATAACCTACCATCATTCACTTCTACATTTATATTTCATGTTTCAGCTTCACTTTTTCATCAAATTGCTATTATTATCACAGTTGTAAGCAATTCTTTCATATCCATCATATAAACATTAATTTCCCCTATTATAACCACCAATAGTTGTTGTTTTCATCAGGGTTTTTGAGCATTTTCTTTTATTGTGGTTGCAGAGCTGGTACTGGCCCATCAGATATCAGTGAACACACTTTCATTGACCACTTGCAGTGTTAAAAAGTTGGTGGCTGATATTGCCATTTGCTGTATAGTAAGAAGAATCATGAAATACATAACTAATTTTCGGCTACTTAAATTCTTTTTTGCCCTCCATCCGTGCAGTCCTTTCCTTCGTGAGGCTTCTGGCACTATGCCTATTTGTGTTCGTGATCAAGGATTGAAGGCTTCCATCAAAGGACCATGAGTTCTTCTAATTTTGATGTTCATATTTTGGTTGATACATGTAATGTATTTTTCTTTTTTAAGAAAATTTACATTTATTAGTTGTTCAATTTTTGACAAATATTGAAATGAAAAAATAATTCATTTCTTTCCCTTTTTTGTTTGTGAATTAATAATCTGTTGCACAAATTACTGATTTTCATAGGTCTGGAAGTTGTGTATGGTATCGTTTTGGTAAATATTGACAAGAACTACCCAAAGTCGGGTAGCCTCGTTGGATGAGGGCGAGGTATAAGTCGTGGTTGAAGGGCGAGATTTCGATTTTGAGTTCGAGTTTGTATCCACACTTATCTGCCTACTTTATGAAGGAATGTCCAACAGTCTCTATAGTTTCTGACTCTAGAATAGTTTTGTTCTTGCAAAGGGGTTAGCGGGGACATCGGGCCACCGAGGTCATGGACCCAAAAATAAATAAATATATATATATATATATAAATATATATATATATATATATGTGTGTGTGTGTGTGTGTGTGTGTGTGTGTGTGTGTGTGTGTGTGTTGACAAGATCTATGTATAGAAAATCGCCAATTGAAGCTTGAACGTTCACTTAAATGGAAAAACTATGCAAAAACTTACAAATTGAGTTCAAAAACTTCTAAAATTAGAAAACCACAATGATTTTGCAAGATTCCTTTATTCCAGCCAGCCCCAGCCATTTCTTATAAATAGATTCCTTTATAATGAAAATGATTCTGCTTCTGCAACTCATGAAGGTTGATATTTTCCCAAGAGTGAATTAAGAACAACTCCAGAAGAAAAAGCCTCAAAAGAAGATGGAATCAAACAGAGAAAAATACTATAATTTTGACAACTTTCAATTTGTTCCAGACCATCTTGCACCACCCAATAGTAAAGATGTTCCGACGTTTCCGCAGCGTAATGTCATTGATGATATCGTTAATTGTTTCAATGATTTCAGCCCCCACGAGATTTTTTTGCTTAGTTTAGAAGATGAGAATCAATAATATGTGGGGGGAAGTAAAGTTTCAGTTTTTCTTCTAGTTTGATTAGTAGTAAAACTAGTTTTGTTTTGTTATAATTGTTTTTGTGTTTGATTTCTATTATATATGAAGACTAAGTAATAAGCAATTTTGGTTTTGATATCCTAACGTTGTTGTGTAAGAAGTAATTGTTAATTTTAGTTAGTTGCAGGCACTGTTTAATTAGTTGCATGGTCGTATGACTTTTTTTTTCTTTTGTTAAAGGTATGGTTTTACGCCGAGGTCTTTACTTCGAGTCCGAATTCATGCTTATGCTTATTCATTCACTTTAAAAAAAGACGTCCAACAGTCTCTATAATTCTCGACTCCAAAATAGTCTCGCCCCTAGAAAAAAATTAGCGAGAACACCAGAGTGTCAGACCCAAAAAAAATAAAATAAAATAAAAAATATTTCAGTTAACTTAATGCCCTTTCTCCCAAAACTCAATTTATGGTCAAGTTACACCCACAATGATGTGTTGAGCCTGAGTAGTGTTTTTTGTTTTGTTGATGC
Source organism: Paratinospora sagittata (assembly GCA_035771175.1). Taxonomy (NCBI): domain Eukaryota; kingdom Viridiplantae; phylum Streptophyta; class Magnoliopsida; order Ranunculales; family Menispermaceae; genus Paratinospora; species Paratinospora sagittata. The sequence goes on from CM069605.1 coordinate 3,519,088, forward strand.
GGTGACTCTCTTCGTATGCACTCGACATTCTTATTAAGTTTACTACTTATCATCAAAACAATATTATTTTAATTTGAAGCACAATTATATCTTTTCTTTCATAAATATATTTCTGGTCTTCTCCTAAGTAATCGGCTAGAGGTGGCAAAATATGTCCGAACCTAGTTACCCAATTTTGTCCGGCCCAATATAATAAGGGCTTGGACGTTACTATTGAAAATTGGGCTCAGACGTTACTATTGAAAATTGGGCTCAAGTTTTTTAAAATTAAATTTTTAAAAAAGCGTACTCAAACCAAGCCCATGCTTAAACTCGAGTTTGGTCAAAGATAGGTTTTATGAATTTAAAACTAGCCCGAATATGTATATTAATATAAAGTGTTGTCCAAACTCGTAGCCACTCAAACTTAATTTTTTGCCACCCCCTTATAATTAGCTTCTCTTTTCTTTCCATGCAAAGCCTTTTTCGTCTTTTTCATTCTTTTCCCCTTATTATCCTCATCTAGATCTAGATCTTCTCATACAAATCTTTCAACATATACTTTTCGAACCTTTATCTATCTTATATAAAAGTAAATTTATAAATATTATTTTCTGATGCAAATAGTAACAATCCATTGTCGTCTAGTCCGGTTAGGATACCTGGCTTTCACCCAGGCGACCCGGGTTCAAATCCCGGCAATGGAATTATTTTGTATTTTTTTATATTTTCACGGCGAACCTAATATTTAAAACTTATTTAAAGAGTAGTTTCTTCTTTAGGGATGTTAAGAATAAGTTAAATATATATTAAGATTTAAATTCCTTAAAAAGATTCACTTTTTCATTCCCAATTGCCCAATCCTTCCTAATATTCTTTAGAAAAAATCCTTCTTAATATAGAAAATTATGTATTAATACAACAGACATGAGATCCCTGCGTTTCTATGTATATCATCATTTCCTAAATGGAATCCTAGGATTTGTAGCAATCTTCCTCTCAAAAAAAAAAAAAAAAAACATAACAATCAGATCAAGGAAATTAAAATTCCCAAATAAGGATTAATTGCAATAAGCAATAACTAAGAAAGGATACACATTCTACAAAATTCCAAGAAAATAACAATAACAAAGGAAATTAAACTTCCCTATCAAGGATTTTTTTAACATAATTTCTCTTACATATAAGCCCTCTTTTGCTAACAAATATACTTTGGCTGGTGGCTACTAGCTCTTCTCTTCCTGGCAAGAAACTCAATATGGGCAACTGCAACTCCAGTCTCCCCAAGTGCCCTTGTTCCAATAATTACAAGAGAGGTAAAAATCTCTTCAAATTTATTTGTACTTTTTAATTAATTCAAGGGTTTAATTGCATTATATTTAATTGCAGTATTTGATCTTTTTTTTTTTCCATTAATGTATGTGTTATCATCAGCTTCTTTGTCTCTCTCTCTTTCGTTAGAAAATAAGAGAAGAAATGGTAAGAGACACATACTTGCAACTTGCACTACTGAAGATCTTGACCCGGAATCATCATCATCATCATCAGAAGAAGAAGAAGACTCTGATGAAATCCATTCTATTTGTTCATGTTCCTCTGATGAGATTTCAGAAATACGTGATTGTTTTTGTAATAATGATAGATGTATTTCAGAAATGTCTGAAGTACAATGTATTAAATCTGATGAGACATCATCAGACAGTTCTGATGAATTGCATTCTATCTCTGGTGATGATGATGATGATGATGATCATGAAGATCCAACTAAGAAGAAGCTAGAGATTTTAATGGGTAAGCGTCCATTGCTGTGTCAAATATGATATTAATAATATTGGTGAATTAATGTTAGTTTAATTATTTACTTCTGTTTTGGTTTTATAAATGTAAATCTTTAACCCTACAATAATGTATAGAGATGCGCACTACACGCGCCTCACTGTGACCTAAACTCCCAGTAAGTCAACAGGATGATCAATAATTTATAACATTTCTTGGGCCCAAAGGCATATTATTTCTTGGGCTCAAAGGCACAATCTTGGGCTCAAAGGCACAAGGTTTAAAAATGAGCACAACCCCCTAAAGCCCACCAGAAAAACAAAAAAATCAAAATCAATTTCAACAAAATATGCTTTTCATCAAATTCAAACACTCTTTGGTGCTCTTCATCACGCTATTACTACCCACGGTGCCACCAATCAACGCCGGAAAACGCCACATCATCACTTTCCGATCTCCGAACCTCTTCCCGGAGGGCATCGCTTACGACCACTCCGCCCAACAATTCGTCGTCGGTTCCTTCCGCAACCACTCAATCTTGGCAATCTCCGACGCCGGCGACGCCGAAACCCTAATCTCCGATCGCGACCTTCCCGCCAACGTCGGCTTCGGCGGCCTCGCCGTAGATTCCGTCAACCACCGTCTTCTCGCCGCCGTTCACGCCGTTGATCCTCTCCGTCCGTTCGACGCCGTCGCCGCTTACGATCTCCGATCGCGCGAACGCATCTTCCTCGCACCTCTATCTGATCCTCTGATCAGCTCCGGTGGCCCTCAGATCGCAAACGACGTCGCCGTCGATCTCAACGGAAACGCTTACGTCACCAACTCCGTCGAAAACTTCATATGGAAGGTCACCGTCGACGGAGATCCGTCGATCTTCTCCAGATCTCCGGCGTTCACTTCTCAAAAGATCGACGAAGATCAACCATGGAGTTTCTGCGGCCTCAACGGAATCGCTTACGTTACAGAGGGTTACCTACTCGTAGTTCAGTCAAACACCGGCAAGATGTTTAAGGTAGGCGCCGGCGACGGGACGGCGACGGTGGTTTCGCTGCCGGTGAAGTTAACGGCGGCGGATGGGATCGCCATTAGAAGTGACGGCGTTGTGGTGGTGGTGTCGCAGTACAGGGCGTGGTTTCTGAAGAGCGAGGATAGTTGGGGAGAAGGGGTGGTTTACGACGAAGTTGCCCTTGAGAATGAAAGATTTCCCACGACGGTTGCTATAAGAGATGGTGATAGGGCTTATGTGTTATATGGGCATGTGAATGAGGGTCTGCTGGGGAATGTGGAAAGAGAGGTTTTTGGGATTGAAGAGATGGTACCAGTGAAGGAAAATGGGAAAGGGAGTGTTTGGGTGTTGGGGTTGATTGTGCTGGGACTAGGGGATAAATACATGATTACCCTTGAAAAAAAAAATTATTTCACAAATGCCATCCATACAAAAATATTGTCAGAATTGCCTTAATTTACTGTTCATAACCCAGTCAGCGTGCCAAACAAGCGCCGCGTCGGCACGGAGGTGGCATTTTTTTAAGTGAAGGGATGAAAAGACGCCTTCCCTTCACAAATTTTTTTTTTTCAACTTGAAGGGAAGGCGTCTTTTGAAAAGACGCCTTCCCTTCATATTTTTTTTTAAACCCTTATCCATCATAGCCCTAGAAACTGATTTCCATTTCCCTTTCTTTTGCAACAGCCCACCACCAGATTTCTTCTTGTTACCACCGGATTGGTCATTACTACCTGCTTGCCCACCACCATCATCTTCTATGTAAAAGATCACCATTATAAGCAATCTAATCATGCAATCACTCCATTTTACTCTTTGCCATGGTGAAACTTTCTTTCTTGCTTCCCCTCCAATAGCATCATCACCAGTGCATCCAGGCTCTTCTTCATCACTCAAAACCTGCTGTTGTTGTTGCTTCCCCTTATTCCCAGAATTGGAATAAGTAATTTGTTGTTTCATAGATTGCTGAGATTGTTGGTTAGCTTCATGAGATGTGAAAGAAACAATTTGGTGTTGGTGTTGGTGTTGATTTTGGTATAATTGCTGGTGTTGCCGCTGAGGATGGTGCAATGGAATCTCTAGACCCAGAATTCCAGAAGCCATTGCGGGCATCATTCCACCAGATAAACCACTAGTTTCCATTACCCAAAAAAATCAAATACAGAAACTTGGGAAAAAAAAATTGTGAAAATTTGTGGGAATGTGAAATGGAAACAGATTAAGAAGACAAACCCAAAATTTCTTTGATGGTTTTCAGTGATTAAATTTTTTTTTTTTTAAGAAGACAAACCCAAAACAGATTAAATTTTTTTTTTTTTACTCAAGGGAAGGCGTCTTTTGAAAAGACGCCTTCCCTTGCACCTGTAAAAAAAAAAATTTTGAAGCCTTCCCTTCAAGTTAAAAAAAAAAAAATTTGTGAAGGGAAGGCGTCTTTTCAAAAGACGTCTTCCCTTCACTTAAGAAAAATGTCACCTCCGCGCCGACGTGGCGCTTGTTTGGCACGCTGACTGGGTTATAAACAGTAAATTAAGGCAATCCTGACAATATTTTTGTATAGATGGTATTTGTAAAATAATTTTTTTTTTCAAGGGTAATCATGTCATTGGTCCCTGGGACTAGGTTGTGCCTTGCATTGGATGGGGCAGCTTGTGAAGAACATGAACAAAAAGAGGCATTAGACATACTTAGAATGGAATACTGGGTTCCGTTTTCTAGATTACGTGATCCTGGAAAAAAAACAGTTGATGATATTAATAACCCATATCGTTACACCAAAGCCAGCTCTTTGGATTGTTTACTTCATGATCTTCTTTTTCTGTTACCGACGTTTTGAATATAATGAAGTAGTGATAAATTATATTTACATTGTTACTAATCTCTAAATTATTAAGAAATAATAATAATAAAATGTTAAAAATTAGAAAGAGCTAAGATTTATGACTCTAAGACTCTCGTATATCTTTCAAAATTATTTAATCTTTTCCTTTTTTTTTTAACTTTTGCTTCAAAAAACATTAATTTTCAGTTGGCCAATACTGACAAACAAACTCAAGAGGCTGACCAGTAACTTCTATCATGCCTTGGGCCCAAAGATACACCGTTTCTTGGGCTTAAAGCCACAATGGTCGATGGCCCTTATTTCCCCTTCAAATACGGGCACATCTCGACCCGCTACCATACGCCTAACCCGAGCCCGATCAAAACTACACAACAACAAGAACCAAAGCATCCAAACATCTTATCAACGAAAACAAAACCATGTCTTCCATCTCCGGCCAACACGCTCAATTCCTCTTCCTCCTCGTCCTTCTTGCCGCTTCAACTCCAATCCTCGCCAGAAAACGCCACGTCATCACTTTTCGATCACCGAACCTCTTCCCGGAATCCCACACCTGGGACCGATCCGCCCAACACTTCCTCGTCGGATCCCTTAATCGCCGCTCAATCCACGCCGTCTCCGACGCCGGCGTCGTCGAAACCCTAATCTCCGATCCCGACCTCCCCGTCAACGTCAGCATCCTCGGCCTCGCCATCGACTCCGTTCACCGCCGTCTCCTCGCCGTCGTCCACGCCTTGGAACCTCTCCCTCCGTTCAACGCTCTCGCCGCCTACGACCTCCGATCGCGCCGCCGCCTCTTCCTCTCATCTCTGCCGAACGGCGACGCCGACTCCGGCCGGCAGATCGCGAACGACGTCGCCGTCGATTTCAACGGAAACGCGTTCGTCACCAACGCCGCCGGCAACTTCATCTGGAAAGTGACCGCCGACGGAGATCCGACAATCTTTTCCCGATCTCCGGCGTTCGCTTCTTACAAGATCTACGAAGATCGGCCGTGGAGTTTCTGCGGTCTCAACGGAATCGCTTACATCAGCAAGGGTTACTTGCTCGTAGTTCAGACGAACACCGGGAAGATATTCAAGGTCGACGCCGACGACGGAAAGGCGAGGCTGGTTTTGTTGCCGGAGGACTTGCCGGCGGCGGACGGGATCGCCGTGAGAAGGGACGGAGTTGTAGTGGTGGTGTCGCAGAACAAGGCTTGGTTGTTGAAGAGTCAGGACAGTTGGGGAGAAGGTGTGGTTTATGACGAAATTGCCCTTGATGTTTCGAGGTTTCCGACGTCGGTTGCGATAAGAGAGGATGATAGGGCGTACGTGTTATATGGGAATGTGAATGAGGGTATTATGGGAAATGGGGAAAGAGAGGTTTTTGGGATTGAAGAGATTGAGTCTAAGAAGGACAGCGAAGAAGAGAATGTTTGGGTGTTTGTGTTGATAGGATTGGGATTGGCTTATGTTGTTTATTGGAGGTTCCAGATGGGGCAGCTTGTGAAGAACATAAGCAAGAAGACGAATTAATAGATAGATAGATAGATAGATTAGTGGAAAAAGAGAAAGCTAATTTTTATTTTAAAATCAGGATATTGGAATGTTACATTTTTGAGAATTGAGGATGATATTATTACGTTTAAGCAATGCCAGTAATTTGGATTGGTAGCCTCAACAACTTGTTATTGTATTATAGAAATAATTTATAAGAGTTGAATAATATTTGTATTGCAAGCTCATGAAAAAATCAGCTCTTATCCTTGCTAATTGGAACTTGGATGATTGGGAATCAATTCAATTTAATAAAAAAAAAAAATCATCTCTTTTTAATCAAGAGTGTAATAAATCTTTAGATTCTAGTTCGATATAGACTATGTAAAATTGTTATAGAAACTAGTTGAGGGATAAAGGCAGTATAGGCAGACAATATCCACGAAAACGATATTTGTTTGTTACAGCTTTTGTAAAGTATTTTTAAAGGTATGTAATAAAATTTATTTTTAGTTAAACTATAGCGAAAAAATAATTTTTCTATTTTTTGAAGATCAGTTTTTCTAAAAGAGTAATATAAAATACCAACTTAACCTAATTAAGTCGAATTAAAAAAATTTCAATCCAACCCGATAAACCTCCTAAATAAACTCCATCCAAACCAACCTAATGACTTCAGATTGGTTAGGGTTAGGTTAGTCTGTTCAATCTATAAATTGTAAAATCTACTCAATTTTGAAATTTTAAATGTTATTTATAAAATTATTTCTAAGTTACATGCAACTATTATAATTCAATTAAGGTGATTTGTTTTGTGTTGTTTTCATTATAGTATTTTGAATAATTCAATTATAATAAATGACTATAATAAAATAGATAAATATAAATTAATAATTATTACTTTTAATTAATTTAGGTTGGTTAATTTAGTTATCTTTTACAAAATGTTGACCTAACCCAAATTAATTTGATATATAAACTCAACCTAAAAGTTTTGGGTTGTTCAGGTTAATTGGGTTGGTTGGATTAATGAACAACTCATTGTAATGTTAGGGATACACCCATGAAAACTTGGGTAAAAACTCAAGTTTTCAACCTCGATCCATTGGATCACATTGGGATGTACAATTATATGCACATAATTTTAACTATTAAATTGTTGACTTAACCGTGATTAATTCTCTGTTATCATCTCAAAGCTCCATTATACTAACCAGTATTTTAATTCTCTGTTATCATCGTAAACCATGCATAGGTACAACCTAATGAATGATAATAATGTCATGTTCCTTTTTTTAACCACAGTGTAGTCACTTATACATTTTTAATATATATATATATATATACCAAAATACATAAATATATCTATACGTAAATGCATACATACATATATATATATATATATATATACATATACGCTATGACGGCTTACTTGAGAAGGGTACTATCATGGAAACAACTCACCAAGCCATGGCAAAATCAAATCACCCTTGGTAGCTATCTAGTCAGAATATTAATTTCTCCAATCTTCTTATCTTCTTGCACCAATCATCATCTGCATAGGATGCCTTATTCCTTGCAACTAATATATATACCTGATACATGCATAAAACAAACACCAAAGACATATACAATAAAATTGGAGTAAGAACTCTTGTCAGCCAAATACAAATTTCTAAATTAAATTATTGACTACATAGATCACTACTAGCTAATAAATAACTATACCGTCCCCACTAATTGGGACATGTTTAGCTGGTTTTGATTTGTGGTACTAAGGAATAATGATCAAATGGATGTTGAAGCTACTTCGTCCCTGGAGTTTGAAGATTTCAATTAGTTTTCACTTAACTTGAACAGGTTGCTTGAATGGTGTGACTTTTAGCTTATAAACTAGAGCTTCTAAGTTCAAGTCTCCATGCTAACTCTGAGGCATATGCAGTTTTTGTTAATGGAATTTTACTTTTCATTGAGAATTAGTTGAGGTGTGCGTAAATTGGTTCGGATACCCCCTTAATCGCCAAAAAGGAAATACTGTCATCATTTAGCCAACTTTGCTCTTGGTATGAGGTTTTGTTCCAAAATGCTTTGGTATTAGTTAACAAAAGATCCTAACTTAAATTTTATATGATGAACTTTCATATAATATCAAATGTGAGAGAATCAATTAAATCTTTTTTTTTCTTTTTCTAATAATGATTAGATCGCAAGCAAAGGTCCTTCAATTGATCAATTGATACTAAAGTATTAAGGGATGTAAAATCAAAGTCAAACTTTTTTATTAATTGATACATGAATATTATTCACCATAGTTTTTAAGGCGAACTCATTCAAGAAATTAAGTAATTCCGGTAAGTTTAGTACTCCACAAATATCTTACTATATTTCATAGAGTAATGTTATATATATATTGAGTGTCAATATTATTTTTTGACGCTGACACTCAGTCTTCTTTGAATATTTTAGGAATGTGCATGTATTTGGAGGCCTTACGCAATACAAGCACATCTCTAAAATATCTAAGGGTATTAGGTGTCAACGTTAGAAAATGACATTGACACCCAACATATATAAGACATTTTTCTATTTCATATCATATCCTGTGTGATGTATTACTTCGTTAAGATGATATGTCTTTATGCTTTACATCTAGGAAACAAAGATTGTAAGCTAAAAGGGGAAGAGAGTCATAATGTATTAATAAAGGCTAATGGGTGAAATGCATGAACCATAGAAAGTCATGTGCTTGCTTTATACCCTCTCTAGGGATTGGTTAATTAGGTTGAAAAAAATAACGCCTTTATTTCCTTGTAATCTCTAGTAACACTTTGTGAATTATTTTTTGAAACTATTTATAACAATGTCTAGACTAAAAATAATAGTTTCATTTATTAGTTGGAGATCAAGCACCCTCTAATAAAAATACAATGATTATGCAGTACTCTTGGTGTACTGTTGCTATATTTTTTTGCCCTTTCACCAAAAAGAAAATATAATAATTTTTATGCACTATTGATTTATCTCAAATTACTCATTTACAAACATGGGTGCTTCACAAAATATTTTAAACAATAATGCTGTAGACAATGGTCTCAAATATATACGTAGATTATCAGAATTAACTATATTCATGATGATGTAGTAAGTGTTGAATGGTAGACGTTTTGTTAGTATATGGTAACATGGTGACTTATCATATCAGCTCGGGTCTAATTTTGAGTATATATATATATATATATATATATATTTATTGTTTTATTAGCATTTTTCAATTTTAATTAAAAGACGTCATTTTTGACCAATTTCCTTAGAAAAAAAATAAAAGGAAGAAGAAAAAGAAGACATGAATTTGTGTGTGCACCGTCCGGGAGACACCATTGGAGCAAGCCTGTCTGTGGTCTCTTTCATGTGGCCATGGTTGTAGTTTCGAAATTTTGATTAATGTTTTTCAACGTTATATAGAGAACTTGGAATATGCTTCATGAATTGGGAAATATTAAACATACAGTTTGAAATAATATAGCAGCCAATGTGGAAAGGGCAGGAAATATGGGATCTCTGAAAAGTCTTATTACATAATATATACGCAATTTGAAATAATATATTACTTATTATATAATTTATAAAAGATATATACGTCTTAATGTCACAACCCATGCGTGAGCCAGCTTGGTTTGGGTCAAATTAAGCAAGAGCACCATGTCCCCCTCCATGCATATATTATTATTCAATAATCAATTCCAAATTAATTTCTTTTATAAATGTATGAAGCACATGTATTGTTGATCCATGGGTGGTTTTTATTTTTTATTTTTTATTATTATTATTATGTAGCACCACAACTATCACCATGCCTTAAGCCTTTTCTTAGTTAATTTGAAAGGTGTATTTTTATTTTTATTTTTATTTTCATCATATGGTTTATCCATGGGTGGTTTATTATTATTATTATTATTTCAACAATAATAGGCAAGCATTTGATCCCTGCTTTGCCTTCAGCTAACTTTCTTTAAATCAGGCAGAGAGGAATATGTAGGCTTCAAATGCGTCTCGTATACTTTTAATTACTTATATGAGCTTTATGTATATATTTCAAAATAATATATCTTGAATTCAAATCTTATGGATAGAGAATTTGGGGTTCAATATAACAATATTGCAATGTCAATGAAATTAATAATTAATTAATAGCATATAGCTAAGGATGGCTTGACGACCTGATCCCATTAATTCTTTTGAAGCATGCCTATGAAAAGTCTTTAGACAAAAAAAAAAAAAAAAAAAAAAACTTTTGAATCTCATATTGTTATCTAAAAACTAATTAATATATATGTGCACACGCACTTGAATGCCAAGTAGAATGCTTTCAATGTGATTATTTTTTTATTTTTATTTTTTAAATATGATACCATATAGGATAAGGTAAATGGAATTATATTGGCCAAAAACTATACATATAGAATTCAAATTAAGAACATGATCAACATGAAATTTTTAATGCATATATAATCACTTTCCTTCATTCTATTTTATCAAATAACAAATTTAAATTCAAATTCAAAAATAGACGGTGCTATGGAGACTCAGCTGTTGAATTCAGTTGGTGTATCTACCAAGATTAAGTCCCTCAGATCATTGTAGAGTTCTTCAATATATATATCTCTATAATGATCGAAGAGAATGGATGATGAGAGTACACCAACTGAGTTTATCATGTAAGTCACTTTTTTATTTTTCTTTAAAAATTACATTACATGTAGATATATTTGTTTTGAACTATTTTTATGTCTATCTATCATAATGCACATGTGAAGATGTTGGCATGGACTCTGGTCGCTTAAGCAATAGGTCTCGGTTTCGAATATTTGTAGATGTAAAAAATTTTGTTAGAAGATGGGCTATTTTGGTATCCAACAGTTATTTAAAATCTAGGTGGATTAGTCTCGTTGTATAGCGGAAGAAGGACATCACTTAAGCGCAAAAATCTCGATAATAATAATAATAAAAATAAAATAAAAAAATGTTGGCATTAATTGATATTAATAATGTCTGTGATAAAAAGCCCCTACACTCAACTCACTTTCAAACCTAGTAATATCATCGTATCAACTAAGTCAAAATAAGAAAGGTGTCAAACTGAAATTAAATACCCCTTATTTATACTCATATCCCTTGGACTTTTTAGTTTCTAAAGTCAAGTCATAAAGGGTAATTGTGTCAACCCTCGATTATTGTCAGGTCAGACCTTAATTAAGAGAGCCAATGGGATCAGTTGCCCCTTTTAATGCTAAAGGGCTGTGCCACGTGTATGGGGAGATTTCATTCTGTGCTCCAACACGCATAAACTTAAAATTACTCCAGCCAGTGTTGAATGCATGTACATAATTATATATTATGTGAAATGAAGTGTAAAATATTAATTGAATTGATTGATCATTAATTGTCCCTTCAATTAAAAAAATTATAGCTTGTGAGCCCATGATAATTAAACATTCAATATTAAATTAACAACTATACAAATTTCTTATATTCCAACTGACCAAACATATCCTCAAATATAGATATTAGATGGTGTAAAAACTTAGGTCCCCCATTTTATGTTCTACTTACTCCATCTTGGTTTAGTTTTCATCTCCTCAACAACTTAATTAAACATTAAGTTGTCTCTTATAAATCTCAGTATTCTTGCAGTTGAGTTTTTATTTTTTATTTTTATTTTTTTTAAGTAATTCAAGTGGTGTTCCGTAGTCTTGTTTATATGCATCATAGAGATTAATTCACTTGAAACAAGCATCACTGAGAAGATATGGTTGCATCTTACTCAATTTCCTCGACAAAAGCAATATCATCTCACTTATGCCATAAAGATAAAAGTTTATATATCTTATAAGACTCGAACCTGAGACCTCGTAGGAAGAAATTCGTCTTCGCCCTACCACCCGTTAAACTGATTATTAGTGGTCTTGATTGAACTCTTGACTCAATGGTTTAGTATAATACAAGTTTTGAGATAATTTCATACTATAGCAACCTTTATAAATTACAAACAGTTCCTTAAAAGTCAAGTAAATAATATAAAAAGGAAAAGCTACCTTTTCAACAAGTCTTACTTGTGTTAAATGAAATGAATTGGGGACATAGCTTATGTGAAAGGCATTGAATACCTGTGGGGCTTAATTTAAGTCTATGTTAGACAATAATAAGCCTAAAATTAACATCAAAGGATGATATTATAAGGTCAAAGGTACATCATCTATACCATCCAATTCTTATAAATTCTACCATTTTTCAATTAAGGGATCTTCTCTAACCAAAAAATTAAAATTAAAATTAAAGGATGATCTACTTGCAACTCAAAAAGTCTATAATTTTCAAAAAGTCAATAAGGAAAGAAGAAAAAAAAAAAAAAAAGCAAATGGAATAAATAACATGGTACTATTGAGACATGAAAACATAAACATCTCATCTTTATTTCTTGAAAAAAAAAAAAAAAGAATTATCAGTTAGGTAGATCCTACCCTACTCTCTTCTCTTTTCTTTTTATTTTCCTTTTGATGATCCTCATCATCTCATCACCTTTATATAAAGAATTTTATTGCTATTGTAATCTGAAACAACAAAAAGAATATTAAATCTTAGAACTTATATATAATTAAACCCATTTTGTACCTTCAAATGATAAGTCAAAGTATATATTTGCAACCTAACAAAACTAAATAAATATATATTATATATATGATATTAATGGAGGATTATTGACTACAAAACAACACATGAGGTGGAGCATCAAGTTTTGAGCATCTTGGTACAATATGGAAATATGTCACCAAACAGTACATGTAATGTGCACCACTACTAGTAGACTGGCAGTTAAAAGATACCATAGCTTTTTAAAAAGAAGCTTTTTCCTTGTCACAAACCTAATAACATTATTCGAATCTATGGACTATGGAGACTTGGGAGTACTTTATTATAGGCTTTAATTAATTCTTTTGTTTGTTTAATTAATTAGTGTCAATAAATGTAATGCTAAGCTTCATCAGAATTGCACATAGAATTTTCATTACAATGATGGGATTGTTTACTGAATAAAACGGTGCACATGCTATTGTGCCACATGACTAGATTGGCCCTTTTGAAATTTTATCTCTAGTCATATACGTATAGAGAAAATATTATTTGTTATATATATATATATATATTTTTTTTTTCTTAGTATATATTAAGTTATTTGGACAAGTTCTTATCAAATTCTTTCTCAATTAGCTTCTACAAAGTTAATAATTCTCATTTGCTGCTTTATTTAAGTTCTTCTACTTTCTAAAAAATATAGATACAGTATTTTAAAGATTTATACAATTATTTTTTATTTAAACTTTGAATAAGAGACATATACATCATTATAATGATCTCTTGCAAATCATCTATTTATGTATTATTAATAAATATTATCTTGATTAGCAAATTTTAACTTGCCAATTTTGCTCTTATTTTCAATAAACCTCCTACTCATCATCCCCCAATTTCTTTTTTACTTGTATTTCTTCCTTTATTATGTGGTTAATGGTCCCACTTTCATCCTCAATTTCAATATTCTTAAGGCCATGTTTGAGACAACTTCAGTCAATTAAAGAAATTAATGAGAAGATATTTTTTCAAAATGCTGAAAATCACTACAAATGTTGGTTGTCTAAACGTCCTAATTATTGCATTTCGCTAAAATCATCGTCGCTCTGTTGTTGAATTACGTAACCAAACGGAGCACAAATGACAATCTTAAATAAATAAATAAAAATATTTAATTACAACCTACTATTCATATTCACACATTTTTAAAACAACTCACTACATAATTAGCTCCAATTTTTTTTTTCCTACTCTTAGAAAAGTCTAATACAAGTAACGCAATCAATTAGCTAATTAACGTACTCGAAAAATTCTTTCTTTAATAAAATTTCCCTTTCATGTACCCTTCTAATGACATAAAATGAACATAATCCAACACAATCAAATGTCAGCCTTAGGCATATAAAATTGCTAAAAATAAATGTCTTCAATTAAATATCATTAATTACAACATGACCCATTTAATTAATACATGCTTATATCATGTTATTAGATGTATTATTTAAAAAATGTAAAAAAATTAACAGTTTATGTATTATTTAATTTGACATCATAAGATTATAGTGAATAAGAAAGTGAGCCCTCACATTTGGACGATTCATGACTGATGATGAAATGAGTAGAGGGCGGCTTTAATCTTATCCCTTAGAGACCAAAAATAGGAAGAATGAGACCCCTTTTGAAGTGGGGAAAGGTGTCATTTCTTAGTCGAAAATTTCATAATTTTTTTTTTATTCCGAAAATTTCATAATTAAAACAAGGAAAAACTCCAACAACATTAAAGTAACCCTTAAAACAAGAAATGGAAAAAGAAAAAAATATAATAAATAAGTAAATAAATAAATAAATAAAAATATATATATATATATATTCTAAAAAAAGGAATTTATTACTATTGTTTTGTGTGTGTTCTTTCGGCGCACCGTAGCGGATTGCGTCCTCTCACCAAACACGGACCAAACCAAACGCAACCGCCCCTTCTCTCAGAATTCTGTTGAGGCGTGGTTTTGGCGTCTCTACTTAACTTTGTCCGAAGACAGTTTTGCCCTTGTCCAAACTTTAATTGCCCCATATTACCCTTAAAAAGATTATAGTTCAATAATTATTTATTTACTTTTTAAATAATAAAAAATTGAGATCCCTTTTTAAGATTTTTTGTATTTTTATTTTTGATAATCAAAGATATCTCACTGGTGCTCGGAGACATAATAAAACAGTACACCGTCTAACTTTTGGAGATTGATTTTAAAGTTAACAATCAAAAAATCTTTACTGACCAAATAAAGGACAAAGTGTTTTTTTTAAGGACGTCCTATTGTGAAGGGGTCATCCAGACGAACTTGTCAAATTATGTTTAGTTCAGGTTTTTAAGATTTTACTCAATATTTTTTAACTTATTTTTTATTTTAAATTATATTTTTATTTTTAAATTATAAATGAAATGCAAAATAATAAGGATTCTAACTTTCTAATCTATTGAAACAAATTAACCTTAAATTAAACTCTTATTTTAAGGATTAAAGGGTTTATTAGTGGCACATAATAAATACTATTATGAAAAAAAAAATAGTGTCATCATATTATTATTTTTTTGTGGAAAATATAACTTGTTAGCCAAGCAGGGATTCGAATAAGTAAAACACACCTCATAACCAAACAGGGCCTCTATTAATTAGTATGATTTTCATGTTCTGCGATCTTTACGGATTTGCTAATTAATTACTTTAAAAAAAAAGAAATAGCATTAATGGAAATAATTAAAATTTCTAGAAGTTGGAGAAGGGTAACTTGGTAATTACACAAGGTGTGGAAGCCTATATTCCAGCCTCGTGGGCTACTTGACACTGGTGCTGACTGAATGCTGAGAAGGATAGAAAGAAGAGAAGTTAAATAATAAATAAAAACACAAAATGAATAAAAAAAAAATCTCAATTTTCATTTATTTTCCCTTAAAAAAAGATAGTTTCTGACAGAGAAAGAGAGAAGAAAAAGTATTTTAATAAATAAATAATATATTATACTTTTTTTTTTTTTACTTTTATTATTATTATTATTATAGTTGAGAGGGCAAAGTTCGAAGGGAATGAAGAAGGAAGCTTTGCCTTTGCTCTCAAAAATGGAAAAACAGAAGCAGAAGAAGAATTACAGTAATGTCGTTGTTGTTGCTGGTGGTGGTTCATTGATGTCCCTCGAGATGCGAGCCGAGACCTTGATACAAGGAACCTTCTCCGTACACTTTCTTGTTCTCGTTATTCTTTGGCTTCTAATCCTCATTCTTCCCGTCATTTAATCTAACATTATTAATCAGTTAAGTTCGATCAGTCGTTATTGTTGATGATGATTTTTGGTTTAGATTGAGTTAGGGTTTCTGGAAATTGAAAGAAAAGACACCCGAATCAGAATCAGTTGTTGTTGTTTTTATTGTTGTTGGTGACTATTAATTGGAGTTTTCAACCATTTTTTTGGTGTTATGGTTGGAGATTTGGAGATGTAGGTTTATTTTTTATTTTTTGGGGGGGTTTTAGGGAATCTTAATGCTAGAGTTGTTCTTCGGATGTGATTTAGAGGATTTGGGGATTGGTTAGCGGTTGCTAGGTTTTTTTTTCTTTTTGAGTTTATATTTCGTTTTTGAAATCTGTGTCAGTTTCTGTTGTTGTTGTTGTGTGTAGGTAGGTGAATTCGTGGATCTAGCTGCTTCATATCCCAATATACTGTAAATAGCATAATCTGATATATCCCCGCAATTGGTGTTGTTGTTGACTTCCCTTTCTAGAGATATTTTCTTGATTCTCTGGAAAGATTTCTGCTTGTTTTTTCATACTATCTCTCCCTGAGATTTTGTTCGCCTGTGATTTCTCTTGAACACACCCACCCATTTTTTTTTTACCTGGGTTCCATAGTTTCAATTTCGTTTATTCGATAAATTTGTGATAATTTTTATATAATTTTAACCTTTTTTGTTTTAATACTTACTGAAAAAAAAAACCTTTCGAAAGAAGAAGAAGAAAGTGAAGAAGAAGGTTCTGCTTGTTATGTTTAAAAGCGGTTCCTTTTTCTATGGGAATGCCCGTTAGTTCACTTCTTGATCTAATCGAAAAAGCTAGGTCTTGGATCCCTTTGGTTGGAAGTGATATATCTGCCGTTTTGTCCGAATATTGGGTGCCTGGTAGTAATAGTTGCAAGATGTGTAGTGAATGTCAAATGCGGCTCACGAATTTTAGTCTTAAGTGTCATTGTAAGAACTGTGGTAGGATGCTGTGTGGGAAATGTAGGCAGGGCATCCCTGCATCTGCTGTTGCATCAAATGAGGATCTTATCAAGTTCTGCAAGTTTTGTGTTCAAGCCAGTGGTGGGCCTGAAGGTAAGGGGGATTTTGAGGGAAGAATTGATCCTTCACCTCGGCAGAGCCCTGAAAGGCCAGCTTCTTGTTTGAGCGACATGGGCAATAGCAAATCGTTTCATATTCATCATTTTGACCACTTCCTTGAATTGCAGCAACGTAGTTCTCCTCGTGCAGTGGTTAGCAGCGGTGTGGCCTCATCCTCGGGCCTCCAATCTTCAGTTTTTTTCGGGCGCTCTTCCAGCAGGTAGTGGTTTTTTTTCTTTGTTTGAAGCGACAAATGTTCTTGCTTGCATGCAGAGACAGTTGGCTTGGAAGAAGAACATTTGGGGCGTGCTTGGTTTTTTTTTTTTTTTTACCCTGAACGGTTGTTGATAAATCATTGCCAATTGTCTACTTATTGTGATTGTGATGATGTATGTCATTATTGTTTAAGATTTTAGAACATTCTCTTAGTTAGAATGTTTTGAGATTTTCAATGAATGTCGCATGTATGATGCAGGAGTGACGATGAGGACACAGAGTTCTCTGGGAAGCTTTTTTTCAGCCCATCAAGTGAATACTGTCGAGATACTTCTGATATAGATTCAAGTAGTATTAGTGCTAGACATGAGTTTAATAGTTTTAAATCAGTGGGTTCAAGTTCTTCTGATAGTCCCTCTAGAATAACTGGTACTGGTACTAGAGTTGGTTTCTCTGTACAGCCAGAGCATGAGGGAAGGCCACTGTCACACGGTGACGCTCCCCTTGATCATGAACCCACAGCCATTTTAAGAAGGCCTGAGACAGAGACTGAGTATCTAGAGAATGCAGATGAGTGCTCCGATGATCTGTCGATATTTCGAGATCAATGTGAAAAAGTAAAACAACCATTGGATTTTGAAAACAATGGTCTTATTTGGTTTCCTCCACCACCTGATGCTGAAGAGGATGACATGGAAAGTAATTTCTTTGAGTATGATGATGATGATGACGATGTCGGAGATTCAAAGCTGATGTTCTCATCTAGTAACTTTAGTACAGATGTATGCCCAGTCAAAGACAGACCAAATGAGGAGCACAAGGAGCCTCTGAGAGATGTTATACATGGGCATTTTAGTGCCCTTGTATCCCAGTTACTGCAGGGGGAGGGAATTTATGCAGGGAGTGGCAAGGGGGAGAGCTGGCTAGACATAGTAACTACACTTGCGTGGGAGGCTGCAAATTTTGTGAAGCCAGACACGAGCAGAGGTGGCAGCATGGATCCGGGGGATTATGTAAAGGTTAAATGTATAATATCAGGAAGTCCAAGTGAAAGGTATGTTGTGATATACAATAAACATGTTTATAGGTTTATCCCTATTAGATTATTACTTGATCTAAAAGTTGCTGATAGGTATAAACCCAACTATATATATCAGAGATAACTTAAACATCGATCCTCCCAATCAAGTGCATGATGGCACTTGGACCAGACTTATGATATGGGATGGAACAAACTTAGAAATGAGATAAGATCAAAGAAAGCAAATTCTTGCAAAAAAGTTTGAACATCAGCACTCTTAGACTAAGAGATCTAATACCACGTTAGATTATCACTTAACCTAAAGGCTATAGTTGATCGGTAGAGACTCAACTATGTAAATTGTATATGATTATATCTAGCTAACACACATTAATAATCCTTCTTTCGTTTACCTCTGTATTCATTATGCTAACAGTTGGAACTTTTTTTTTTTTTTTTTTCAGCACCCTTATTAAGGGAGTGGTGTGTACAAAAAATATAAAACACAAGCGCATGATATCACAATACAAAAACCCTAGATTACTTCTTTTGGGAGGAGCACTTGAATACCAGAGAGCTACAAATCAGTTGGCATCTTTTGATACTTTACTCCAACAGGTTCTTTCTTAGGCATTTTACTTTAAAGCTAATTTGGATAGATTTGGCTAATGAGATTATGTCATTGAGCTTTGAAGTTGTTTCAAACAGGAAATTGAACATCTCAAAACAATTGTTTCAAAGATAGAGTCGTATCGAACAAATGTTCTGCTTGTTGAAAAAAGTGTGTCGTCATATGCCCAAGAATATCTGCTGGCAAAGGAAATATCTTTAGTGTTGAATGTTAAGAGACCTCTATTGGAACGCATAGCCAGGTGCACTGGTGCTCTTATTGTTCCATCGATTGATAGTCTTCCTTCAGCAAGATTGGGACAGTGTGAGGTCTTCCGAGTTGAGAGAGTTTTTGAAGAGTGCACTAGTTCTAATCAACCCAACAAAAAATCAGCTAAAACCTTGATGTTTTTTGAAGGTTGTCCTCGGCGTTTAGGCTGCACGGTAATGTTTACTTGATATACTTAAAAGTTATTTGTCATGGTTATGTGAATATACTAGGTGTTTTATTGTCAAATGATCAAATATAAGGTATATTTGGTCTTTCCCATGGTTATATTTGGTCTTTCCCATGATTAATTTGGGTACCTGTTTTACCCATTTTGTCCTTATGTTATGTGCCTACGTAATTAGTTTTCTCTCCTTGGCATGTTTCCACCCTACAACAAAAGAAGCCTTGTGCATTGGTTTTCTGACTGACTAAATCTCTTTTTCATATGGCCATATATAAATTGAGTTGTGACTCCTTCATTTGATTGGTTTGATTCTAGTTGAGTAATTTGTATGATGAAACTATATATATATATATATAAATGTTTTTTTTTTCTCTAAATAATCAATTTGAAATGTGGAATACTTAATGTGGATGAACACTGATATGTGTTGAACATGGATTGGCTTACTTATATTAATTTAATTTATATTTTTGTCCTCAATATTGATTTACATTTTCCTTGGTTGTTTGCTTCAAAGTAGTTAGAATTGCAATTTGAATCGCTGAATTGTATGATTCACGATTCAGTTCAACCCAAAATGATTTGAATTGGATTCTTGAATCGTTATACCTGTGAATCGTAAGTGAATTAGTTTGAACCATAGGTGAATCAACCCAAATCGTAGGTGAATCTGTCTGAATTGTAGGTTCATCGATCTGTATCGGTTGTGAATCATAAGTGAATCGAGCCGATCATATGTAGCTGAATCGTAGTGAGTCGGTCTGAATCATTAATTAGCGAAAAAACATTAATGTCTTTTATAACTCTATAAATACTTATATATGCAATATACGATTTACATATTTATTTTGAATTTTTACGTAAGGTAATTAAAAGCGCAAGGCTCACTCAAGGCGATGAGGGGCCCTTTAGCTTGAGGCGTAAGGCACGCACCAGAGTAAAGTGAGACATAAAATTTTTAAGAAACTTAATTATATATTATTTTTAATAAAAGAATTCAAAATAAACAAAAATCAATAAAAAGTTTTATCATATATCATAATGTTCATAATAGCATTAATGTTTCTATTTCATAGTTGTTCTCAGCATTGTGTTTATTTCTTTTGATATTTAAAATTTAATTGAAGAAAAAAACACAAAAGTAAGGAAGAACAAGTAGCAATTATAACACCTTTGTACAACATGTTATTCAAGGATCGAAAATTCAATTTCGACTTGACTTCGATCACTTGAAAATTGGAATTAATTTGGAGAAGTTTAATTCGACATGGAGAATTTTTGTAAAAATTCGCTAAATTAGAGAAGTTTAGAAATTTTTTGCATATATGCTTAAATATCTAGATTTATTTTAGTATAAGCTGAAAACTAATATAAATAAACACTTTTAATACATAAAAATACCAATAAGTGACCTAACAAAATCAATCTTGTTAAGTGGGTTGATGAATTTGAAATGGTGGCTTTTGGTCTTAATTCATTTTCTTTGTTTTGATATTTAATTTTGTGGTGGCTTGCCTCTTGACCATATACTATGTTAGTTTGAATTCCACCATACTTAATTTATTAGTTTATTATTTAAATGTATTAGTTTTTAATCTTGTTTTAAAAGAGTTAACTAAAAGAAGATGGTTTTGGGAACTCTTTTAATTTATTTTTAAGTTTTTATCTTATTTCAACTTTATTTATTTGCTTCATTTTTTCTCTTTTTGGTAAAACATATCCCCATAAACTACATAATTTGTTAGCTTGTTAAATTATTTTTTAAAATTTATATTGCTATGTTGGTTGATGAAGTTGAAAATAATACATAATTATTGGTATTTTTTTGTTTTCTATTGATGAAGTAACATTTTTTTACTTCTTTGTCAAATTTCATCGAATTTTGTTGAATTTTATCGAATTATTTGTCGAATTTTTACATTTTAGAATTGAAAAATAGAAATTTATTGAATTTTATCAAATTATTTTGGAGAATTTTTGTATTTTTTATTTTACATCCACTTCGCACTTCGATGGTAAAAAAAGGAAAAAATTCGTGGAAGTTCGCTGAATTTCGGAAAATTTTTGAACCATGATCTTATTGTTGTTATAAGACCGAAACACAAGTTTCTTTTAATGTTTTATGTTCTATATTGTTTATCATGTATATTTATTCAAAGAAGAGAGAAAATATATATAATATAATACTTATTTTCTGATTAAATATTTTTTTAAAAAATGAGGAGCAGGAAAGTGAGGCGCACAGAGGCTTGCGCCTTGATAACACTGTTTTTAAGATTCACCGATCGGAATCCCAATTTGATTCATCAAGCCTTAAAACGATTTGCTTCCGATTCATGATTTTGGCAACCATGGTTTGAGTACCTGTGGATGAATTCGCATTTGAACAATTAAAATGCGCGGTATCAAAGAATCATATGTTTAAAGATGAAGGATTGAATTTTTTTTATCAATGCTGGCAATGATACTGGAAAAGATGGTATGGATTGGTTGTTTATTGTATTGTGTAGTAAATCATTGAGACTTCCCTCAAACTGCTATTCTGAAAATGGTCATCCATGTCATTATATGACATGTTGCACTTAGGTGAATTTTTATCCAGGACTAGAAATTTTCACCAGTTAATTTTCTTCCAACTGCTGACAAGAAACCTCAAAAATGATGTTTTCTGTTGCTTATTAATAGTATTTCTTCGTTGATTTCTTTTCTTTAAGTAGTTCTATCTGATAATTCTTCTTGATCTTCTGCAAGTCATCCTCTAAATTGGGTGAGTGAAGAAACAGGGATCTCTTTGTATGGAACTTGGACAGCCAAACCAGCATATAAATATGTACTTGTTAAAAAACTGAAAATTTAAGAATGAGATTCAAGGAAGCTGATTGATCTTATTGATGTAGTCCACATTCCTGTACTAATTCTATTTTTAATTTTTTTAATGTGTTTTTAGGTACTTCTGAAGGGTGCTTCTCGTGAAGTATTAAAGAAGGTTAAGCATGTCATTCAATATGCAGTATTTGCAGCCTATCATTTATCTCTAGAGACATCCTTCCTTGCAGATGAGGGAGCAACGTTGCCTAAGATGCCATTGAAACCTCCTGTTGCCATTCCAGAGAGGTTGATGAATTTAGATGATGCTATATCAGGGATACCCAATCCAGCTGTTTCTAGTGTTTGCTCAACAGTTCCAGATCAATCTCAAGATTTTTGTGAATGTCGAGTAACTGCAGGTGTCCTTTCTCAAGACAATGGGAACCGGAGCATTAGCTCAGAACTTTGGGATGACTCATCCTGTAGGCCTTTAAACACAGAAAGTTCTACTGCCCTTTGTGGTGTCATAGATCGTGGATTTAGACAGGCTAGTTTTGATGCATCTGATTTGGATGTAATCCCATTTGTATCACCAGAATCATTTACGTCACAAAAATATTTTGACCAGAGGAGCTCAGCCATGTGTCCCGCCCAACATAAGCTGCTGGAATGCTTAGCACAAGAAGAGGAAGATACATTAATGAATAATAGGCAGATTGTGGAAGCTCCTGAGATGATTACTGGTAGGGCTGATGATGATGAGGCTTCAACAGAATACTTCTCCACTGTTGAAAACCATCAAAGCATATTAGTCTCTTTTTCAAGCCGTTGTGTGCTTAAAGGAATTGCTTGTGAACGCTCTCAGCTTTTGCGCATCAAGTTTTATGGAAGCTTTGATAAGCCACTTGGAAGGTACCTTCGAGATGACTTGTTTGATCAGGTAATTCCGTAAGTTTTTTCTAGATTAAATTGCTTGAATTTGGATAATTTTGAAAATGCTTTTCAGAATGTGGAATAGTGAATTTATGTATTGTTTTTTTGTTTTGAAATTCCAGGCATCTTGCTGCCGGTTCTGTAAAGATCCAACAGATGCTCATGTTCGCTGCTATACCCATCAGCAAGGAAATCTAACAATTAATGTTAAGCGCCTTCCATCAGTAGAACTGCCTGGTGAGCGGGATGGGAAGATATGGATGTGGCACCGATGTCTCAAATGTGCAAAGATAGACGGAGTTCCACCTGCTACACGGAGGGTGGTTATGTCGGATGCTGCATGGGGACTTTCTTTTGGAAAGTTCTTGGAGCTTAGCTTTTCCAATCATGCAACAGCTAATCGTGTTGCAAGTTGTGGTCATTCTTTACAGAGGGACTGCCTCCGTTATTATGGGTGTGACTTACATTTTTACTAAGAGTCATGTTTTTTTCCTTTTTCTTTGGTTTTTTTTCTTTCTTTCCTCGTTGTTGGGGGATTGGTAAACCTTTTCTTCTTCTACTTTCCAGTTGACCACAGTTTGATTATGCCATTTTGACAGGTTTGGAAGGATGGTTGCTTTCTTCCGTTATTCACCTATTGATATTCTTACTGTCTGTTTACCGCCTTCAACATTGGAGTTCAATGTCCAAGTCCAGCAAGAGTGGGCGAAGAGAGAGGCTGAGGAGGTATGTGGTAAAATACCTTTTGGAGCAACTTTAACTAATCATGGTAACTCTGTTTGAGAGGCAGTTCCAATCTTTGATGTGCTTTCCTTTGCCCTCAGCTTTCCCAGAAAATGGAAGTCCTATATGCAGAGGTCTTTGATGTACTACACAGTATCGAACAAAAAGGTTCATTGTTAGGAAATCAACATTCAGATAAAAATGAGTTCGACAATGACATAGCTGATTTGAAAATGTTGCTGAAAAAAGAGAGGAATGAATATGAAGTAAGTGCTGCTGTAACATATTAGTTATTTTATGCAACCATTAGTAGTCCATCTAGCACAAGTAGTTTTGTTTATTATTCTGCTACATTTTCATTCTTTTGATTCCACATCAGGTTTTGCTGCAGCCTATAGGCATTGAGGATTACAAAAATACTGAATCCGTCACAGATATTTTAGAACTCAACTGCTTGAGACGTCGCCTTCTCATTGATTCCTACATTTGGGATTGTCGGCTTTCCTCATTGGACTCTCTTCTTAAAACAAAAAATTCTATTTCGAAGACCGATTCTCGTGTACTTGAGGCTGAAGCTTATGCCAAGCTGAAAGCATGGAGAGATCAGTTTTCTTGCAAGGATGGCAAGTTTGGTCCTGAAGAAAACACCTGGGAATCTTCACTACCATCAGAAGATCATGGAAATTACTTTGACTTTGGGAACAAGGAAGGGACTGATTTATCTCTTTTTGAGCCAATTTCAAAGGAAATGCAGAAAATGGACCAATCCATTACCGAGGCTGATGAGAGCAATGGCCTTGAAGATACTGAGTCGGCCTCGGGCCATCACAAACATGATGAACTGAATGAAAATGTGGATGTCCCAGTTGATGAGAGATTCTTGGAAAGCCTTCCATCGCCTGCATCTAGTCTTTCTGATAAAATAGACTTGGCATGGACGGGCTCAGGTCAACCGCCTTCTAAAGTTCAGTCTGCTCATAGTTCACCTCAAGATGGACACCAAACTGGTGTGATTGGGCTAAACAGTCAGTTTGATAATCTGTCTTTTAGAAAGCTTTTAGCTCCTGTCAGAGTTTATTCATTTGATTCTGCATTGAGAGCTCAAGAAAGAACCCGCAGAGGATTGTCACCTTCTGCTTTGCACTTGTCCTCAGCTCGGTCTTTCCATGCGTCTGGGGAGTATAGTAGTATGGTTAGAGATCCAGTTCCAAATATCTTAAGGACGTTATCTCAGAACTCACCTAGGGAGGCCCAGAAATTAAACTTCATCTTCAATTCCATGCCCTCATTCATCACCTCAGCTTCCCGCATTGCTGGTGAAGGAGTTCGGTTAGTAATTCCACATTCAGGCCACAATATTGTAGTTATTCCTGTTTATGACAATGAGCCCACCAGTGTAATATCATATGCCCTTTGTTCAAAGGAGTACAAAGACTGGATTGCTGATAAATTAGATGAGCAGGAAGCAAGCTGTCGTGCAAGTGACCGAAATAAAGAAGATGACCTTGGCAATCTTTTGGGCTATAATCACTTGATGCATTCTTCATTCTCAGCCTGGCAATCTTTGGGTTCTTTGGATACGGAAGAGGTTATGTATAGAAATCATGGACCTGATGAAGTGTCGTCGGCAATTGGAAATATGTTTTCAGATTCTAAGATATCTCCTCATGTTACAATTTCATTTGGGGATGGGTCATCTTCTGTCCCAGGCAAAGTGAGGTTCTCAGTGACTTGTTATTTTGCAAAGCAGTTTGATGCACTTAGGAAGAAATGCTGCCCAACAGAATTGGACTTCATAAGATCCCTATGTCGCTGTAATAGATGGAATGCACAAGGTGGAAAGAGCAATGTGTACTTTGCGAAGTCATTGGATGAGAGATTTATAATAAAACAAGTCACGAAGACGGAGTTGGATTCTTTTGAGGAATTTGCACCAGAATACTTTAAATATTTGGTGGATCCTCTCAGCTCAGGGAGTCCAACTTGCCTTGCAAAAGTCCTTGGTATTTATCAGGTTAGATATCTTTCTGTCCATATATTATTATACTGAGTTGTGGATGAGAATGATACAATCTTAAAACCATTTTTATTGCTTTGATGACAGGTCACTGTTAAGAATTTGAAGGGTGGGAGGGAAATGAAAATGGATTTGATGGTGATGGAGAATCTCTTTTTTCAGAGAAGTATCTCTAGGGTATATGATCTAAAAGGCTCTTCACGTTCACGTTACAATTCAGATACAACAGGAAAAAACAAAGTTCTGTTGGATATGAACCTATTAGAGACACTGCGGACAAACCCTATTTTTCTTTGTAAGAAGGCAAAGAGAAGCCTAGAGAGAGCAGTTTGGAATGACACAGCCTTCCTGGCGGTAAATTCCCTTTCTTTCGTTCTTTCCTTATTATGTTTTTGTCCATCTGAACAACATGTTACTGTTTTTCGTCTATTCATTGAATCTTTTCCATATGATTGTTATTTTCAGTCCATTGATGTCATGGATTATTCATTATTGGTTGGAGTGGATGATGAGCGAAAGGAGCTGGTTATTGGGATAATAGATTTTATGAGACAGTATACATGGGATAAACACCTAGAGACATGGGTGAAGGCGTCAGGTATACTTGGTGGCTCAAAAAACGAAGCTCCAACAGTTATTTCTCCCAAGCAGTATAAAAAAAGGTTTAGAAAAGCCATGTCTACTTACTTTCTTGTTGTCCCTGACCAATGGTCTTCTTAAACAGCCGCATTTTAATGTGTTTTTTTGTTCTTTTTTCCCCCCTTTTACCACAATGAGCTCTTGTCCAATAAACAATAGTCCAGGTAATTTATACATAAGGCGAACTGGGAGAGGAATTCTTTGATTATTGATTGGTTTGTTCTTCTGTATATGGCTTTAAGTGGCCAACCTTGTGAGGTTAAAAGATCAATGAAAAAGAAGGAAGAAGAGTTCCTTGATTCTATGCTTTTGAGATATTTTGCATTTGTGGTCATCTTTGCGCTTCCCCACTTTGCTCAAAAGTTGCCATTGATTCTATAGTTTGAGGGAGGAGCTTGACTTGTCATTTTTAATATTGAGGTCAGGGGTCGAAATTCGAAATTAGGGCCATTTAGCCCGGCCCGGCATGATCCCACCGGGTTTAGGAATAATCAAGCCTGACAAGGCGAGCCTTATAAAATTTTAGGCCGGGCTAGGTTGGGTCGGGCCAACATTAAAAAGTTTTGGCCCAGATTTAACTCAAAAAATATATGAATTGTTTGAACAACTAATGTAATCAAATAGATATTTTAAAGTTAAATTAATTACAATAAAATATAAATTAGAGAATGAGTGTTTTATAAACTGAATAGTTGTAGGTTCAAAAACAAAAGAATATTGAATGATTTGAATTCAAAACATTGTTTAATTTAAAGTTGGACGTGAGAGACAATGAGAATCATTCAGGTATTAGCGGAGAATAAAATAATTGAGCAAGTAAAAGTGCTAACGTATTTCTCTTCAGAAAAGTCAGATTTCTGTCTTCGGCAATGATAGCGCGCTATCGGCCTGTTCATTATGTACGATATTGACTTATAGCAGGCTATTAAAACTCGATATAATGAAAATCGAGAGTTCTTGATTTTTTGAACTAATTGATGACGCGCTATCATTCATGATAGGGCGCTATCATTCATGATAGGGCGCTATTGCCTTTTGTACAGAAAAATATAATTTTAGCAACAGCTTGATAGCGAGTTATCATCAATGATAGCACGCTATTGCCTTCTGAAAACTTTGACAATTAGCTGGATAGCGGGCTATCATTAATGATAGCCCGCTACCAGCTTCTAATTTTAAAAAAATCAATCTTTTAACATTAAAGAACCATTCCATTGAATCAAAACATTTTGATATAAGATTAAACACTATTAAATCATTCAAAACTTATTAGAAGACTCGATGATTACAAATGCAAATACAACTCTTATTTATAGACAAACACGGACTCCAAATATCTTCAAATCCGGGACAGCTGTTAGTCTTTAGGCTGGCTGAAGATAAGATCACGTGTAATCGAGCAGGAAAGCAAGCACTCACAAAAGTAGACAAGCCATAAAGCAAAGATGCTTTACTGTACATAAAGTGGACTTATCATGTTGATTTGTCCTTTGGCGGTGAGTGGGGGACATGAGTGGGGACCACTGCATGTGAAGATGAGCTAGCAGATGAGGAAGAATCTGACTGAGCTGGTGGAAATGATTGCTGGGTGATGTTGATGTCATCAGTGAGGTCAGAGATGTAGGGTTGTATCTGTCTTTCGATCATGCGATGAGCACGGTGGATTCTTGAAAGCACTGTTAATCTTGTTGCAGGAGTAGATTCAGAGAGATCAATATTGTTGAGGCGTTGGATGATTCGTCGGGAATCACGGAATCGTCGAAGTCTGAGAAGAGCGAGTTCTCGTCGGAGACGGGGAAATTGATTATGTGGGTTGTTGTCCATGTAAGCAGTGAGTATGCGATCTCTGTTGAAACTGTTGGTGTTGTTGGCAAGGTAGGCAGTTAGATATCGGGAAAACAGATGGATGTTCATGGTGAAGTGTCACACTGGGTTTCCATATCTATATCAGGGTCACCTGTGTCAAAGTTGTCGAGCCAGTCTTCATGGTGGTCGATAGAAGGAGGAGGTAGGAGACCTAAGGCACTTCGGGCATTGTCTTCAAAATCTTGGGATTTCTGGCATTCGACTATCTCTTCATAAGAAAGAGGTGGATCACTTACAGATCTTCTGGGTTGGCTTGGAGGATCGTTGAAGTGTGGAAGAACCTGATTATGATACTCTATGTCATGTTGTTGCTGGTTGTCATAGAGATCTTCATAAACTGGTGGAGAATGACTGAGAGTACTGAGACGTCGTCTGAGAGGAGAAGGACTGGGAGATCGTTCTGGAGGATCTCTGAACTGTGGAAGAGGAGCTTCAATATGCCATGGAGCTTGACTCTGTATTAATTCATCTAAGGACTCAGAAGGAATAAATTCATGAGGACCGATATGAGTGTGAGAAGTTGGAGAAGAAGAACCATTAATTTCTTCTAAAAATCTTCGGACTCCTGAAAAGATTGCTTCTGTAAGATGGCAAGAGTAAGTTTGAAACTCTTGGAGGAAATGTTCTGCAATAATTCCTTGAGATGAATCTGAGAAGGGCTGGTAGCCAATATATATAGCATGAAAGCGAGGAGGCTGTAGCTGGCAGATTTCAGTAATGTGACGTAGCCATGTGTGACGTGGAGCAAATAGATCCAGGCACCAGTCAAGACGAGTTGTAGTTGTATTATGGAGTTGAAAGTATTGGTGTAACTCAGAGGGTACAAATGTTAATGCTATTTTGTATAAACATGAAATACACCATAAATACCAATAAAACTTATTAGATATGTCAGGCCGAAGGTGAAAAATAAATAAGTAAGGTTTAGTTTGATGGAGGGCCTGAGGTTGTTGATAAAGATGTGCGGGATAGTCCATGAAATAGTTATGGGCATACTCAAACAAATGTTGTTGAGCAAAAGTATGGACAGTATGAGCAGTTATAGGCCTGGGTAAATCAGGAGGAAGTATGGCTCCAATTAAAGGGAAA
Organism: Paratinospora sagittata; assembly: GCA_035771175.1. Classification (NCBI taxonomy): domain Eukaryota; kingdom Viridiplantae; phylum Streptophyta; class Magnoliopsida; order Ranunculales; family Menispermaceae; genus Paratinospora; species Paratinospora sagittata. The sequence goes on from CM069605.1 coordinate 3,548,536, forward strand.
ATACCATGGGCATGAATTAATTGGAGAGGCCTTGTTTTGGGAATAGTATTGGGCTGGATTAGTAAGGGGAATGTAAGCCCATCATGGAATAAGGAAACCTGTTGAGCAGTAGGTTTCTGTAGAGGCCTGGAGAGAAAATCAGCTAATACATTCTTTGTTCCTGGAATATGTCGGACTGTAAATTGGAATTGAGTAAACCATTCCTGGAGACGAAGAAGTTGAGCAGAGGGAACCATTTTGTTCCGGAATTCCAACATTTTAGGAAATGAGGAATTGTCCATTTGAATTTCAAATTGAGCAGGCCGTAAGAAGAAGGCGAACCGCATAATACCATTTTTGACAGCAAGTACTTCTTTGATGGTAATATGATAATGTAGTTCGGATTCAGAAAATTTGCCACTGTGATATCCACAAATAGAATCAATGGAATCCTTTCGTTCAAGGAGAACAGCACCCCAATAATAATCAGATGCATCAGTTTGTAAGATAAGAGAGCCTGTACTTGGGATAACCAATGGGGGTGGATTCTGGCAAATCTCTTTAAGACGTTGAACAGCATCAGTATGAATGTCTTGCCAAGGAGGTGGCTGTTTCTTCAAGAGGGAAGATAATACTGATGTATATGTAGTAATGTGAGGTATAAACATCCGTAGATAATTAATAATACCGAGAAATTGCTGAAGTTGTTTAACTGTTAGATGAGTGTCAGGGAATTGGAGTAATTCCACAGCAATATGAGAACCAGGCTGATAGACACCATTGAAGAACTTCATTCCAAGGAAATTAATTTCGGATGTACACAATATACTCTTCTTCTCGGAGAGCATGATACCATGCTGATGAGTGATATCTAAGAACTGAGATAGAAGCTGGTGATGAGCAGCTTCAGTCTTTGAGAAGAGTAAGATGTCGTCAATATAGATGAGAGCTGTTGATAAGATAGGAGCATAGATGCGAGTCATTGCTTTCTGAAATAATGAAGGAGCAACCTTGAGACCAAAAGGCATAACAGTCCATTGGTAATGAGCATTAGGTATACAAAAACCTGTCTTGGCTCTATCATCAGGATGAATACCCAGTTGCCAAAATCCTGCTTTCAGATCAAATTTGCTGTAAATAGTAGATCCTGAAAGTAAGGTAAGCTGGGAAGAGATCTTCGGAAGAGGAAATTTATCATCCTTAAGAAAGACATTTAACGGTTTGTAATTGATCACAAAACGTTTCTTTCCTCGTGTAAGTTCAGCTCGTTTATTGACGTAGAAGGCTTGACAAGCCCAATCGGAAGTAGTATGTTCAATCAAACCTTGAGAGAGGAGTTCATCACATTCGTGTCGTGCTAAAGCAAGTTCATCAGGAGGCATGCCAGGATGGATTGCCTTAGTTGGATTGATATCTTCATTCAGTTTGAATGGAAGATGGACATAAAATGTAGAATTCTTCCATAGAGGATGTGGATGAGCAAAAGTCTGGTGTGATTCACTGAAGCAAGACTTGAGCTTATCTTGATAGTTGGGAACATCCCGGGGAATATCTTGAATGGTATACAACTTAGGAATAGTTGTATAATATAAAGTTTGATTCTGATAAGAAATTCCATGTGGTAGAATTCGTAACTTGGATTTAGAATAGAGATCCATTCCAAATAATATATCTTTGTCTGGAAGATCACAGCCAAGTATATGAGTCCAGATAATGAGATTAGGGAAGAATTTAAGACCTATTTTTCGAGCAGTAATCAGTTGAGACTGAAAAATCTCATTGTTGGCAGCCTTGAAGGATTCAGTATGAGGTTTCCAAAAATGATCCGGAAGGATGCGAGGATTCATCATACTTTTAAACGCACCTGTGTCGAAATAACCAATTACCTTGATAGGATTATCAAATTTGGTAGGTAACACGGAAATTTCAGCATAAGGCATAACATGGGAAACAGCCATAGCAGGTGGATGGTACGGCTTAATCATGCCGATATAATCATCATCATCAGGAGAAGAAATAGAATCATTTTCAAAGAAATCTTCATGATAGACAAAAAGAGTGTCTTCATTAGGTGAATCTTGTTCTGAAAACACAGACTCAATATCTTGATCATCTTGAAGAGAATAGGAGTGTTGAATCTGTTGAATAAGATGTTGGCCTTTCTTATTCTTGTCAGGACATTGTTTAGCAAAATGACCAGGCTTTTTGCATAGATAACACCGAGTAGAGGAAGAAGGAGTAGTTCGACGCTTAAAGTAGCGAAGATGACGTTTGTTCTTCCATTTTTGTCGTTTAGCAAACTTGGAAAACTTCTGAGGATTCTTTTTATGGAATTTCCATAATTTGGGGGATTTCTTCTTTTTGTGAGGAGAGCAGTGACAATTGGATTTACATCCAATTTCAAGATATTTCTTGTCACAGATATTTGATGTATAGAAAGTGGACGTCTGAGCATCAGAAATTAGCTTGCGTAATTCACAATTTCGTTCAATTGCTTCAAGGAGTTGCTGAAATATTTCAGCAAGAGATAATTGATCCAGAGGTCGGCCAAGAGCTTTGAGTAGACGATTTAACTCAGGATGAGTTTCCTTTGGAAGTGAAGCAATAAAGGTATGTTTCAGATCTGTCTTATCATATCCGCCAAGGAGATGATAGCGCTGAAGCATCCGAGAATAATGGCGATAAAGATCTTTCTTGCGGAGGGAACAACACTTCATAGTGAAATATTCTTGTTTGTATTTTTTCTCCAGAATAGCAGTATCACCAATAAATTCACGAACAAGGACATTATAAAAATCTGGAAGAGAGATCTGAGTGAGTTGAAGCATTCTGTATTCGCCAAGAGAGGAGAACCAATCACGAATAAATCCAGTACATCGTGATATAAAGTCAGAAATAACGGCATTTGAGGTTCGTTCAGCAATAATCTGGTTAGACATCCATGCTGCCCAAGATATGAGTTTAGAACGCCATTGTTCATAAGGGACATCATCCAGAGAAAACCAAGGACCATTGCCATTGCGACTGAAAAATGGCGGAGGATTAGTGGCCTGATCTTGTGCTGGAGGTTGATTAGCTGGATCATGCATATCCATTTCTTCATCATAAGCTTGAGGTTGAGTTTGTGATGAAGAAGGATCATCAGCCATATGAATCTGATTGAGTGCAGATATATCCATCAGATAAGTTTCAGAGATGTCAGAGCTTGCTGGATCTGAAGAAACATCTGTATGATTATCGGATTCAGAATTGGAAGTTCCCAAAGAGAGGGATTCAAATTGATCAAGGTCAGTAATAGGGGCAACATAATTGAGATCATCATAAGGTATAATAGGATGACTCGGAGGAGGATGAGTCTGAGGCGGCTGAAAAGGGTCTAGAGTAGGTGGTACTATAGGTGTGGTTTGGACAACTGAGGTATACGAAGGTGTGAAAGGCATAGGAGCTTTGCCTTTATCACTAAAAACAGGCCTTGGTCCACGAGGTCGTGGAGTTGTTGGTGTTTGAACAGGTTGTGAGTAGGAAACAACAGGTGGTGTTGAGAAGGGTATGACTGGTGGTTTTGGAGCAGGTGATTTACTAGCCAAGATTAGTGTATTCAATAGGACAGAATTACGATCATTCTTTGGTACAGGTGGAGGTAAGAATGAATAAGACGACTGAGAAGGTTGTGAGGGGAATGATGATCTAATAAGAGACATAGGATAAGCTTCAGGGAACACCGGCGGTGTTGGTGGTTGAAATCTTTGAAGATCAGTCATAACATAAGATAATTGTTCTTTAAGTTGTCTGATCTCTTGTTCAGCAGCATTAAAACTAGGACCAGTGATATTATTCTGGATATAATATCGAAGGAGAGTATCCAATTCGTGAATCTTCGTCTGAAGTTCAGTATAATATTTTTGACTGATAGCAGCTTGGATATCTGTATTTTGAACAAGACTGGCCGTAGTGGTAGTGAGATTAGTAAGATGCTGATCAATCTGTTGAAGATAACCATTCTGGACAATAACATTTTTTGTTTGCCAATTTAAGACTTCTTCAGCAGATGATAACGGCTTTGGAGTACCATCGGAACGAATCTCATTGAGAGGGACAAATGGTTTAGCCGTAGTTTGATGAGTGGGATCTGTCACTCGTTGGAGAGGAGGGAAATCCTGATCATATGATCCAATAGGACAACAAGGAGGAACTAGAGGAGCTGCTGGTGGAGCAGGAGGTTCATGATGATACTGGAGAGAAGGTCGACAAGAAGTCGTTGGTCGTATAGGCTTTAAGTGCTTGGCTTGTATACGAGCATCATGATAAGCTTTCTCATAGCCATAAAAATCCATAGCATCATCAGAATTATAACCATCATATTCATCCATGTTATCATCTTCATCATAAAAAGTATAAGAACCATAGTCAGGATCATATTTATCCATCCATGTGTCATCATCATATTCCTCCTGACAAGTACAGCCAGGTGCACACATTGAAGGATCACAGTCCCAAATAAAATGTCCATCCACATGAGAATGATACATACAGGAGCCATTAGCTTGGAAAGAATGTAGAGGAGGATCAATAGCCGGTTCATGAGTAGAAATAGGTTGAATCTTCAAGGATTGAGAGATATTCAACTTAGCTGGCAGAGATCCAAGGATAATTGGCTCAATCATCATAGAGTGATGAACAGGTAGACTTTCAGTGGATTGCTGGAGAGATCCAAAAGTAATCTTGACAGCACCATCAGCTTGCTGCTTCATAAGAGGACAAAGTGTACTCGTAACAGGTTCAGAGCGTTTGAGGAAATGCTCATAATTGGTGAACCATGTTAGTGGCATAATTTCAAGAAGTTCTTTTTGTGGAATCTGCTTGGGAATCTGTATAAGAGTAGGAACATCATTATCATGAACAAAGGCCATGATAGTACCTGTAGGTTTTTGGGTTCGGAGGTGGATAGCATGATCTTGAAGGCGAAAAGCCATCTGATGATGTAGAGTTGCGATAATACTATCCTTTCGATGTTGAACACCGGAGAATTGGATCTGAACCTTAAACAGTGTAGGTAAGGTAGGATCTGACAAACAGACATTGAAATCTGGAGTAATTGTAAAGATCATAGATCCATGACTAAGAGTAGTGATGACAGTTCCTATACAAGCATGTTCATAAGATAGAAGATTTGTATCTAGCAAGGCGATACGTGCAGATATTGGGAGGTCACCGCGACCATGATAAGATAGAACAAGACGAATAGCTCCCATATGGATATGTGTGTATCCATGAGCTAACCAGTGACGGATGAACGAAGGTTCAAACTCAAGGGTAACATATTGTTCTTGCTGGGTTGCCTCAAGTGTACAGTGCGTAAGTGCAGTACTTTGGATATATTCCTTAATAGGAGGACTCTTACGACTAATTAATTTTTTAACAGAAGTGGAAAACGACTGAGACTTTTTTGTAAATAACCAGTATGGATTTAACAGAGGAGGTATAGTTTCAGAAACTTTACTATCTTCAGGGATATGAGTTACTTCGATTAAATCATCAATTTTCGAAGCTTGTTTAATACATGACTCAGGAAGACTTGAAAAATTAAAAGAGGAAGATTTTAAAATCGGACTAGGGTCGGACGTAGAAGATGAAGGGGGACTATCACCAAAGGATTCCATGGATACTTACAGACCTCTTTGTCTCACGTCGGCACTCTCTCTTTGGCCCGTCGAGACCCTGCCTGTGGTATATCCAAGGGAGAAAACAGGTGAAAAATAGATTCCTCTGCTTCTATTAAAGACCAAAACCAATTTTCAAAATCTAAGTACTCGTTCAATCATCAATTTCGACTGCATCACATATATAACAGGCAAAACATAAGCGAAGTAATCCACAAAATAAGATAGCAAGAATAACCAAAACTATAATTAACCATAAAGGAAGATGACTCAAGAGAGACATGTTTTAAATACGAAGAAGATGTTCTAGAATGAGTAAAACAGTATGTAAACAGACACACATGAGAACACCGAGGAGAATTATTACGGTAAAACCATAGGGATCTATAGGCACGAAGAACCAAAACAAACTTAACATTTATACCAGGTTCAGAAAATGTATGGCTCTGATACCATTACATTTTCTGAACCTGGTATAAATGTTAAGTTTGTTTTGGTTCTTCGTGCCTATAGATCCCTATGGTTTTACCGTAATAATTCTCCTCGGTGTTCTCATGTGTGTCTGTTTACATACTGTTTTACTCATTCTAGAACATCTTCTTCGTATTTAAAACATGTCTCTCTTGAGTCATCTTCCTTTATGGATAATTATAGTTTTGGTTATTCTTGCTATCTTATTTTGTGGATTACTTCGCTTATGTTTTGCCTGTTATATATGTGATGCAGTCGAAATTGATGATTGAACGAGTACTTAGATTTTGAAAATTGGTTTTGGTCTTTAATAGAAGCAGAGGAATCTATTTTTCACCTGTTTTCTCCCTTGGATATACCACAGGCAGGGTCTCGACGGGCCAAAGAGAGAGTGCCGACGTGAGACAAAGAGGTCTGTAAGTATCCATGGAATCCTTTGGTGATAGTCCCCCTTCATCTTCTACGTCCGACCCTAGTCCGATTTTAAAATCTTCCTCTTTTAATTTTTCAAGTCTTCCTGAGTCATGTATTAAACAAGCTTCGAAAATTGATGATTTAATCGAAGTAACTCATATCCCTGAAGATAGTAAAGTTTCTGAAACTATACCTCCTCTGTTAAATCCATACTGGTTATTTACAAAAAAGTCTCAGTCGTTTTCCACTTCTGTTAAAAAATTAATTAGTCGTAAGAGTCCTCCTATTAAGGAATATATCCAAAGTACTGCACTTACGCACTGTACACTTGAGGCAACCTAGCAAGAACAATATGTTACCCTTGAGTTTGAACCTTCGTTCATCCGTCACTGGTTAGCTCATGGATACACACATATCCATATGGGAGCTATTCGTCTTGTTCTATCTTATCATGGTCGCGGTGACCTCCCAATATCTGCACGTATCGCCTTGCTAGATACAAATCTTCTATCTTATGAACATGCTTGTATAGGAACTGTCATCACTACTCTTAGTCATGGATCTATGATCTTTACAATTACTCCATATTTCAATGTCTGTTTGTCAGATCCTACCTTACCTACACGGTTTAAGGTTCAGATCCAATTCTCCGGTGTTCAACATCGAAAGGATAGTATTATCGCAACTCTACATCATCAGATGGCTTTTCGCCTTCAAGATCATGCTATCCACCTCCGAACCCAAAAACCTACAGGTACTATCATGGCCTTTGTTCATGATAATGATGTTCCTACTCTTATACAGATTCCCAAGCAGATTCCACAAAAAGAACTTCTTGAAATTATGCCACTAACATGGTTCACCAATTATGAGCATTTCCTCAAACGCTCTGAACCTGTTACGAGTACACTTTGTCCTCTTATGAAGCAGCAAGCTGATGGTGCTGTCAAGATTACTTTTGGATCTCTCCAGCAATCCACTGAAAGTCTACCTGTTCATCACTCTATGATGATTGAGCCAATTATCCTTGGATCTCTGCCAGCTAAGTTGAATATCTCTCAATCCTTGAAGATTCAACCTATTTCTACTCATGAACCGGCTATTGATCCTCCTCTACATTCTTTCCAAGCTAATGGCTCCTGTATGTATCATTCTCATGTGGATGGACATTTTATTTGGGACTGTGATCCTTCAATGTGTGCACCTGGCTGTACTTGTCAGGAGGAATATGATGATGACACATGGATGGATAAATATGATCCTGACTATGGTTCTTATACTTTTTATGATGAAGATGATAACATGGATGAATATGATGGTTATAATTCTGATGATGCTATGGATTTTTATGGCTATGAGAAAGCTTATCATGATGCTCGTATACAAGCCAAGCACTTAAAGCCTATACGACCAACGACTTCTTGTCGACCTTCTCTCCAGTATCATCATGAACCTCCTGCTCCACCAGCAGCTCCTCTAGTTCCTCCTTGTTGTCCTATTGGATCATATGATCAGGATTTCCCTCCTCTCCAACGAGTGACAGATCCCACTCATCAAACTACGGCTAAACCATTTGTCCCTCTCAATGAGATTCGTTCCGATGGTACTCCAAAGCCGTTATCATCTGCTGAAGAAGTCTTAAATTGGCAAACAAAAAATGCTATTGTCCAGAATGGTTATCTTCAACAGATTGATCAGCATCTTACTAATCTCACTACCACTACGGCCAGTCTTGTTCAAAATACAGATATCCAAGCTGCTATCAGTCAAAAATATTATACTGAACTTCAGACGAAGATTCACGAATTGGATACTCTCCTTCGATATTATATCCAGAATAATATCACTGGTCCTAGTTTTGATGCTGCTGAACAAGAGATCAGACAACTTAAAGAACAATTATCTTATGTTATGACTGATCTTCAAAGATTTCAACCACCAACACCGCCGGTGTTCCCTGAAGCTTATCCTATGTCTCTTATTAGATCATCATTCCCCTCACAACCTTCTCAGTCGTCTTATTCATTCTTACCTCCACCTGTACCAAAGAATGATCGTAATTCTGTCCTATTGAATACACTAATCTTGGCTAGTAAATCACCTGCTCCAAAACCACCAGTCATACCCTTCTCAACACCACCTGTTGTTTCCTACTCACAACCTGTTCAAACACCAACAACTCCACGACCTCGTGGACCAAGGCCTGTTTTTAGTGATAAAGGCAAAGCTCCTATGCCTTTCACACCTTCGTATACCTCAGTTGTCCAAACCACACCTATAGTACCACCTACTCTAGACCCTTTTCAGCCGCCTCAGACTCATCCTCCTCCGAGTCATCCTATTATACCTTATGATGATCTCAATTATGTTGCCCCTATTACTGACCTTGATCAATTTGAATCCCTCTCTTTGGGAACTTCCAATTCTGAATCCGATAATCATACAGATGTTTCTTCAGATCCAGCAAGCTCTGACATCTCTGAAACTTATCTGATGGATATATCTGCACTCAATCAGATTCATATGGCTGATGATCCTTCTTCATCACAAACTCAACCTCAAGCTTATGATGAAGAAATGGATATGCATGATCCAGCTAATCAACCTCCAGCACAAGATCAGGCCACTAATCCTCCGCCATTTTTCAGTCGCAATGGCAATGGTCCTTGGTTTTCTCTGGATGATGTCCCTTATGAACAATGGCGTTCTAAACTCATATCTTGGGCAGCATGGATGTCTAACCAGATTATTGCTGAACGAACCTCAAATGCCGTTATTTCTGACTTTATATCACGATGTACTGGATTTATTCGTGATTGGTTCTCCTCTCTTGGCGAATACAGAATGCTTCAACTCACTCAGATCTCTCTTCCAGATTTTTATAATGTCCTTGTTCGTGAATTTATTGGTGATACTGCTATTCTGGAGAAAAAATACAAACAAGAATATTTCACTATGAAGTGTTGTTCCCTCCGCAAGAAAGATCTTTATCGCCATTATTCTCGGATGCTTCAGCGCTATCATCTCCTTGGCGGATATGATAAGACAGATCTGAAACATACCTTTATTGCTTCACTTCCAAAGGAAACTCATCCTGAGTTAAATCGTCTACTCAAAGCTCTTGGCCGACCTCTGGATCAATTATCTCTTGCTGAAATATTCCAGCAACTCCTTGAAGCAATTGAACGAAATTGTGAATTACGCAAGCTAATTTCTGATGCTCAGACGTCCACTTTCTATACATCAAATATCTGTGACAAGAAATATCTTGAAATTGGATGTAAATCCAATTGTCACTGCTCTCCTCACAAAAAGAAGAAATCCCCCAAATTATGGAAATTCCATAAAAAGAATCCTCAGAAGTTTTCCAAGTTTGCTAAACGACAAAAATGGAAGAACAAACGTCATCTTCGCTACTTTAAGCGTCGAACTACTCCTTCTTCCTCTACTCGGTGTTATCTATGCAAAAAGCCTGGTCATTTTGCTAAACAATGTCCTGACAAGAATAAGAAAGGCCAACATCTTATTCAACAGATTCAACACTCCTATTCTCTTCAAGATGATCAAGATATTGAGTCTGTGTTTTCAGAACAAGATTCACCTAATGAAGACACTCTTTTTGTCTATCATGAAGATTTCTTTGAAAATGATTCTATTTCTTCTCCTGATGATGATGATTATATCGGCATGATTAAGCCGTACCATCCACCTGCTATGGCTGTTTCCCATGTTATGCCTTATGCTGAAATTTCCGTGTTACCTACCAAATTTGATAATCCTATCAAGGTAATTGGTTATTTCGACACAGGTGCGTTTAAAAGTATGATGAATCCTCGCATCCTTCCGGATCATTTTTGGAAACCTCATACTGAATCCTTCAAGGCTGCCAACAATGAGATTTTTCAGTCTCAACTGATTACTGCTCGAAAAATAGGTCTTAAATTCTTCCCTAATCTCATTATCTGGACTCATATACTTGGCTGTGATCTTCCAGACAAAGATATATTATTTGGAATGGATCTCTATTCTAAATCCAAGTTACGAATTCTACCACATGGAATTTCTTATCAGAATCAAACTTTATATTATACAACTATTCCTAAGTTGTATACCATTCAAGATATTCCCCGGGATGTTCCCAACTATCAAGATAAGCTCAAGTCTTGCTTCAGTGAATCACACCAGACTTTTGCTCATCCACATCCTCTATGGAAGAATTCTACATTTTATGTCCATCTTCCATTCAAACTGAATGAAGATATCAATCCAACTAAGGCAATCCATCCTGGCATGCCTCCTGATGAACTTGCTTTAGCACGACACGAATGTGATGAACTCCTCTCTCAAGGTTTGATTGAACATACTACTTCCGATTGGGCTTGTCAAGCCTTCTACGTCAATAAACGAGCTGAACTTACACGAGGAAAGAAACGTTTTGTGATCAATTACAAACCGTTAAATGTCTTTCTTAAGGATGATAAATTTCCTCTTCCGAAGATCTCTTCCCAGCTTACCTTACTTTCAGGATCTACTATTTACAGCAAATTTGATCTGAAAGCAGGATTTTGGCAACTGGGTATTCATCCTGATGATAGAGCCAAGACAGGTTTTTGTATACCTAATGCTCATTACCAATGGACTGTTATGCCTTTTGGTCTCAAGGTTGCTCCTTCATTATTTCAGAAAGCAATGACTCGCATCTATGCTCCTATCTTATCAACAGCTCTCATCTATATTGACGACATCTTACTCTTCTCAAAGACTGAAGCTGCTCATCACCAGCTTCTATCTCAGTTCTTAGATATCACTCATCAGCATGGTATCATGCTCTCCGAGAAGAAGAGTATATTGTGTACATCCGAAATTAATTTCCTTGGAATGAAGTTCTTCAATGGTGTCTATCAGCCTGGTTCTCATATTGCTGTGGAATTACTCCAATTCCCTGACACTCATCTAACAGTTAAACAACTTCAGCAATTTCTCGGTATTATTAATTATCTACGGATGTTTATACCTCACATTACTACATATACATCAGTATTATCTTCCCTCTTGAAGAAACAGCCACCTCCTTGGCAAGACATTCATACTGATGCTGTTCAACGTCTTAAAGAGATTTGCCAGAATCCACCCCCATTGGTTATCCCAAGTACAGGCTCTCTTATCTTACAAACTGATGCATCTGATTATTATTGGGGTGCTGTTCTCCTTGAACGAAAGGATTCCATTGATTCTATTTGTGGATATCACAGTGGCAAATTTTCTGAATCCGAACTACATTATCATATTACCATCAAAGAAGTACTTGCTGTCAAAAATGGTATTATGCGGTTCGCCTTCTTCTTACGGCCTGCTCAATTTGAAATTCAAATGGACAATTCCTCATTTCCTAAAATGTTGGAATTCCGGAACAAAATGGTTCCCTCTGCTCAACTTCTTCGTCTCCAGGAATGGTTTACTCAATTCCAATTTACAGTCCGACATATTCCAGGAACAAAGAATGTATTAGCTGATTTTCTCTCCAGGCCTCTACAGAAACCTACTGCTCAACAGGTTTCCTTATTCCATGATGGGCTTACATTCCCCTTACTAATCCAGCCCAATACTATTCCCAAAACAAGGCCTCTCCAATTAATTCATGCCCATGGTATTTTCCCTTTAATTGGAGCCATACTTCCTCCTGATTTACCCAGGCCTATAACTGCTCATACTGTCCATACTTTTGCTCAACAACATTTGTTTGAGTATGCCCATAACTATTTCATGGACTATCCCGCACATCTTTATCAACAACCTCAGGCCCTCCATCAAACTAAACCTTACTTATTTATTTTTCACCTTCGGCCTGACATATCTAATAAGTTTTATTGGTATTTATGGTGTATTTCATGTTTATACAAAATAGCATTAACATTTGTACCCTCTGAGTTACACCAATACTTTCAACTCCATAATACAACTACAACTCGTCTTGACTGGTGCCTGGATCTATTTGCTCCACGTCACACATGGCTACGTCACATTACTGAAATCTGCCAGCTACAGCCTCCTCGCTTTCATGCTATATATATTGGCTACCAGCCCTTCTCAGATTCATCTCAAGGAATTATTGCAGAACATTTCCTCCAAGAGTTTCAAACTTACTCTTGCCATCTTACAGAAGCAATCTTTTCAGGAGTCCGAAGATTTTTAGAAGAAATTAATGGTTCTTCTTCTCCAACTTCTCACACTCATATCGGTCCTCATGAATTTATTCCTTCTGAGTCCTTAGATGAATTAATACAGAGTCAAGCTCCATGGCATATTGAAGCTCCTCTTCCACAGTTCAGAGATCCTCCAGAACGATCTCCCAGTCCTTCTCCTCTCAGACGACGTCTCAGTACTCTCAGTCATTCTCCACCAGTTTATGAAGATCTCTATGACAACCAGCAACAACAAGACATAGAGTATCATAATCAGGTTCTTCCACACTTCAACGATCCTCCAAGCCAACCCAGAAGATATGTAAGTGATCCACCTCTTTCTTATGAAGAGATAGTCGAATGCCAGAAATCCCAAGATTTTGAAGACAATGCCCGAAGTGCCTTAGGTCTCCTACCTCCTCCTTCTATCGACCACCATGAAGACTGGCTCGACAACTTTGACACAGGTGACCCTGATATAGATATGGAAACCCAGTGTGACACTTCACCATGAACATCCATCTGTTTTCCCGATATCTAACTGCCTACCTTGCCAACAACACCAACAGTTTCAACAGAGATCGCATACTCACTGCTTACATGGACAACAACCCACATAATCAATTTCCCCGTCTCCGACGAGAACTCGCTCTTCTCAGACTTCGACGATTCCGTGATTCCCGACGAATCATCCAACGCCTCAACAATATTGATCTCTCTGAATCTTCTCCTGCAACAAGATTAACAGTGCTTTCAAGAATCCACCGTGCTCATCGCATGATCGAAAGACAGATACAACCCTACATCTCTGACCTCACTGATGACATCAACATCACCCAGCAATCATTTCCACCAGCTCAGTCAGATTCTTCCTCATCTGCTAGCTCATCTTCACATGCAGTGGTCCCCACTCATGTCCCCCACTCACCGCCAAAGGACAAATCAACATGATAAGTCCACTTTATGTACAGTAAAGCATCTTTGCTTTATGGCTTGTCTACTTTTGTGAGTGCTTGCTTTCCTGCTCGATTACACGTGATCTTATCTTCAGCCAGCCTAAAGACTAACAGCTGTCCCGGATTTGAAGTCTTTTGGAGTCCGCGGATTTGAAGATATTTGGAGTCCGTGTTTGTCTATAAATAAGAGTTGTATTTGCATTTGTAATCATCGAGTCTTCTAGTTTTGTCGAAATGATTTTGAAAACTTTACAATTTTGAGAGTTTTAGTGCTGAGATTGATCAAGAGGTTACCCTACACACCTAAGATCAAACTAATACATTCCATATGAGATATGTCTTTGTTCTTCGAGCTTGATCTTTCTAGACTTCAATAGCTATTATTTGATGTGTTCTTGATGATTGGCTGTAGCACTTCGAGAAACAATACATGTAATATCATGTGGTTTGTAATCATCAAAATATCGAGATACCGACGTGAGGAGCATTGGCCAACAACTAGTATGTGAATTTTTTTTTTTATTTAATTTATCTTCAATATGTGTTAATTTATTCTAAATGAATGAGTTTATGTATATAGTTGGATAATATTTTTCTTTCATTGATAATTTTAGCTCAACCTGGCCTTATTATAATTTTGTTAAATTCATTATATATTTATATATAGCCCTACTACATACTTTTAGAGAGTATACTTAATAAAATATATTTGGTAAATAAAATTTTAGATAGTATAGTTACCAAAGTTGAAATGCATACATGTATTTTTAATTAATTATATGTACTCTTTTTTCGTATTATATACTTAATTGAACATATTCTTAATTATGTATATACAATACAAATATAAACACTTAATTATATATAAGTATATAACACTCTTCACTATTGTGTTTTCCTTATTATACACACTTTAAATACTTTTAATTACGTTTTTTTTTTCTTTTATTTTGTAAACTCTTAATCATATATATAGTGTATATATATATACATACATATAAGTTTGTGCGTGTGTATATGTATGTATAATATATTTTCTATTTATATAATACTCTTGAATCTTAATTATTTTAATTATATAATATAATTTTAATTATGTTTTATTTTTTCATTTTATATTCTTAATTACGTGCACATATATATTTTGTATTAAATACAATATATATATATATATATATATATATATATTGCAATATACTCTTAATACAAAGTTACATACACACACACACACACACATATATATATATAATTTATGTATATATAATCATGCCCAATCTTCAGGCCTTTGGACCGGATTAGCGGGTCGGGTCGGGCCTAACTATGTCATCTCAAACCCGTCCAATAAGTTTTGGGACCGGACCTGACCGACCCATATAATAGTTGAGTTTGAGTTTGGATTGAGCCATTTATAGCGGGTCAGGTTAAGCTTATGGGTCTCGAGCCAAATTATCACGCTAGTAAGGTGAAAGGTGCCTTAAAAGTCTAGTACAGTGTTTGATAGGAATATACAATTATTGGCTCCTAGTCATTATATGCTGAAACAGGCATAGCAACCTATGGGGGTTACCGCTGCGCAATGCATGCTCCTTCGCCTCAGTGCCTTTGCCCTCGGAAGTTTCTTGGTGTTGGTATTATAGCAATCCAAATTAAAATCGAACTTGCTTTGCAACTAGTTTATTATTTGCAGGCTACCACTGCTGCATGTTCTCTTGCTTGTGTTTATTGGTTTAAAGCGTTACTAAATGCTGAAGATTTTTGATGCAAAATACTACCTAAAGAAGCTGTTCACAATTTTTAATCAAATCATCTTCTTATCCTTAAATGTTGAAGTCTCAAAATTGGACTACTGTCATGATATAAGGTCATGCTGAAGTGACATTCAAAGTGTACATCATTTTTGTACGTTATTAGATTGTCTTAAATCATGTACAAACACATAATTCAAGGGAATTTAATAGTGTATAAAGATAATGTACACTACAAATAGGGAACTTAAATCATGGCCAGCTCTATTGCAACTTCAGCTGTTTGAATTAATGGAGAGAGCTATTTATGGAAGCCATTTGTCATTTAACATGAACATTTGAAGGAAAGAATTAAACTTGGTAGTAATGTGCTTTACTTCCTGGTTTTGTCTTTGTTTATAAATTGATCTATTACAGTACAGAATCGCTATGTAATATTCATAATAATCTTTGAGTAATTCTAAATGTACCCACCAAAAACACTCTCTATATCCACTTGCATATATCATTGTTAAAAATTTATAAAACATGTGGGTATAGATAATGTTTTTGTTGAGTACATTTAGAACACTTTCTGTTCCATGGGCCGGAGTATTGTATATTGAATTGCTCAAATAAGAGTTGTTGGATATGGCTACTTGCTACTAAGTATACTTTTTTCTTTTTGGTTTCCAATGTGGTGTCCCCGCCTTTTGGACGAGACTAATTCTCGTTTCGAACATTGCAAAGGCATTAGGAGGTTCTCTTCAAGTGGATGTTACTAAGGTGAGCACGAATTTCGATTTTGAGACCTCTACACTTCAATCACCTTTAGCACAAACTCCCTCGATTGCACCGCATTGGGTATTCAATGTTATCTTTTAAACCTATGTATTTGCAGCTTATTAGTATATGCTCTCTTAGTCTTCCAAATAATTAATACAATATTAACATAAAAACTGTAAGATGTGTAGAAGATGGACCCCCACATGGTAGTATTAATGAGATGCATGTACATGTATGTTTATCAGTTTGAAACTGGTCTGTAGCCAAACGCTCCGGCACGGTAACATGCACAATCAACTACACATACAGCCAGAGATGCAAACTAAAAGAAAAGAGAAGCAAACGATAAGATGATGAAGGGAAAGATCCATGTGCTGGCCATTCAAGGGGGTCTATAATCAAAGCAGGATACATGGTGGCCTTCAGTAAATAAGCTCCTTTTCCTCAATTGTTGAAAAACCCACTCGTTTCTGCAAAGATAAAATAATCAAGTAACACCATTAATGAAAAAAAAAAAGGTTTAATTACCTCTTTAATAATCATAGAATAATATGTATCAAATTAAATGATATAAGAATATATCATGTCATACATATAAAGGACCTGTTTCGGAAAACTTTTTTAAAGTGTTTATATATCAAAAATATTTTTGATGGCAACATCTGATTCTAAAACAGTTCTCTGTTTTAAGAAAAAATATGAGAGAAACCAGATTTTCCAAAAAAAAAAGGCACTTTTAGAAAATCTTTTCTCAACATGGCCAAAATAGTATATCATATTTATATTATGTATGTGCATATTATAGAACTATTTTAATTTTTGTGTATACAAAAAAAAAAAAAGGTTATAATCCCTCATTTTAATTTGAGAATGCAAATTAACATGTTTAATAATTATCAATATGAAATTTGTATAGTTGGTAAAGAAGTGACTTTTAAATTTAAAAATTTCAGATTCAACTCTTGTCACTGACTCATTCTAAGGAGGAGGGCGATTAATGGGTTAAGAACCGGTCTGATACCTTTCTAAAAGTGCAATATGGACTGTACGGTGATGGAGCTAATTAAAAAATTAATTACTCATATTGTTTTTTTTTTTTAAAAAAAAAAAAACAAAGAAAAAAGATAAACATGCTAGCGGGAAAGCCAAGTTAACGCTCCTAGAATACCTTTCTTTGCATCTAGAATTCCTTTTTTAAAGTGCAAGTTTGGTAGCACGTGGTTGCACATGCATGGAAGAGTACAATTCCACTAACAACCACGTGACCACTTCAATGTCAAAAGTCAACTATGTTGGGCGATCCATCCTCACCGTACAGTACTTGGGAAAAAGAAGTCCTAAAATTAGGTCTCTTTTTCTTTTATGTTTTATGCTTTTGACTACTGATCAAGATTATCCCCTGACGATGAAAAGTCCCACAAACTATCGTCTGCATGCTTGCCGCGTCTCCCTGTCCGACAGGGCACTTTCTATGGACGTTCATGCACCTTCTTGGAATGATTCAAAATTTTCTTTAAGTATTTATTTATTTCTAGTGATAATAACTTATAATATGTTGTTGGGTTTTCAGTGTCATACCTACAGTTTTAGTGTTTGAAACCATTGAAACTAAAAATTATTCGGTTACTATTAGGGTTTAAAAATTACTTAATCAAAAAATTATAGTTGATGGGTGCACAAAAGTCTTAATTAATCATGCATATAAAATAACATAGAAATACAAACAACGAGAGTATTGGCACAAAAGTCTTAATTAATCATGCATATTCTGACACTATATTAAAAATTATTTAGCCACAAAAATACAAAAAAAATGTATAATTGATAAGCGAAAACTCAACAATGTATATCACACAAATATTTATATATAGTTTCAAACATTTATATAAAAGTTGCGGTGGAATGACGTTAGCATGTGGAGAGTATTGGCAATAACTTTAAAATAGACAATTAATAGATTTTTTTTATTTTTTTATAATAAATTTAGTAGAGGAGTTTGGACCTTTGGTATCTATAAATTACATTTTTTAAGGAAAAAAATAAATTTAAGGGAAACGAGAGCTCAGATATATATATAGGTAAAGATAGAGCAGTTATGCATAGGGTATAGCAATAATGGAAAGAGCAAATTATCAAATATTGTTTGTGTTAAAGACAAATGAACAAGACACGGTTTTTATATTTGAAAAGATTGAAAACAACATTAATAAAGAAGTTTGAAAACAGAAAAGTGCACCAAACCACTTTTATAATTAGAATACTAGCTGCAACCCCGTGACCCATATAGATTCCTTCTCATGCAATTCACGGCACATGCCCTTGCATGAGGTTAAGTGTATCCATCCCTTATAAAGAGTTGCAGACAAGGACCTCGTTCTCATCTAAATTAATAAAAATATGACCCACATGTCTATATCAAGGGTCCCTTAAATTACTTTTCATTTATGAAAATCAAATCAATGAGACCCACAATAAGGAATCCCAATTCCCACTCCTTTATCTTCAAGGATAGGCTTAAGTTCATCTACATCTTTAACAAAATAAAAATGAGGTTTTGAGTACAGAGAAAATTGGCCGACCAATATGTAATGCGTGATTTCCGAAAGTCATATGCGGTGTGAAGATGCTGAAAAGGGTTTACATGCACTTACTTAGTTATATCTATATTTATAGAGCCAGAGTAATCTTAAAGGGGCGTTCGATGTTAATGTTATTTTTTGACGTTGACACTCAGTTTCTCTTAAATATCAAAAATACTACGTAATATTCATAAATTATAAAATATCCAAAAAAATTAAGTGTCAGCATCAAAAAAATGATGTTAACATTCAACATACATAAAATATTTTATATATATATTTTGAGTCATTAAAGCAATTTTAAAAAAAAAACTACAACCAAACAGGAAACAAGGCATGGAAACTGGGCAGAGTGTGCTGTGTAATTTAGAAAAGAACATACCTTATCATGACTCTTGAAGGACTCCTTGATGCTATCAAGACCAGGCTTCCAAGGCCCATGTTGTTGCTGCTGCAACATTAAGTTATCTGTGTTACCATCCCTATAATCATTAACTGCAACACTCTGATCTTGAACTCCATTATCAGAATTTAACCCAATACAAAGATCAACAAGCCTCTCAGCAACTTCTTTAGCAGTTGTACTCTCCTGCACCAACTTAGCCACTTGTGCCTTTGGTAATCTCATTCTAATACGCACAGCTCCATTACCACTATTACTATTATTATTAATTTTTGATCCACCTGATGATGACCCTTCTTTCTCAACATCATCGTCTTCATCATCAAGAACTAGACTTGGTGGCTTCATAATTGTTAAATCTGAAGAAGCCCTTCTTGACAAAACAAGGCTATCAAGCCTATCCTTAGCACTCATATTGATCCCTGATCTTACTCTTCTAGGAGCCCTGATTTTCTCTTCTGGTGGCAGCTTTGGTAGCACTATTAGGAAGTAAAGCTTCCTTGGCTTTAACTCCTGTTGTGGCTCTAATGGCTTTGCTCTAATCCCAAAATGCTTTACTGCTTCTGATGCAATCAAAACATGTTCTGGGTGATTCTTCATTATCTCTCCAGCTCTAATTGGGGTCTTGAATTTGAATGTTTCTCCATCTATTTTCATCACTTTTGCCATTTTCCTCCCTCCTAAGCTGTTTCCCATATTGATTTCTCGAGATTTTCGATGCCCGTTTGCCAGATACGCGCTTAATTCGATTGAGTAGAAGGGTTCAAGAACTTGTTAATCTGTAGAAGATGGTTAATTTCTCTGGAATTAAGAGATTGAACTGATGAAATGGATATGGTGGAGGGAAAATATAGAGAGGAAGATGGGTGGCTGCTGTTGAGGAGGCTGTTAATTATAGTCAATAAAAGAAGGCAAAATTGAAGGAAAGATAGGATTGATTTGTTTGACGAAATAGAAGACCTAAACGAACGCTTTTACTTTTAATTTCTTAAAATTTATTTAAATATTCAATGAGCAAGAAGGTATAGTTTGTAAGTAGTTAAAATGACATTTTTCATTTAAAAAAATAAAGTGATGAATTAGTAGTAAAATGCTAATCTAACCGTAAAAACTACAACTACATATGTAACTATATGTATATATATTCATTTGATTATTTATTTCACATCTTAAAATATGTAAAATACTAATATCTAATAAATATGCATATGTAATTACACATGCAGTTATAATTTTTATAATTAAATTAATATTTTTTATTATAGTTAGTATGAAAAGAAAAGAAAATAAAGGAAATATTACAACAACCGTGTTCAACTGCATACGTGAGAAACGGTCTGAAAGGATCAAAAGCTTATGGCATGTTGGGAAAAGATGATTACATAATCAAACTTGTCTTTGTTGTTCAATTGTTAATTTGTCTCGGGCATGCTATCAGTAATAATTGATAAATCATACATTTTAGAAAATTACCAGGATTAGATTCCTGTTTTCTCAAGGAAAATGTGACTGTTAATTTGTCACACCAGCTCTATTATACTGTTTAATTTAATACTTAAACAAGTGATCTACATACCAACTATACTATACATTGACACTATACAATCACGTTATACATAGCAACATATATAATTTGAATTGAGGCAATTTACATATGTTCAATGACGTAATTTGAGTTATATATAATTAATATTATAGTCCCTTTAGCTTTACTCCTATTTTAATATCCATTGAATTGTAGGCTTCTTGTTAACATTGCATGGTGTATAATTTCATTTAAGTGTAATAAAATGATGGTAACTAATACCATGTTCAATTTTCTCATAAAAGTCTTCAAATCAATTTTTTTAAGGATTAATAGGAGGGAAAAAAAAAAAAAGAAAAGAAAGAAGGAGGAGGTTTAACATTCAACCTTACTAATATAATTCTAGTATGACTGAGTCAAGTAATTTGAGTTATTCATATCACTTAGTTTGACTTGCTACCTAAGTGAAGTAAATATAGTGCCATAAATACAACACGAATTTTCAAAGAAAATAATTATTCATGTTAAGATCTAATTTTCAATAAAATAAAATAAACCTTTTCAACAATATATTAATATTATATATATATATATATATATATATATATATATATATATATATATATATATATAAGAACTTTTCTCCTTTCCCTACAAGCTAGGTTTAATTAATGCTTTCATGCTATATTTTTGACTATATGATTAACCAAGATGGAGGCACAAGAAACATTCAACTTCAACATATATAATGTCACAATATAATCTAGAAATTTTGAAGTAGAATGTACGTAGCAATTTCGGGTCCTCCTTGCTAATTTGAAATTGACCAAGTTCTCGTTGATTAAGTGATTATTAAATACATAAGCTAGAATAGAAAAATATACCAAACTTTTTCAACTTCTTTGTAGATTAATTACGATATAATGATATATATGATGATATGATCATTCAAATTACTTCAAAATGCGATCAATCCGCAAGTAATTTAATATCAACAACATAGAAAACACATACATTTCTTTCATATTCAAACCTGATCACCACATGATTATTCTTCTCCTTTGACGCCTAACATGTTCAAACCACATGGGGATTTCGAAGATTGCTGAGTTTGGAGGGTACGAGCTAGGTCCCAAAAGACGTTCGGTTGTCTTGTTTTTTTCAAAATAAAATTTGGTTTATACGGAAGGAGTTACTTTTGGCCATGGTATATATATATATTTATATATAAAAGTAATCTTTCTAGTCAAAACTTTGATGCCCTTTTTTGACGATGGCCGCAGCTAACTTAGGTAGAGAGTTGTCATTGCCACAGTACCTAGCAATAAATTGACTGGTTCAAATGGCCTCAAAATGAAGTTTTTTTTTTTTTTTTTTATCATTACATACACTAACTTAATACATGTCTCACTTGATAGATCTAGCCTCTATAAGAGGCATATAAGTTGAGACTTGGAAGCCCGTCAATGATATTGATAATATGGGTTTCAGACAACAAGAGCGGCCACAACAAGCTGTCGACAATATTTAGTTATCATTGGCTAAAGAAGAGATTCAATCCCTGCCAATTGAAGGATAAAGCTGGGATTAATGTGTCTAACCAATGCACTTGCTAGATAGGTTTGATTTATAATTCGAAATTGAGCCAACATGGAGTTGATATAGTTGATAAAGAGGTGATTTTGAAATCTAAAGGTTTCAGGTTCAACTTTTGTTACTGTCTCATCTTAGGGGGAGAAGAAGATTAATGGCTTAAGAACGCGCCTAATATTTTCCCGAGAGTGTGGTACGGTAATAGAACTGGTTATACAACTAACTACTAACATTGTTTTTTTTCAAAAAAAGAAAAAAAAATAAATTGAGATATAATTCATGATTAACTAAAAAATTATAAAGCATTACTTATTTATTGTTTAACATGTTCAAAACCTAAGGTTGTATTTAGCTTATGATTTAGATACAACCTTTTGTATCACATCCAAAAAGAATTTTTTGAGATTTTACTTAGAAAATAATCTCATATAAGATAATTTTTTAAATTTTTTCAAAAATTGTATCCTTTTTTAAAAATTATGAACTAAATGCAGCATAATTAATTAAGCTTTTTAAAACACTAACTTTTGATCACTATTCTCAAATTCAAGAAAAGAGGGAGATATGGGAGGTGGTGAGAAGCTTGGTATAGATACAACTTTAAATATTTAGTGACTTTTGAATCTCCAGTGGCTCCCGTTGTGTACCTTTTGATTTTCACCTACCTCAATTATTTAAATATTGAAGGAGCTACCTAGCTTCTAATTTAATTAATCATATACAGTAGTGTCAATATTAATTGCACCCACAAAAATTAAAGTTGTTATGATGATCACTCAAATTATTAACGAATCAAGTGTTTGCTCTGTCTCTCTATATATATTATATATACTTCTTTTAAATATTGATGTATCAATCGATCGTTGGGGTTGTTGGGTTAAATTAAGTACTAATCAATTGCACTTTTTGATTTAGTTGGGACGTCATTGTCAATTTTCTTTTACCAATAAGGAAAGATAGTGCTCTGAGTCAGCTAACGCTTTTTTGGATTATTATGAACACAAAAGGATGAGTTACGTACCCCTTTTACTAAGCACATGAAGTTGTTTTTGAGGGCATTTACATGAGCAACACCTACTCAAAAAGGCTAAGGAAGCAAAATTTCATGTTGAATATGAAGGCCAAATAATTAGATGTGGATACCTATGTTGATTTGAATTTTATTTTTTATTTTTTAAATAAAATTTACTAACACAGTGATGAAGCATAAAAATAGCATATTTTAGATATTGTAGACCGAGTAGGGAGTATTTGAGATCACTCTTAGAGTTTCAAAGAGTACTATATGTTGTTAGGGGTGTCGTTGGTTCGGTTTAGACCCCAAATTACAAACCGAACCAATGAACATCGGATTGACTTTTTGTAAACTAATTCGAACGGATTATACCCTAAATCGAACTGAATCAAACCAAACAAATTCGGTTTGAGTTAATCGGTTTACATTTTTTAATCGGTAAAATATATTTTTTAAAATTAAAAAGAACACATATTGCAAATAATACAACATAATCATGTAATGTTACAAAAAAAAATAAATTATTTCATCAACATATCATGTTGCAACTGTTTAAAAAAAAAAAAATCATGTTGTAATAATACCCACATAGAAATATTTAACATACAATGTATAATAATACAACATAATCATGATCGGTTCGGTTCGGTTTATCATCGGTTTTCAAGACTTCAACCCACAACCCAAACCGAACCGATTAGAGCAAAAAAGTTGAACCAAATTGAACTAAACTGAACACATTGATTCAGTTCAATTCTGTAATTTGAACCAACTCACTGACACCTCCTATGATGTGTAAGATAATATATGTTTGCCTTTTGAATTAAAGAAATGCGACTGAGCCTGACCCATTATTTTGTTGCAATCAAATCAGAATCACATAAAATCAAGTGCATTTTAGGGAAGCTAGGGTTTGGGGCTTGGCCCAGATCTTGAAGGGAGAAAAGGGGCTTGCCTATTGTAACTTATATCTCCGGCCGAGGCCATTCAATTGTCCATAAAGCCCATTATTTTCAGCCTCATATGCTTGAAATGTTTGCCAATTAACCAAGGCAGACAATGCTAGTTTTTTCATCCTAATAAGACTTCTGGTTCTTCAAAACAAAACACAAAAAAGAAAAAGCAATTTGCCATTTTGGTAAATAGTATATTTTTCAATAACTCAAAACGAACCTATCTACCAATTGTAGATCAAGATCAAAGGGATTTTTAATTGAAGGGGAAATAACAATCTTAGAGATTACAAAAATAGAACCTATCTACCAATTGTAGTTTTTTTTCTTTTCATTTGACATTTGTAGAAGAACACCATAAATATTGTAAAGTTGAAAGCTAGCTGGCCGGGTTAGAAGTTGAGTTTTCAAGTTAATTAATTCAATAGTAATAAAAAAAATAATTAATTCAATAGATTTTTAGTGAATTTGTGTTTTAAGTTACTAAGTTTAATGCAAACGTTGACTAGCTCCAATGATATGCATCTGAACTCTTTCACTCGAAGTTAAGAATTCGATTAGCTTATCTTACAACTAAGTGAGAACTTTCTCTCCCCCAATAAAAATAGGAGCGGAACCATGGTAGTTGGTTCGCATGATCTTTTCTCTGAGCCTCTTATATTCATCGTTGTTGTATTCACCTTCTTAGCCCAACTGATGATTTTCGACTTCCTCTGGGCCTAATTTCAACATCCTCTGCCATTACTTTAATTTGCTTGTTGTTACATTAAGCAAATTAATATATGCAATTTCAAAACCAACAATATATATAGAAAATATTATTATTGCTTAGTGCATGGGGGTTTTAAAACTTACTCTATATATATATAAAAGACTTGAATGTTAGTTAAATTATTGAATAGAGTTTAATATTTCTCTAAGCCTTTAAATTTGCTATATTTTTTTATTTTTGTTAGGTACCTGGAAGCTTGAATCACATGCGCCGAAAGATTTACCCCCTTGGCAGAAAATAATAATAATAAAATGAAAGTTGCATTTAAATAATAAATTTGCTTTATTTACTAGCTCTTGCTTTTGAACGTTTGGTACTCAGTAGAATATTTAAGTTTATATTTATATCAACTTTACATATAAATTTGCAAGTTCTAGCTAGCCAGGTCAAACCCAGAAAAGAATTTTAAATTAACTTTTATATGTATCAACGTGGAATCCTAGAATTAACTTTTTCCAAACATGGTACATAGTATTTGCCACGAATGTTTGACTTGGAATTATATATCCATTTATGTAATAAATATTAAGAGGCTGGAAAAGATGATGGTTATCTTGGTGTGGTGTCAAAAGGTAGAGGAGGCTGGGGGGTAGAGATTGAGTTCCAGGCCTTCAAGAGGTCTTTAGTTGAGGACATGCTACTGTAAATTTTGTTCAGCTTAAGTATATTTTCTTTCTTTAGTTAATATACATCAAAATAAAAGTATATTTTCTTTAATTAAAGGGTTAATATTCAAGGTTGAGTACTCTTGTTCAAATATAATGATTTTAATTAAATACTTCCTGAGAGGTTCAATTTTAAATGTCAATGAGTTTAATCTATTAACACAACAGAAAGTTAATTAAATAAATGATAAAATCACACCCGAAATAAGAAGATGCCAAAATTCCCTTTATCCATGTACCTTCTTCCTCGTATTAAGTACTGTTGCACTACAGCTCTTAATATATAGAAGAATTTCATTATATATACATGTACTGAGCATTTACAGAAGATCTGTAGATAGTCCTTCATCAGTAGTCTTAGGACATCTGCAAGATTACTGAGCTGAGATCTTCCTGATGAGGATCCTTTTTTCAGCTTTTCCACGTTTATGGGGCTGAATCTTCAGTTCTTGAGAATATCTATCCCAGCATTGCAAGTATCTTCTTATATGAAGCTAGCTAGTGCCAGAGATTATATTCTAATTATGTTCATATATAATAACCATCCAACCTGAGATTTAATTTTGAGAAGTAAAGCATTATCCAGTTGAAGAAAATTAAACATCACCAAGTATAGTTAATTAGTTCTATATACAACTTCAACTTCAATCTCATATACACATGTGAAAGACCACTCACCATAATATGGTACTAATTATGGTTTAGTCTTTGTTTAGGTCCTTTTAGTATTTTTATTCAAAGATATAAAAGAAACCTCTAAGCTTCTATTTCGTAGTATGTGCCTGCCATTTTTTATCACTTATATGTATGCATTTACTTCTCTTTGACAAGGTACTAAAACCATTTGTGATAATTAAGAGCCACCCATGAATGGGCGTTAGTGTTTGGGTTGAGCCAACCCTTCTCTTGGATATGTTTATATTAAAAGAATATTCCTACTTTTGGAACTAAAGAGTTCATTATGAATATGATATATAAGTGTAGGTCTCCTTTCGTTAGCACCGACGCCTTTTGAAACAAAACACCGCACTTAGGTCAGAAGTAGGTCTAGATATGGTTAAGTAAGGACAATATTGACAGTATAGCTAGATCCAGTTCCACAAGCGCGTAATTAGTACTAATTGAGATCTAAGGTCACTTGTTATGGAAGGAGTCTATTTGCTCTTTATGAGTTGATATCCGTACACGCCAATAAAAGAAAAAAGAAAGCACACACACGCACGAAAAATTGGTATACTTCTATTCTCTAATCCATTTTCAACATTCTTTAAAAACAATGCTTAATTTATACTTCTTGTATTTCAATGAGAACCCAAAACCCACTAATGTTTTTCAATTGAATCCCACATATACGTATGCATTTAAACATATCCAAGAGTATATAAATTTATTGAATCATGTAAAGAGTAGAAGTGTAGGAGGAGAACAACTTTCAAGTTTTCTGGTAACATTTGAATACTCCTGCACATTGTGTTTTGTTTCTTCTACGCTAGTAAGTACTGATGAAGCAGAAGGATTAATTGCTATGGTGAGTTCAAGGTTCAAATCTGGCCGGAAAGCACATGCATGATCTTCCTCCAAGCTGCTGCAGCAAGCGGCTTGATCAGAAACAACCTGCAGATGATCATCCTTGTTATTGACATCTTGGGATGATTTCACAGGTGATTCATGATATGTAGTGTTATTATTATCTGATGATTCAGAGGAGAGTCTTTGATCTTGATGTCGAGGAAGGCTATGAGCCAATCGATGATTATTCGGGTCTATTCCCATTCTCATAAGCTTTCTTCTCAAATGAGAATTCCAGTAGTTCTTCACCTCGTTATCGGTTCGCCCTGGTAATCTTCCTGCTATTAGTGACCACCTACATACATCGATCACAACTTACAATTATTTACTAGCTTAAAAGATATATATAATAATTCTTAATTTGACTCATATGACTTGCATGATCAGATGATGGTCATGTGATTAACTTTATAAAAAAGAAACACTTGCATAACAAGGACATTTTTTAACTCTCACGCAATGGAAGTTACTTAGGAGTCACTTTAAGAGTCCTTTTAGGATTTTTCAAAATGCTTTACTATATTATACATCAAAGATGATTAATTAATTCGGAAGTTCCCTTTTGCATAAAGATATTTCAAATAAAATAGAGATAAATGTTTATTAGAACAGATAGATATACTAAATATGTCAATGAAAAATAAGCAATTGCTAACAAAGAGATTTGAACCCAAGTGTACTTCTCACAAACCAAAGCTAGCTCTAACAAAACTAGACGTAATAGCTATATTTATAGCTTATAATTAGAGGCCATTTAATAATACATATCAAACTATTAATTTTTAGAGGTTTATTAAAAATCTTTAGACCCAAAAGTTATAGTTTAGAAGTAGTGACATATATATATGTATATATAAAGCCAACATGAACATTAACACTCCTCACGAGTGTGTAAAATAATAGATCTCTGGTGTCATGTCAAAAATCATTTGACCTAAAAAACTTAAAAGTACTAATTAATGCCAATGACGTGTAGGCAAGATAGTCTAGGCATTGACTAGCTTTAGAGGGGTCACCAATTCAAATTTTCACCTAGGAGGAGTTTTTCAAATATGTCACGGGTGCACAACATCAGGTATTCTTGGTGTGAGCATACGTCCTAATGAAGAAAGGAAGTAATATTATGTCTTGTCGCTAGAAGTAAATTATCAAATGTGATTTGTGTGAGTTCATGCGGTGCTTGCTATAGAAGGTTGGCGTCAATTAGCGGTTGGTGTAAAAATTAGTGGGCTCCAAAGATGACCTAATACCTCACGACTGCCCAATTCGTTCGCAACAAGAGAATTGGGGTTGTTTCCATGTCACAAAAAAAAAAAAAAAAAAAAAAAAGAAAGAATGAGAACCAACCATGTATGTAAAACAAACATAGACTATTCAACCAGGTCTCACCGATTGCCCAAGAGTGCATGGAGCTTGATGATGAGATCTTCTTCATCCTCACCAAAGTTCCCGCGCTTCAAGTCCGGTCTTAGATAGTTTATCCATCTGAGCCTGCAACTTTTACCACAGCGTAGCAATCCTGATAGTTGTAGCAAAAACACCAAACAAGAACCGGCAAATTAATTAAGGTCAACCTTAATTTTTTATTTTTGGAGTGTGTGTGTGTGTGTGTGTTTATATATATTATTTGGTAGAGAAATTGTATTAATTAAATTAAATGAATTAAGACGACCCACCTGCAGCCTGAGGGAGTGAGCGCCAGCAACCTTCACCATGGGCTCGAATATAATCTATAAGCTTCTGATCTTCTTGCTTAGACCAAGCCCCTTTGTTCTTATTATCACCACAACAAGGCTTCCTCATTGAAAATCTCGCTTAAATTAATTAATATAATTTTTTGAGCACCCAAATCTTAGAAATTTTACAAGGGCGATTCTAGAGAAGAAATGAGATTACAGCTTGATACACCTATATTTATATATACAAATTGAGAAGGAGAGATATATAAAAGGATAGAATGGAAGAGTTCATGTGACAAGTGCAAGGCCCTGTTTGATTAAATGTTGACTTGGACCGGCAGTTTGGGATGTGGTGTGATATGAAGTGGTTACTTTTAGAGAGCTAGCTAGTAATATTTGATTTGTTAAGGAATAGTCCCTCTCTTTCTTTCTTTCTTTCTTTGTTCTAAGTGGATGCATGATCATCACATACCTAGCTTGCTTTTTGTTCTGGGGATGAACTTAAGCACTATCGTCACGGAAGTTGGAGATGGGGGGACGTGTTACTGGTTAGTCATGTCTTCGTTAACGAAAAATATTAATATTAATATGATATTGGTTGGCGTACGTGTGTATCTATGATAGAGCATGATCGCACCTAATAAATTGTCACTATTGGCGTAATCCTTAAGGCATTGTCTCAAACTATTGTCAATAGGTTCTTTTTAATTAAAAAAATCAGTTTTATTTGTTCAACACTCAGCCTTGAACCATGATGCCCCCCCCCCCCCCCCCCCAAAAAAAAAAAAAAATTACAAATTAATTAAATATATATTCTTGACAAAAAAAATAAGAAATATATATATATATATACCAAGGCAAGATATGTATTCATCACTAAAATTTGGAAAGGTATAATATGGGTATAGTTTAATAAATTGTTTGCTATATACAGTTCTAATGAGCTTAGAGGAAAGTAAGGGGAGGGAGATATAGAAAATCGTCCCTTTTCTCAAATATTACATTTTTAAAATGATTGATTCTTTGTTAATAATGTTCATGTTTATATTCTATAAAACTTCACATTCTCTATTCTTTTTATATTATAAGAGTGTGAATTTTTTTTTTTTTTTTTGTATACAATAAAAAAACCATGAGAAATTTAAAAAAAAAATTACTTGAAAAATTATTTATCAAAAATATTGTATTTTCTTGAGAATATATACTTTTCTCCGGGCTAAGCATTATATAGGAATATTACTAGAGAAAGATGGTTTTCTCGGTACGTATGGAGGTTGAATTAAAATGATAATGTTTCGGCGTGCCAGTAGATGAGGAAGACCTGCAAGTAATGCAATCTTACTCCACATTCTACTTTAATTTATTCATATATAAACATTGTTTTAACATATAAAATTGAAAATGAGTTATATATGTGTGATTGTGGGCTCAATGCTTAGAAGAATTTAAATTTAACTTTGAATTTACACTTTTGCTATCGTCAAAGTTTGAAAATTCGTGTATAAAACGACTGCTAACTACAAATCAAATATGTTATAATATATATATACGTAAGAATAATACATGGTAGACTCTTTTTTCAAAAACAAATCAATAAACAAATAACGTTTGCTACATTATGTAGCAAACAATATTGTTTTGCCACATATACTTGATCTTAGAGAATGCTCATAAAAGTCAAATTAATTCCACTACAACAATAGCAAGTTTTAGCTACAATTTCTTATTTTGTCGCTAAATGCTAGTTTTAGAGATAAAAAAATAAATTTGCCGTAATATCTATGTTTTATATACATATATGTATATATATTATCTTTATGACCCTTGAATCTCAAGATTATTACTGTCTTGTACATTAAACTAGCTAGTTAGCAACTTTATTAACCTTCATATTATCTCTTTATACCCAAATGTTATATTTGTAACATTACATAATCATAACACTTGACCAAGTCCCTTTAATCATTCAAAATCCGCCCAACCTACGTGACCCTATGATAGGTGATCTAAGAGACTTAATTGGGAGCGCGAATACATCAGATGAGTTCGGTACATTAATTAACATAACATGTATAATGATTCATACTAGTCAACATTCTTAGGAGATATATTTTGACTCAGTTAAGTCTTTTATCAACTACATAAGGTCGACTGTATTAATTTATTTCCTTCACTCTGCTCTGTCAACATTTAAATTACAAGTAATTATATCTTTATTAATTATTTATGTTATGTCCATGTTATTTTAGTTTTTCCTATACCTCTATCCTTACAATAGATTATTAATAGGTCACTTGACAAATATATATGACTACTTAAATTAAAATAAAAGACAAAAATTAATTACAAAAATTAATTTATATACATGATGGGGGAAGAAAATATAATAATCCTCCAACAACCAAGATTAATCACCAAGCAACCAAAGGAACAACTACAAAAGTATGTTTCTTAAATTCCATATAGATACTCCAATAAGCATTCAAAGAAGAGAACTAATATTTAGAGAGGTACTTGTCGGACAAGTTTCAAATAGATCACTTTGTCTATACTCTATAAAATTTGTATGGGTTTCTATCAACTCATTGTCTTACTCTTTTATCTTATATTAAATGGGAAAAAAGAAGAAGAAAAGTCTTATGTAAGATGAGACTGGCGGTTAATGTGGCTAAGGATCACTGTCATTGTCTCATTTGGAGTGGTTGGTAAGGTCCCCCTTTTATATCTAACAGTTATTCTCTTAGAGAAGGGTTGGATTATAATGTGAAAAAGGTAGCATACGAGAATGTAAGATGTGGTATGATAGTTAAATTACTTCAACAAGCTGTATCTTACCTCCTCTTTTGTGGATAAGAACTGATATTATATATATATATTAATTTTTTTTTGTACAGTTTAATTCTGATTTTAGATACTGAATACGAATTTTACCAAATAAGATAGGATTAAATGTAATTTACAAATATTTTTATATGAATGATAGTTAAGGACACATTAATTTCTTCATTAAAAAAAATAAAAAATATCTTTGAATGGTAAGAAAGGGTTTTCGAGAATGGTAAAAAGAAAAATGTTAAGAATAAATTAAGTAAAATATGAATTAGAGGGCCCAAAAAATAGAGTAAGAGTTTGCTCAAGTACTTAAATTATAATGTTACTTAATTAATAAAAAAAATAAGTTTTTTGAACTAATATGGAAATGTGTCAAAAGAGCTTCTTTGCTAGTCGAAAAATATTTTCGTTATATATACTAAGTGATTATAGGGTTTGAGGTGAAGAACTCATAAGTTTTGAGTCTTGTATTAGAAATCATAAAGGTTGTGTACAAACTCTTCCTCACATAGACAAGAGTTTAGCTACTTTTTTTTTTTTTTTTAATTTGTATTCCTTAATTAAATTTATTGTAGCGAAATGTGAACAAATCAAAACAATTTAAGTCAGTTTTATATATGCCAAGCCCTTCTTTGTTTGTTGGCATACATATATGAGATTTCTTAATTTTAATTTCTTTGTTCACATTGATTATCCATTTATTCGTTTGCCTTCTTTCATAGTATAACTAATATTTCTCTTTGGTCGATGAATTTATTGGAAGCTATCTCTATAATTATCTGGCTGACAATGACCAAAACCAGCTATTAGATATATAAGTTTATCGATCAAAAGGTTTGGAGATCAGGTCCTTGTTGACTAGTTGGCCATTATATGATAAAATTCTTGTTAGGGATCATTAATTTATGCACCCCCTTCAACCTTTTGTTAAGTTTAGATGATGACTAGTTCAAGCTAGGCATTAATTTGTGATTGTACTGACCGTCTTAAGCAGCCACTTGTGTGAATGGACAATAAACCTTTGAATAAAACGAAAGAGAAAAAAAAAAGAATATTGAAATGTTAATTTGTTTTCTTAATAATAAATTAAAAAATTAATTTCAAATTTTTTAAACTAAATAAGTTTTTAATATTTTTAAATTTTTAAATATAAAAAATTATATTTAAATCACAAACAGACCGTAACCTAAGTATAAAATTATTGCACTACACTTAATATTACGTGATTATTCCAATAAGATGCCTTTGTCCCTGTAGCTTAATTAAAAATAAAGGTTAGGTTGTGATTGATGTGTAGGAGCCATTGCTCATCGGGCCAAAGGGTTCGTTCAATTAATTAGAAAGTATCTATACCTCGTAAGTTGTTGACTAAACCTTTTAAGTCGTAGGGAAAGGTCATGATTTGATTGCTGACATGGATGACCTACTGTTGATCAATTTGATGAGCAGCTTTAGCTAGCTTGAAAAGCATATGGATGACCTATGCTTTTGACTGGTTTGGTTGAGGTACATCAGTTCGTGATGCACATAATTAAGTTGACTTGAGACACATTATTTAGTCATTGCACATAAAAATAGAAATATAATATATTATAACATTTTTTAATTATATAATTAAAATATTAATGAGTTTCTGAATATGGTATATTTGGGAATATATAAGTAGCTAGAAAATTTAACAAATTGTTCAAAATCACTTTAAATCTTTTGAATTATTTCTAATAACAATGGTAGTAAACACGTCTTGTTTACTATAATAACTACAAGTATTTTAAAAAAAGAATATAGCTTAGAAGCCTAGAATGTCCTATCAACACAATAACTGATTAAACCTTTTTTTTTTTTTTTTTTTCACCAACTTACACACACCAAAGAGATTATTTCACTTAGAATGAGCACTTCTTATAAAGGGATACCTTGATACATCTCATTTAAAGACATGTATGTGTCCCCGTAAATGACTACGACGTAAAGGTTTTACCTCAAATAAAGGCCTCACCACCCTATATCCTAAGGCTAAAACCAAAGTCTATCCTAAGGCTAAAACTTTTAAGATGCCACATTTAAATATAAATATATATTCAACTCAACTAAACTATGTCTTTTTTTCAACTACATAAAATCGACTACTTGAATTTACTTTTTCTACTCCACTCTATTAAGAGCTAAGTTGATATTCAAATTACAAAAATTTATATTCGAATTCATGTTTATAGTTGATGACGAAGTTTTACGTTAATTGTTAGCTACTTAACACAATCCTTCTCCTTTACTTGAGCTTGAAAACGATCGTGGCGGAGTTAACCTAAGTATATATTGGAATAAATTATATTATTTTGCCAAATCTAAATTTTAATATGAAATGTGACACAAAATAAGCACTGAGGACAACAAAAATCGACAAGAGTACGAGAAAGTGATCAAGTTGTTGGTGAATATTACCAATAATTTAGTTGGGCAACCTTTATTTTTGTTTGATTCTTTTGCTAGTTTTATTCTCTTCTCCCCCACTTTTTTTTTTTTTACTGTTTCTCTAATATGCAAAGAATTACCACACACAAAGTGAAGAATAATTGGGAAAAATAGAAGATAATCCTAAAAACCTTTAATTTATATATTTTATGAACATTTATTTTCAACAAATGTAGATAAGAATAATGGCCAATATACTATCCATTTGGTCACTTTTAGTACATCTTATTTTCTGATCATAAAAGAAATCAAAGTAAATTACTGTTATAGGTTCTAAGATCATTAAATTATGAAAATATGTATTAAGTTGATCAAATTTAATTTTTTAAACAAATATGTTTAGATAATGATAAAAATTTATTTTCTATATTTTCAGTTTTCAATTAAATTTTTCAAAAAAAAAAAAGTTTTCAATTAAATTAGGATCCAAAATAACAATTTCAGAATCCAGATCTATCTCTTTTCATGTATCAAACCTTATTAACAGAACACATACATTCCAACACCCGTACACAAATATACTCAAGTATATATGTGTGGTTAATCAAATATTTTTGTAGGCATATGATTTAAATAAGATTCACTACCAATATAATATTCTCTTCTAAATTTGCTCTTTCTACGGCGCCACCATAATATATATATCATGATCTCACGCCAAATCTTCTTAAAAGTAACTCCATGGAACACATTAGAATACAAAAATGAAGATAATCATATACTAATGAAACGATTACAATAACAATAGCAATAAAATCAAAATATAAAGTTTTAAATTATTAATACAAAGAAAATCTATGAAAACCAAAAGGCCAAAAGTAGCGTTTAAATCTCCTATGATCAACACTGTTAGACCTGCTCGTACGTACACACGAGCGCTTAGAATCATTTCCCCTTTATAAGCAAACCAAGCCCTACACGGAAGATGATGATCTCATACAGATTCAATGGTCAAAAACCTAGGAGGACATCAGCCATGGCTGATGGCTGGCTGATGGCAACATTTTTCAAATGGAAAAGACCAAAAAGTCCACAGCCGTCATGCCAAAACCCTAATCGCTTACCATCCAACGGCTAAAAATGCTGACACGCCTAACGACTGTACCGTATTCGCTCTAAAATACTTAATTCTATGTCTTCTAATACCATAGAAATCGTTGGATTTTCCTCGATATTAACAATTTGTAGATCGCGAGGAGTGTTTGAGAAGTAAATGCTTAGGGAGGACGTAATACGGTGTACTAAAGGGAGAGGACGATAAGACACTTTTGAATAACGAAATGTTATTTTCTCCTACGTCTAGTTTTAGAGATGCGTGCGTTCGCTCCAGTTAGAAGTTGCTCTCACCGAGTCTTTAACGTTTCGTTTCGGAGTTCTTCGACGACCAGCTCGACGAGAACGTTAATGGCGCCTCCGATTCTTTCTTTGGCTCTACCTTCTGGAACAGGTCGAGTTCTCAGTATCCAATCGCACACTGTTCAGGTACTTCGATTCTATTTCCAAATTTTCTTCCTTTTTGAAAAAAAAAAATTCTTCAATTTTTGCGGTTGTTTTAACTTTTTTTTAATGATTGTTGATTGCTTGATTCATATTATGAATTAATGATCCCTAATTTCTGCTTCATTTAGTATACTCTGTTCCGCGGGATGTGTTTTTTTGTCAATCATCGAGTTGATTTATACGCTTGAATGAGTCCTCACGCTGTTTTAGGATAAAATTCATGTATTTGATTCACGGGAATTTGTTAGACTCAAATTCTTCTAGAAATGCTGGTCGATTTGTGTACTAGTGAACTTACATCCCGATTTTTCCAGTGTTTGTGGCATGAAATGCGTAAGCTTTAGCAGATAGGACTTATATTCGGGAACACGATTTGGTCCTGTTCGAATGGTTTCTTGTTTTATTTATTTGTTTATTTTTGTGTACTAATTCAAGTGCGTAGAGGTCATTTGGGATTTTTCTTTGGTTTGTGTTGTGAGGGATCATTCAAATTTTCTTTTGGTCAGAAGGACAGAAGTAAAGTATGAATTGGCTGTCATAATTGGACTAACTGCTGAATTTTTGGACATTCCTATGTAGGGATGAAGATTTGATTATGAATCAGATGGATTATAATCATGTCCTTTACTTCCTTTCTATATTCTACCATTTATTTTTAATGAAGGAATTTAAATTATAATATTTATTATCAAGAATACGAAGAATGAATGAAAAAACTGCAATGATTTGCTCCAAAAAATAAAAATAAAAAACACGTAGTTGCAGTGCAGGAGTAAGTCTTTTTGTTTTTACGACTACACTTTGTTTATGGATCTTTGCTGGTGACAAAATTTTTGAATGCTATTGGGCATTAAGCTATTAGAATCCAATTACTAGTTCAATGTAATTCCTGTTGCCATCTTGTTCTGTTTTGTAGGGATATGTTGGCAACAAATCAGCTGTCTTTCCTCTTCAACTTCTTGGCTATGATGTGGATCCTATTAACTCCGTTCAGTTCTCCAATCACACAGGCAAGCAGCTTTATATCACTTCCTTCCAACGGTCTCAAAACTGAGAGTCCTGATATACGGTGCGAGATTATCCGTCTACCTGTATAGTTCATGGCTGCAAGAAATCCTACTTTGGATTTAAAGCAGGTCATGGTCTAATTAAACACAGATGTATGCAGGATATCCAACGTTTAAAGGTCAAGTTTTGAATGGAGAACAACTTTGGAGTCTAATAGAAGGCCTTGAAGCGAATGATTTACTATACTACACTCATTTATTGACAGGTGTGATGTGACTCTAATTGTTGTATTTGTTGTTTATGGCTTTATTCCTCTCACTTTCAGGAACTGTCTGCCACTAGAATATAATCTTTCTTTTTAAAGAATAATTTTTCATGAGGAACTTTGGAGAGAATTATACATTTTTTTTTGCTTATTGGGTTGCATCACTGAGTTTTGAAATGACTTTATGTGAATTTTATTGAGTGTTGTTGACTTCAACACTACAATTTTCAGTTTATTCAGAAAATGCCAATTAGACTGATCAATTCATCGAGTTTCAGATCTAAATGACCAGTAATATATGTGACACATTAAACTTTCCAAATCTTTTTCAGTGTCCTCAAGTCTTTATCCTATTCACTCCCTTCTATTTAATAAAAAATACTGGAAAACAATAGTTCCTAAAGATCACTTTGCAATTAAAAGCATGTAAACTTCACCTTTTAAGGAAAATGAGCAATGTCTATGGAAAAGAACATTGAATCCCTAGTTTTGCAACATCTAACTTCCAAATCGTAACTCTTTGGAAAATTGTAGTATATTAAAAACTAGTTAACAGACTCTTTGCCATTTCAACTCATATTTTGTGCTCGAGCCAACTTTTGAGGTGTCACCTAAACTTGAAGTGTTCTTATAGATGACGTCATTACTCTGTTATTTTGCTGAACTTGCATTTGTTAAATCCTGAGTAATTTCTCAGAACTTTTTATTCTGGAAACTCATAGGATGTTTAATGTTGATTTATTCATTGGCCAAGAGAGGTGGTATAGGATGTGTGAGGTAATGGATTCAAAAGCCAGCTTACCCGTCAAAAAAATGAAGTAAGAAGAAAGAAAGCTGTACGATAAGTCCTACATTGGAGCTGTCTGCTGATATCCTTTATGTTTGTTGGTATTTCTCTTGTCACTGTGGAGTCCTGAAAGAGAACAATCGAAGTATTAGTGGACTAGGCGTTTACGTTAGAAGAATTCAAACTTTTCAAGTCTTCTTGGGTAACATGAACGAATACTAATATTAATATGATTCTTAAATAAAATCAGTCCTTTTCTAAGGTTATTTTTTATTTTCATTTTTTCCAGTAACTTTCCCTCTGTTACTAACT
Source organism: Paratinospora sagittata (assembly GCA_035771175.1). NCBI lineage: Eukaryota > Viridiplantae > Streptophyta > Magnoliopsida > Ranunculales > Menispermaceae > Paratinospora > Paratinospora sagittata. Next base: position 3,586,637 of record CM069605.1, read on the forward strand.
TACTAATAAATGTAGGCTATAAGTACTCAATCATTTTCATTAATGTCGACTTTGTCCATCCAGAAGTTATTTGCAAATTATCTATGGAGGTTGATCTGCTTCTAGTTTCTCTTTTCATACTGTTTACAACTTCTTTGAGGCCTAATTAGTTACTTTTCTATAGGTAGCATTTGTATTCTATTATAATTGTACTTTTGGACAGTTTAGATCCTACATTGTTGTGTTTAACCCTTGAAATACAAAGCTTAGATTGCAATCCAGTTGATCAGATTTTTACTGCTTCTCTCCATTGAACTTATGTTTTCTACCATTCTACCATACCAGTCCTTTTTCTATTGGAAGGTTTAGTTCCATTTCATCTGTCTTGAACTATTATTGGGGTTTACTTGCAGGTTATATTGGTTCAGTTTCCTTTTTGAACACTATATTGCAAGTTGTGGACAAACTACGATCAATTAACCCAAAGCTTACATATGGTAAGTCTATTTAATTGTTCACAACAAAACAAGAGGACCTTAAGATGAGCCATCAACTTTGTCTCAAGTATGGTCCCTTATCTTCCAGGTTTCTTGATTTAGTTGTCTAATACAATGCCCAATGAAAATATTGAATCTATTTTTTTTTTTTTTTAAATTAAGCTTGTCTTTGAATATCTTGGAGTTTAAAAATATGTTCGTGTTTCTCTTTCCGTTTGTCTACCTCTATATATTTTTATATATTTAGGTTATTGCTTATTTTATTCTTCAATGTTACTTGTTTTTGAAAATTTTGCAGTAAAGTTCAGAATCTTTTAAACTAATGCTGTTAGTCATTTTCAATTGGGATAGATTTCATGCTGATTAAAGATCTATTACATAAAATGGTCACTAAACATTTGAGAAGACCTATGTTAACATATTATGTAGGGACCATATCTGAAAGAAACAATTATTTGTCAATATTTATTTTAGAACTTGTTATAGTTCTAACTATAGACTTAGTCCTTGATATAATAACATGAAAGAAGTAAATTCCTGTAGCTGACCGCCTGACCCTTGTTGTTGGGAAAAAGGCTTTGTTGAGTTGTGTTTAATTGTCTTAGAAGTTGTTTAAAGTTTGAATCTTGCTAATATGTCTTGTTTACCAAGTCAACAACTTCATCACTTTCCACTACTTGGGTTTCTGTAGAGAAGCTTTTCATTTTTAGTCGTGGAAACAACATTTGTGTTGCAAGGTGAGGCCGCGTACAATAGATCCAAAAGTGATATGACTTTTCTGTGGGACCCTGCCTAGGCAAGAGCTTCGTGCATTGTTTTTAGTTGGCTATCCAGTAAAACTGCATTGAAGAGTAGGTCATAGTACAATAGTGAGGTATGTGTTCTTGAGGTAATTTGGTTGGAATCGAGAAAAAAAAATTTCAGAGCAGGGACAATGCCGCATGCATTGACCCTTCCAATAGGATCCACTCTTGTGGGAGCCTTGTACAGTAAAATTGTACCCCCTTTTTATCAAGTAGAACTGTATTTTGTACCACCTTATGTTTTTGATAAATGCACCAATAAAGCACTACTCAAAAGTTTTGATTGGATTTAATAAGACCTTAACACAGTTAAATTTTCAGAACAATCTCTTTAATATATAAAGTTAAGCCATCATTTATTCATATGTAGTGAATTCAACTCAAAAAGCCTTTTCCCAAGTACATGGGGTTATATGAATTTGCTTCCTCCATTTCGCCAAAGAGCTAAGTCTACAACTATATTACAAGTGGTTAGATTTCTCTTAATTATCTTTATATATGTTATTTTATGTCTTTCGCTTTCGGGGTCATTATCGTTAATTGTTAATACGTCTCTTTTCCGAACTGATTCATCTAACGGTTTTTGTTGTATGTTTAGAAAAACTTTAAACAATCTTAATTGATTCTGTTGCTTGTTATCCCAAATTTGATGTTGGGATTGAAGTTGTGAACAAGTCGTTGGGGAACATGCTAAGATGTTCCGTAGGAAGTAAGCCATTGAGCTGGGGAGAGGTGTTTTAAGACTTATGATGATATAATTTATATTTTTACATTCCAGTTTAGTGTTTGCATAATTATAATAATTATATACTTATAAGTTACAACTTTTTGGTATACTTATATAAGTGCTACGGAAGTTGTCTCATCAATATTTGGAATTGGTTACTAATTGAAGTGGGGATAGGGACGATAGGTTTGTTTCAGCTTATTGACACCATTTTGATTTGATTCACTTGATTGCATTATCTCTTTTATTTGGGATCCAAAAATTTCTTCAATTTTCATTTTTTTTGCATGGAATGTTGAGCTAGTTTTCACAAACAATCCTAACTCCTTGTCAGTTTTTATTTGGCTCAACATACATATCTTTTTTACTTTTGCTCCATGTTTGTTCAATCTATTAATAGTTTTTTCTTGATTTGTCGTGGTTTGAGTAGGTAGTTTCTTGAACCATGTTCTTGGATAGTTTGAATTCTTCCTAGGTGGTGTTAGAACTTTGGACTTTTTCCATTAGTCTCCTAATGCAATTATCTCCCAAAATTAGTTGTATTTGAAGTCTCTGCCTTTTGGCTATCTCAAGGGGCATTTTATCTGAAAGATGAACTCTTGTAGGTGGTGGTGGGATTTCCATTCTTGTTCTAGTGTTTGAAGCAATTGATCACGCATATAAACAATGATCTCGCTTCTTTAAGGGAATACTTTACAAAAACTCAGAGTCAACAAACATGCAATTGGATTCTTGCTCGGTCAAGATACTTTCTTTTCATTTTATGATCTTAATTTCTTGTTGCAATGAAATGAAATTAACGAATTATGTTTGCAATTTAAGGTCTTGATAGATTTATTGAAAGGTTATGATGTGAGATCTATCTATTTGTTTCAAAAGCATTAGTAGGACTGAAAAGGATCTACAAAACATTTTATGATATGACAATAAGTTGTTTATATGGAGCATTTATAAAATGTACTAATATTGATTTCCTTGAAAGTTTGTGATCCAGTTATGGGTGATGAAGGAAGGCTTTATGTTCCTCCTGAATTGGTCTCTGTGTACCGTGAGAAGGTTAGCATATCTGAACAGACGGATATTTTTTGCATTTTGATAACTATTTTCTTGTTTTTAGACGTTGAACGTTTTGAGAAAAAGAGATATCGCAAGTTGCAACACAAAAAAAGGAAACGATTCTTGTTATAGTTTTTGTACATTCAAATTCCATTCTAGTATTAAAATTGCAGATAATTCACTTAGTATCCTTCAATTGAATATATTGCACAATAAGTAATATTGAAATAAAAACGTTTTTCTTTGATATATGAATAGCGACTAATTGAGAAGATAAAAAGCCTAACTCACAAAGAGAAGACATAATTTAGAAGTGCAAATAATTGTCTCCATTCGGGCTTGAGGCCGAGTTTGTACAAGGATAATTAGATAAAGCTTGGAATCAACAAAGTTGGGTGTAAACTCCTAGAGAGCCTAATTTACTCTTTTTGTAGAACATGAATCACTGAAGTGGTATTGGAGCATTGTGTAACTAGTTTTTTTTCCTTTTCAAGTTTCAACACCATGCTATTTAAACATGTGCAAGTAATCTCCTTGTGAGATTTAAGTCTTGCAGGATTGGAATCCTATCCCAACTCAACACAATAACTTCATCAAAAGTAGGCATTTCCAACAATTCATTTGAATTTAGCTGGTACTGCTAAAGTACAAATTTACAACTCGTTTGGGGCCCATTTGATATCAGATTTGAACATTGTTTTCCAAAATAATTTTTTTGAAAGTTGTTTTCAGAGTTCAAATTTTGAAAACAAAGAAAACAACTTGTTTTCTTCACAAATCTCAAAGTTAAAATTAAACACAGTTTCTGAGTTTTTTTTTTAAAACAGTCTAACCAAACAGATTTCCAAGGAATCTTGGATTTAAAAACAGAAAAATGTTCTGAAAATGCATGCCAAACAAGCCCTTTGAGTCAAGGTTTTTTATATATATTCTTTCAAGTCACGAAATACCTTCATAATATGCTTTTCCAGTTTCTAAAACCACTCAACTTTAACTGTTTTTGTCTTTCACAGTGCTTAATGCATCAAATTCTCATCCACAGGAAGGATCTTGTTCCAAAATTCTCATCCTTTAAGATTTAAAACATATAATCATGCTTGCTCATAAAAAAACTCCTTGCTCATGCTCATTATCATCTTTTTTTTTCTAATCCATATTCCTTATTCCATTTGCTGTTGGTGGAAAAGGGAATCCCAGCAAGAAAATATGTGAATAATACTTAATATTGCATGAATTATATCTCAAATGAAGTATTTGCTATGTGATTTGGGAAACTTCTTATGTTTAGGTTGTCCCAGTGGCTTCAATGTTGACGCCTAATCAATTTGAGGCAGAACAATTGACAGGACTCAGGTATTAATTTCTATATGTTCTTCCCTGGTGAAGTTTTGGTGCCATGTTCCTTAGTTTTCTTAATTTTCTTCCCCATTGTGGTCATTATATTCTTTTGGTAACGGACCTAGGGTAGTCAGGGGCCAATTTCCAGTTAATAATCCCCAAACCCATGTAATGTTTGGTAGTCCTTTCAGCTTATTTTCCTTGAGTAGAATCTCATAGGGAGTGTAAATAAATCTTGATCAGTTGACAACCTTTTTCTTTTATCCATTCCGTATTATCCTACAGTAGAAATAAAGTGTGGGGTCAACAATCAACATGAATCATAAAACTTGGTTATGATATAACTAGGTGAAAGAAATAGCTCCTATCCTTTCATCCCAAATCATTTCCAGTGGCTGCATAGCGCAGCAGCGTAAATGAAATTTAGCATCAAAAGCTTCCTGGGGCTAGAATGATGGTCAGATCACATCAAATTTCATGTGCAATTTTTGCACCATACGTCTTCCTTCTATTCCAAGAATACTTGAGTAATTTTCTTTCCTAGTTTAGCCTCTTTTCTCTTCATTATCTACTCTTTGTTTCTTGATTTGGTTTGCTTATGATTTTCTTTTATGCTGCCAGTCCCATTGGTTGTCCTTTTAAGTGAGCCTTTTTAAATTTTATGATGAAGAAAATAATCTTTTTATTTTGCTATCTCTACTCATGAACAGGATTACTACAGAAAGAGATGGATTGGAAGCTTGTAAAATTCTTCATGCTTCTGGACCTTCTAAGGTCTGTGATGTTTACCAGTCTTACCTTGAGAATCAGTATTGTTAAAAATGGATCCAGCCTTGAAATGTTCTTGCTTATGAATGTACACTCCAAAGGTCCAACAGGATGCTACTACCTGATATGGTTTGGATTACCTGTTACTTTTTATTTTTTATTTTTTTTATTTATGCCTTTCATACCAGACCTTTAGCGCAATAGACTGTTACATATTGTCTATATGCTATAATTAGTTGTTGAACTCACTTAGGAAAAAAATTATATATCTTTACCGGAAACAGTGCTCCATTACAAATTGGGAATTTCAAAATTTCAGTTTTGTCTCATTTCTTGGTATTAACCAATCACCATTACATAAAGTGGAAAACGTGTTTGATTTGATTGACTTTGTGGAATAGTGGGATGAGGCATTCTGAAGATCTTTTTATCTTTTGCTCCAGTTGATCAATTATTCTTTTTTTCATACAAAATACTTTTTGTGCTTATTTCTGTTCATTGATTTACCTCTTGCACATGGCTGCATTGTGACACTCCTTACATAAAGTTGTAATACCTGATATCATTGCATTTTATTTCCATAGTTTCTGCTAGTTTCCTTTTCAATGGATAAAAACGTTAACACTTGAAAATCTTTGGCTGATAATATGTGCCCATTAACAATATTTATAACAAATTGAGTCAATAAATATACAAAGTTTGTGCCTTGTGTAACAGTGCTTTGCATTGTTACATGATAGGGTAAACAAAACATACATTAAAATAGACCATAATTTTCTTACATTTTATATTTCTCCATTTCTGTATAAGATTTACTTTTTAAAATTCTTTTATAGATATTTCAGGATTTTTTTTAATAAAAATATGAGACCTTGTATCACCTTGAAGTATGTATCAAGCTTTATTGAGAGAATAAATCTTATTTTAAACCATTATGTTATAATTTAATGTCTTCTAAATGTGTAGAATATCTTGAAAGAAACATGGATTTTTCCAATTTTTAAAATGTAATTTGTCTAAACTTTGCCAAGATGAATTTCTCACAGAAGTTTACTACATGAATTGGACTTCCTCAAAACAATTCCAAATTTTAAATAATTAAGATTTACGATAATATTTAGGAAAAAATTGATCTTTAATTACATCTTATACTTGTGTATACCAGGTGAGCCATTATTAATTTGCTAACTGCTATATTATTTTGGTTTCTTTATGTTGTCAATGGCACTACTTTGATTGATGTTCGAACCTCAGGTTGTGATAACAAGCGTCCATGTAGGGGAAAATCTTCTTCTTATTGGAAGCCATCAAAAAGAAAAGGTACACTCTTCCATTTGGATAAAGATAAGGTTTCTAAATTTCAAAAGTAATTTTGGAAATCCTAGATATCATGGAGACTTTTGAATTCCTTTTATATCTTATCAAAATGGATTATGTTGGTTGGCTTTTTTGGGTTGATACAGGCTCTGCATGCCTTACTTTTGTAGTTTAACTAACATGCATAACCTATTCCTAGTTATTTTTTCATGATTGTCAAAGCCATTGTCTATTAGAAACTAAATAAAGTATAAAAGAGGAATATATAAGATGGGAAATTATTGCTTGCTATTTTCTATTGATTTTATGAATATTTATACACAAACTACAAAGCTATACAAAGAATATAAAATCCCTAATCTTGCAGAAAGTCCAAAATCATGGACTTTCTATAATTCAAGAAAGGAAACTCTAAACTAGGAAACTAAATAAGTAATTACAGGTAACAAAATGGATACAAAATAAATACAATTATTTATTTCCTTCTATATGCCCCCACAAGATGGAGCTCCGGGAGGATAGTCCAATCTTGGTTTTGAGATTGAGAAAACGTGCACGCGGAAGTGGTTTGGTTAAGGCATCTGCCAGTTGATCCTCTGAAGACGCATGAGCAACTAGTAGAGAACCACTTTGAACTTGTTCACAAATATAATGATAGTCTAATGCAACATGTTTCATGCAAGAGTGAAATACTGGATTAGAGCAAAGATGAGTTGCACCAACATTATCGCAGTAGATGACAGGTGAGTGTGGGATGTGTATACAATGAGTAGAGGCAGCAACAAAACGATACTCAACCTCTGTTGATGATCGAGCAACTGTGCGTTGTTTCTTGGAACTCCAAGAGATGGGATTTTGTCCAAGATAAATAATGTAAGCACTCGTGGAAGTGTAGTCATCTTTGTTTCCAGCCCAGTCAGCATCAGAGAAGGCATGGAGAGCCAATGGAGAATGTCGATAAAGAACAAAACCATGATCAGATGTGTCGCAGAGGTAGCGCAGAAGACGCTTAACGACATTCTAGTGTTCACTTGTGGGAAGATGCATAAATTGAGAGAGTTTACCCACTGTAAATGCGATGTCAGGCCGTGTAAGAGAGATATTATAGGCTTCCAAAAATTGTTCCGTATTCAGTAGGATCCGAGAGAGATGTACCAGTGTGAAAAAAAAGTGTTGGAGCAGTAGCCAATGGTGTAGCCACCGGTTTAGCATCTGTCATGTGACAAGAATAGCCCATGTTGGTGTGGAATGACTTCAACACCTAGAAAATATGAGAGGGGCCCAAGATCCTTCAGAGAGAAACGTTGGGCAAGGCGTTCAATGAAGCACTGTACAACTTTGTCATTATCAACTATGACAATAATGTCATCAAAATAAACATGTATATAGATCATGATTCCACTGGTGCGGAGAACAAATAAGGATGCATCGGCATGTGAGTTGGTGAAACCAGATGTGACAAGATAGTGACGCAACTCATGGTACCAAGTTCTTGGTGCTTGTTTAAGGCCATAGATGGCCTTGCGAAGTTTGCACACATGATTGGGATGATCATGATCGATAAAACCTGGTGGTTGCACCATAAATACGTCTTCAGATAGATGTCCCCGTAGGAAGGCATTGTTGACATCTAGTTGACGTAGAGATCAGCCACGACTGACCGCAAGACTTAGAACAAGTCATGCACTAGTAGGTTTGACTACAAGACTAAAGGTGTCATGGTAGTCAACTCCAGGTCGTTGGTGAAATCCTTTGGCGACAAGAAGAGCTTTGTATCTGTCAATAGAGCCATCAGAGGGATGTTTAGTTCGAAAAATCCACTTACATCCAACAAGATTGTAGGTCGACTCCAGGGGAACGAGTTCCCATGTCCCATTTCGAACAAGAGCATCATACTCCTCCGACATGGCCTGACGCCACTTTGGATCTTTGAGGGCCTGGGTAGCTGTGGTGGGCTCAAGGTCTTCAGGATGGTGGATCTAAGCGGTGAGGTTTAGTTTCTTGGTTGGTTTGCATATGTTATTTTTGGAGCGAGTGATCATATGGTGAGAGGTCTGTTGGGATTTAGGTTGATTTGGTAGTGGTGTGGGTGAGGTGGTACTAGTTGGGTTTGATTGATCGGTAGGGGTGAATGAAGTGGCTAAGGGATGGTTTTCAGGGATGTCTGGTTGGTTAGTTGAGTCAGTTTGGTCGATCGATGTTGTGGTTTGAGGTGGCAAAAGTGTAGAATCCGAGCTTGGGGGAACTTTTGGGAATGGTGCCTCTAGTAACATGCCGAAGGACCGGTCTGTAGACAACTGAACAGGTGGAAGCCAGTCAGAGATAGTGTCTGAATGAGGACGACTAAGGTTGCGATGTAAAGAAGTGAAGGGAAAAATGGATTTGACAAATTGGACATGACGTGAGGTGTATAGCTTGGAAGTAGATGGATCGAGACAAAGGTAAGGACTTTGAGTGAGAGAGTAACCAAGGAACACACATGGTGTGGATCAGGGGGTTAATTTGTGAGCGGAGTATGGTCGAAGCCATGGATAGCAGAGACATCTGAAGACTCGCAATTTGGAGTAGTTGGGTGAAGTACCGAATAGTTTGGCATATGGGGAAAGAAGGTTGAGGGTAGGGGTTGGCATGCGATTGATGAGGTAAACTATTGTTGCGAAGGCATGGTTCCAGAAGGTGAGTGGAAGTGAGGCATGGGAGAGTAGACAGAGGCCAGTTTCAACAATGTGACGATGACGTCATTCGGAGTAGCCGTTGTGTTATGGAGTGTGTGGTAGGTTGGTGAGATGAGAAATACCATTTGTGGCGAGAAATGTATTCAAAGCTTGGTATTCGCCACCTTTGTCAGAGTAAAGTGTTATGATTTTCTTGTTGAAGAATTTTTCCACTAGGTTTTGAAGCGAACAAAAATATCATAAACATGTGATTTTCGTCATGGTTCGAAAATTCTCTGAAATTCGGCGAACTTCTACGAATTATTTCTCTTGTTTTACCATCGAAGTGCGAAGTGGATGTAAAATAAAAAATACAAAAATTCGCCGAAATAGTTCGATAAAATTTGACAAAATTCGATAAACTTCAATAAAATTTCTATTTTTCAATTCAAAAATGCAAAAATTCGACAAGAAATTCGGTAAAATTCGACAAAATTCGATAAAATTCAACAAAGTTCGATGAAATTCGACAAAGAAGTAAAAAATGTTATTTCATTAATAAAAACAAAAAAAAAATTAATAATTATGTATTATTTTCAACTTCATCAACCAACATAGCAATATAAATTTTAAAAAATAATTTAATAAGCTAACAAATTATGTAGTTTATGGGATATGCTTTACCAAAAAGAGAAGAAAAGAAGCAAAAAAATAAATAAATAAAGTTGAAATAAGATAAAAACTTAAAAATAAATTAAAAAAGTTTCCAAAGCCATCTTCTTTTAGTTAATTCTTATAAAACAAGATTAAAAAATAATACATTTAAATAATAAACTACTAAATTAAGCATGGTGGGATTCAAACTAGCAAAGTATATGGTTGAGAAGCAAGCCACCAAAAAACTAAATATCAAAATAAAGAAAATAAATTAAGACCAAAAGCCACCATTTCAAATTCATCAACCCACTTAATAAAATTGATTTTGTTAGGTCACTTATTGGTATTTTTATGAATTAAAAGTGTTTATTTATTTTAGTTTTTTAGCTTATACTACAATAAATCTATATATTTAAGCATATATAAAAAAATTCTCTGAACTTCTCTAATTAGGAAATTTTTACAAAAATTCTCCATGTTAAATTAAACTTCTCCAAATTAATTCCAATTTTCAAGTGACCGAAGTCAAGTTGAAATCGAATTTTCGATCCTTGGATGTGCGTTAAACAATGTTAATGTAAAAACACATGTTTCAACCGATTATATTTATACTTTTATATGTGAAAAGTATCTATTTATGTTTGTTTTCATCATTTCTAATAGTAATTATGCATATTTTAACATCTATATAGAAATTCTTTAAACTTTTCTAAGTTGACGAATTTTTACAATAATTCTCCAAGACTTCTCAAACTTCCCCGAATTAATTTTGATTTTTAAAGGTCGAAGTGTCGGGCGAAATCGAAGTTTCGAACCTTGATTTTCGTTTAAGTGGATAGTACCACGTGTACTTAGAATAATGATTAACAAAGATAACATAATACTTGAAATCATCATAGGAATGGATTAGAGAGGTCCATACATCAGAGAAAAGAATTTCAAGAGGTTGAGAAGACGAGACTGACGAGGTAGAAAACGGTAACTTGTGACTTTTATTGCATTGACAATCATTGCAAAACAAGGTCGAAGACATTGGACTTGATAAATTTAAATGAAAATTAGAAATAACGTGTTTGAGAATTGAAATTGCTGGATGACCTAGTCTTTGGTGCCACTCGGATGAGGTGATCTTGATACCTGAAAAGGCAATTAAGGGAGATGACTTGCTAGAAAAGACCGGCCACTCGTACACACCATCCTTAGCCCATCCGTGCAAAAGAATTGCCCCCGTGCGAAGATCCTTCACATAAAAGATAGTAGGTAAGAATTCAATAGAAACTTTGTTAGATATGCAAAATTGAGAAATAGAAATAAGGTTCTTGTGCATATTTGGCACACATAAAGCATTGTTTAATGTAAAAATACGAGAGGAAGAGGAAAGGGAGGTGGAATCGATGTGGGTGATAGGTAGACCCGTGCCATTGCCAATCACTATGTCATCAGGACCGTCATAAGGAGTGTGAAGAGAGAGATTATTCATGTTAGAAGTGACATGGTGGGACGCGCCACTGTCTTGAAGCCATGAAAGAGTGTCAATGAAGTAGCGGCCGCAAAGTTAGCACGTGGTTACCAAGGGGCTGACGGATGTGGTGTCCAAGTATTTTGTGGTCGAGATCCTTGAGACTGTGCTGCGACCATATTGAAGATAGGACATCTCTTGGCGATGTGACTTTGAGTGTTACAAGCTTGACAATACCCAAGATAAGGTCGTTGCAGATGACGATTACCACGAGGAGCATTGGATTGCTGCTCGACGTTGAAGAAGGCGGGGGGTGTGGGTTTCAGAGAAGATGGTGAGCGCCATGGCTTGGAGTCGGATACTGTAGGATTTGCTGAGGCAGGGATAGAGACTGGAGAGGATTGAGAATGACTCATTGATAACGTTGATGATTGATTTGTAATCATCATCAAGGCTATCAAGGATTCGTTCAATGAGATCTTCCTTGTCGAGGGGTTTTCTTAGGACAACAAGTTCATCTGCTCGATTTTTTATGTATTGCATGTACTCAGAGATGCTTCGTGATCCTTTTGTGGCACGCTTGAGTTGATCTTTGATTTGCTTGATGTGCCCATGTGATGGCTTAACATATGTGTTGGCAAGAACTGTCCATGCCTCGTGAGAAGTGGTGGTGCGTTGAATAAGTGGAATTATTGGAACTATGAGCGACCTAACAATGGCACTAAATATTAATTTGTCTTGACGCAGCCACGTTTGATATGCTGGGTTGGGTGAGTTTTGGCCATTGGCGATGATGGTTTGTGGTGGCGGGGGACACTTTCCGTCAACATAGCCATCTAGATTGAATCCAACAAGCATGGCATGGAATTGAAGTTGCCAAGATAGATAATTTGTTGTGCTGAGTTTTATATTGTGGTGAGAGGATATATTGACGGCTAGTAGTGGCTGGTTTGGTTCATCATTATTTGGGATGATGATTTGGGTGTTTGGATTGGCCATGATCAAAGAAAATAAAAGAAAAGTGATAAGAGAATTTCTGGCTGCTTATGGAAGGACAACCAAGGAGGTGGCTGCTAGGGTTTTTGTGCAAGAAACATAAGAAAAGAGAAGGAAGAGAGAGACCAGGAACTTAGTGCTTTGATACCATATAAAATGGGAAATTATTGCTTGCTATTTTCCATTGATTGTAGGAGTATTTATACACAAACTACAAAGCGATACAAAGAATATAAAATCCCTAATCTTGCAGAAAGTCTAAAATCATGGACTTTCTATAATTCAAAAAAAGAAACTCTAAACTAGGAAACTAAATAAGTAATTACAGGTAACAAAATGGATACAAAATAAATACAATTATTTATTTCCTTCCATAGAATATGCCACTCAAGTGAAGAAAGGCAACTTTTGGATTGTCAATAGGGTGCACATAAAACATCAATAGTTTTAAATCTCTTTCCAACACAAGATTTATCATATGGTGAAGACTGCAGATTATGTTCAAGCTCATGGAACCAAGTGGCTCAGAAGAAAAAAAATAATTTATTACTAAAATTTAATTTCATGATAAATATCAACTATTACTGAGGAAAATGTAATTTCTTGAAATCCAAATATAGGAAGCTATAACCTTTTTTATTTTTATTTTGATAAGAAAGAAGCCAATTCATTAAAGTTAAAGGAAACAGTACAAAAAGAGGCCAGAGGTCCTTGAGAATACTAGAACAAATAGTTCCAATCCCTTAACAAATCAGAAGAGAAAAAATGCTAAAGGAATTTTCAAGACGGAACCAAGAAGCAGCTATAACCTAAACTCATATAAACTAGGAACGCTTCACTTTCATGCAACAGCTTTCTTTTCACCTGAGATGAGCCATTGATGTTGTTCAATGTCCCACTCTGATTTCTGGAAGATCTACAAGCTGGAATTATGCACCTTATATTTTATTTATATTTTAGTGCATACTTATCTGCATGTAGGAGTTCTATGATTCATGTTTTTGGCATGAATGCTTTGCATTTCACTCACTGACTATCTTGAACTAATTGCATGATGGTGCTTATTTTGTGAAATCTCGAATTCTATTTTATAATGCTAATAGTAGCTATTTTCATCTGGTTATTAAACCTTTCAATGAATATTTCACTGTTATAGGGTCAGCCACCTGAGCAATTCAAGATTGTGATACCCAAAATTCCTGCTTATTTTACGGTATGTGGTGTATTTGTTCTTGTCACTCCAGCTATCTTTCTGCCGACTGTAGGCAACTCAGCATTTGTTTTTGTGCTAAGACTACGACAAACAATCTCTGCATGAATTAATCTAAAATAAAAGAGGGAAGTCTGAATAATATAGAATTCTTTCCTGTTCTTTTCTTATTTTTGTTTTTTTTTTTTGTTTTTTTGTTTTTTTGTTTTTTTTTCTCTCTCACCATTTCTACAATCTGACCTACTTTTCATGCTTTTGTGTGGATATGACTTAGGGTACTGGAGATCTGATGACTGCGCTGTTATTAGGATGGAGCAATGTAAGGATGATGCTTCTCTTATCAACTTAAACTTGTTAGCAAGAATCTTTTTTGGGTGATTTATGTTGTTTTCTTGTCTCGTATAGAAATATCCTGACCACCTTGCTAGAGCATCTGAGCTTGCGGTAACAAGTTTGCAGGTATTCCTTTTCTGACTTGGGATTAATTAACTCTCAAATTATATAAAAAAAATACCTCAAATATAAAAATCATATATTGTACCTGCAATTTTTATTTCTGAAGTTGATTTATTCAAGTGTAGCTACTCATGTGAATGAGAATACTAGTGTTTATACTGCATATGCATGGTTAGAGAAATTTCTAGTTGGCCAATGACAAGAGGTGTGCTGCTGATCCTCTGAAGAGTTTGGTTTGAGTTTCACGATGGTAAAGCTTTTCAAGATAATGTTTGCTTAAATAGGCTATAATATGGGCATCACATTGTGCCCCCTTTTGAATTAGTTTTCTGAGGTAGCAATTGTTATCCATCTTCTAAATGTTGATGGCATGTTGCCTTCTTAGCGGACCCTTGTGTGTGTAAAGAAATAGCATGGAAAGAGAGATTGTGTTAATCAATTAGGTGGCAAAAATTCCAACTGTTAGCTATGTGAAAATATTCAGTGTCTTCTCCCTCAGTCTTTGTGCGCGAGATCAACGTTAACTAACTTGACTCGAAATCCAACTTTTGTCGAGCAGCTTGATCAAGTTCTTTTGAGTTTGTAGATAATGGTTAGGACAGGCTTATCTTAAACTATTGCATCGTTTTTTCTTTTTCTTTTTCTTTTTTTTTGGGAAACTAAGTTTATTTCCCAAACTGATGGTTAACATTAAATTTGTGCAGGCAGTACTACATAGGACACTATCTGATTATGAAAAAGTGGGCTATGATCTCCAATCAAGCAGTTTAGAGATTCGATTGATTCAGAGTCAAGATGATATTCGGAACCCTCAGGTTAACTATAAGGCAGAACGATACAATTAAGAATCCAAGTTGCACGGTATACCAAACAAAAACACAAAAATAATTGGTCTGTTTGTACAACTCTCAAACTCGCAATCTTTTCCTTTGGATAATAATAAACTCAATTTCCAAGCAAAGTATGGATTCTATACCCTGTCACTCGTAATTATCTTTAGTTGGTAAATTCTTTTAGAAATTATGATAGGAAAACTAGTTTAACCACCGAAACATGATGTCTGATTAATCCACATGGTTTCATAAATATTTTTATCGAATTCCCATATCTATAGGTTACCCTAACCCAATCCCTCGTTCGCTTTTGGAACCCATGACTTTCAGGTCACAAAAGAGTAGTGTTAACATCACGTCAAAACTCACCCTTCACCAAATGATACACCATGCACACTAAACTCTGTAGTGATTTTGCCACTAGATTCATCAATTATTCAATTCTACTGAGTATTTCATATCCATTATTTCCTTCACAAAAATTCTGTTTCATACATCATATACATTTTCATGTATAAGTTTATTACCAATTGAAGCATTGTTACATTTCGCACAGGACTGACTCTAATGTCATGATAAAAGAAAGACATGTGACTATATTGTATTAAAACCCGAGATAGCAAAATTTCTCTGGTCAGTAAAAGCAGATTTTCCATACACTCTTGTGCCCAACACCTATCTACGCCCCCAAATGATCTGAGCTGAGCTGGGGCAGGCTCTTAATCCTCAAGAGATGAACTTCAATGGTCTCATCATTACATTATCTTCATGATCCAGAATCTGCATTTGTTAAAAAGGCTTTAAGTCAAAACTTTAAGTTATAAATTTAACTAACAAAAGATATGATAATGACAGTTAAAGATCTTTTGCGAGTACTAGCTCTCTTTTTATTTACAAATTTATTCAAAAATTAAAAATTCTCAATGGATTAATATGAGGTGTGTATGAAGTAGGCAAGTTGAATATATGCCAGAGAAATAGAGAGTTATGTGGTTCAATATGGTCCACCCAATTAATTTGATTATGAGCCTTTGTAGCAAAATTATCAAACCTTTGAATCTTATGCCCGGACAAAAATACTGCAAAACAGCAGCTATTATTGTGAGCCCACAAGTCCTTTTTCCTCCAGCTTTTTCCACATATAATTACAAAGAACCCGTGATGTCCTCAGACCACATCTAATCATTTGAGACTTCTTATATACTTAACATGAAAGTTATCTTCAATACCCTTTTTTATATGAACTTTGAATATTACTTTTTCTAACGATTTTCTTTTTTGATAAAGTTTTCTAAAGATTTTACTTTGAAAGAAACAAGGGTATTCAAAATTTGTTAATCTCTTTATGCTTATAAACTGTATATCTATAGTGCATATTGTCTTTTAAATATTATTAAATTATTTTAAATCATGGGTCCATCATAATAGTATACAAAATTGATAATTAGTTCTAGTGTATGAGGAGGAGAGAAGAAAGTCTTACGTGGCAGTGGTACACGTAACCCGGTTCAGCAGTCGCGTCAAACGGGTACGACTCGTTCGAGTGAATGAAGGAGAACCGAACCAGGATCCGAGTCAAGCAACCCGGTCGCATCTTAAACACGTTCTTCCACCCTCTCTCATGAGCAGGAACCGCTATCCGTTTGCCACGTGCATACTTATCCACGTGGCACTTGATCGCATCGTTCAACTTCACCATACACGCCTTTAACCCCTCCATATCAACCAACTCAATCTGATCCAGTGTTACAAACACCCCCAAATGAATGTGCAACGGGTGATTATCCTCCGTCAGATTAATCACGTTCCATATCTCGGTTGACCCTGTCCTCGGTCTCTCCGTCACCGGTTCATCGTACGATTTCCCGTTCAAATACAAGTGAGTCGGCTCATCAGTACTACTCGTGTATTCATACATCGCAATATAACGAGTCGTCGAAGCAGAACCCAAATCCGGCGCCGGATACTTAACCAACCTCTTTGGTACCTTCCACATGTCATTTTCCTGATCCCCCTTAATCACGAACTTCATGACCTTCCCGTTGGCTTCGTTGACGGGATCCCCTGACGGGTACGGGTAAGGCGCATCGTTCTGCAGGACCACGGAATCAGAACTCGAGTTTGAAAAGTCAATTATGACGTCAGCGATTTCCGATGGGGCCAATAGGAATTTCTTGGTTTCGATCGGGTGGGCCAAGTAGGCCGAGTCGGATGCCACGTGGAAGAAGCTCAGCTCGGGTGCTAAGAAGAAACGGTAGAACCGGGCGTTGCTTGTGTTGATTATACGGAACCGGTACGCCCTACGGCGTACGGTCATCCGCGGCCAAGCTTTGCCGTTGACGATAATTGCGTCGCCGAAATACTCCGGTTGCCATTGCGGGTGTATGGAGGGGTTGTTTCCGGTGTGGTTCATGTATATGGACCCGTCGGTACGGAAGCCTCGGTCAAAGATGATCAACGGCTGGTCGAACTCGTTGTTGTTTGGGAGGCCAAGTGGGCCCTCTTGAGATGAATGGCGGATGATGTAGGACCCGATTAAGCCAGCTAAGAGGTTGACTCGGGTCAACCCCATGGCGTGATCGTGGTACCAGAGTGTACCCGGGTGTTGGATATTATGGTAGCGATAAGTTTTTTGGGTCCACGTGGGGCCTTTGTGTTTGAAGTTATTGGTGAACCATGAGTTGGAGTTGCCGTCGCTCTCGGGCTCGTCGATGCCGCCGTGGAGGTGGACGACGGTTGGTACGCCGGAGGTGGGTGTGGCGGTGGGGATGGTTGGGTCCCACGGCAAGATGTGTTTTGCAGGGAGGTGATTGAGCCACGTCACGTGGGTTGGTACGCCGTGGAGGACCTCGATTGTGGGACCAGGAATTGTCGCTGTTCTCTTGGATGTACCGTAGGCGAAAACTCTTGTTGATGGGAGGTCTCTGTGGAATTTCTGTGGAGTAAGAGAGGAAATGATGATCAGAATGACTATAAATAGAGATTTTTTCCTTTGGTAGATAAGATTTTGGTGGTATTACATTAGCCCACATGTTTTCCAAGTAAAAAAAAATCATTTTAAGAAGGATTTTAATATTAGAAAAAATGTAATAACTATAAACGTTAAAGCTGAATTAAATTTCCACAAAGACAGATTCATGTAAGTAAATTCAAAATATATGGAAAAATGAAGGTTTTATATATGTTGAATATTAATGTTTAATACCAACGGTTAGCTTGACATCCGTTTTTCTTAAGTGAGTTCGTGAGTTCAAAACTTTTCTTGTGTATGGAGTTATCATTTGTTAAAGACATCTTTGTAACTTTTGGTCCAAGCCGATAAGAAAAAATGAAGAGATTGTTGAAAAATAACAAAATTAGAATGGCTTTTGAGCTCCACAAATACCCAATTGGACGTTTTAGAGGCTCATGTACTCCAAAGGATTATTTCTTTAAAAACAAAAGGGCAAAGTTGAAAATAAGGGTCAGTACTATCCTTGGAGGAGTTCCCTTCAGTACTATTGAGTCATGTTTCTCACACGTATATAAGCTATTTGGGCAAGACCCTTATTTGAGCCATTTGATTAAAGATGTGATGCTATAATATGCCATTATTTGAAGTATAAAAAAACAAAAAAATTAAAATAATGGCATTAGTAATAGTGTACAATTATTGGTGTTTTAAATTTTAATAATTTTTTCTTGATGAAATAAAGAACCTAACATTTCATGTTAATTAGAGTCATAGAGATCAAAGAAGAAGAAGGGGAAATAAAGAAAGAAAGAATTACCTTGAAAAATTAAATAATAATAAAAATTAATTGATCAGGTAGATGAAGACACAAGACAAGTAATTCAGTTGAGAGAGCTAACTAGGTAGCTATAGCAAAGCAGCCTTACCCATTTTTTCTCGAACATGCCAATCTTGAGAGATTTGGACACAGGGACGCCATTTTTAATACCAAAACCTTGGATTCTGGGCATGAAAGGAAGATCATCTACAAACATGTCAAGCTCTGAGGCACTCATCAGCTCTCCATTGGCTGCAGCACTTATTGAGAGAAAGATTAAAAGTAGCAGTCCTTCCATGTCTTTCTTGTGTTTTGTGTGTGTGTGTGCGTGTGTGAGAGTGAGAGTGAGAGAGAGAGAGAAAAGTGTTGTAAAAGAGGGGAGAGAGATGCTTAAGTAGATATATGGGAATGTTGAATTATAATTAATAAGTGGTTTGCATATATACTACAATATCAAGGAGAGAAAGAAAGCAAAATTGGTAAGAAAGAAGGGAGGCATCGTTTTCTTTGAGTGGGGACTCGATGCTTCCCAGAAAGTAAGAAAACAGTAGTAATTGGTATTGGCCGGTATGCCATGCGCTTCCCATTGGTTCTTTATCATCACCTTGTCTCCTAGGGATATATGGTTCTATGGTATAGAATGGTATGACATGCATGCACATATATACTAGCTTAATTGTACTTGGTATTAGTTTTTTTTTTTTTTTTTGTTGGAATTTTAATTTAATTAATATCTTTAAGTTCACATATACATTAACAATAATATAATTAACTATTTAAATTAAAAAGGTTAAATAAGTGATCTATTAATTTAGACTCTTAAATATTTATTGAGTATGAACTTTATAATGTGTAAAAATTCAATATTAATTAATTATGGCTTATGAGATTTTAATTAACCTAGTATATAAGGAACCTTATAGGATTATCGTCTTCAAGTCAAAGTATTATTTTCCTTAATATTGTTCTTTTTCTCATTTTTTTATTTTAAAGAGAACTCATTGAGCAATACAATAATTTGACTGTGAAAGACGCTAACATCTTTACATTCATGGCTATAGATTCAAGTATTCTTCTTCTATTTTTATTCTTGATAATTTGACATGATACTATTTGGTTGTATTATTGTGATTTACAATTTTAGTAAGTAATTCATCTATTAATTTTAATTTTAATTTTAATTTATTTATTTATTAATCGTGAAGGTTCATTTGGTCTGGAAGGAAGCAGGATCCGACTGGTAAAAAGATATCAACTTACAAGGAGAAAGTGAACTCGTATTAATTAGACAATAAGTGAACTTCTAGCAACTCGATCAGTTTAATCAATTGGACGCATTTAACATTTAGTCGAGTCATAAGGGCGTAGAAATTTCATAGAATCAGCCTAAACATGATCAGATCGAGTCGGTAGGGTTTTAGCCCAAACCTAATTACTTGACCTACTTCCAGCTTAGATCAAAATGGTGTCATGACTAGCAATTTATTATAACAAGACCTTATCAATTGTCCTTCTCAAAGTCCTCAAGATTTATCATGTCGATTTCAACAAAGTGAGCCATTAACTCTAGTGGGAAAGCAAGTAAAATTGCCATCATATCAAACCCTAGAAATTAATGGCATTAATTAATTTCGTTGTCTCCTTAATTAACACGCATGCTTGGGTCAAGCTAGTAATGTACTCGGATTGACAAAAATTGGCTACAACTATAGTGTTCACACTCTACTTAATTTCTAGCTAAATTCTTGAATTATAATTACATAGGCAGTGAGATTAATCCATAGATATATATGTGATAGAGCAATGCTATATGGATTAAAAATATTATACCAATTATTACAAATTACTGTCACATTAGTTGTTCACTTTAATACATTAAAATGACACATTTTTTAATAAAATTATAAATTTAATGTGAATACTTTACACATAATATTTATAGCAATTGATGTAAGAATTTCAATCTCCTTAGCATTTTTTTATGTGATAGATAATATTATTTTATTAATCACCTTTACAAGTACCTTATAATTATATGGGGAATGCTAAATTAACTGGAACAGTTATAAAAAATTGTAACTGTTGTTGAGGCGATATGATATGAAAAGATGGTTGTTTAACCATCTCATTTAGTTGTCTTTTGTGATATGAGAGGCAATGCCACTTCAGCGACAGTCCATTTAACATTATTCATATTATATAATCAATTTGCACGTTAATCAACAAAATGAACTTAACATTTACATTAACTAATTTGATTGGATAGATGAATTAATAGAACCATATTTCATTTTATCAAGATTTCTATTTTGAGCTTCTTGTTCTCATTAATATGAAAATTAAAGAGTCTTCTTCAAACTGATAGTGACCAAAGTTGTTAGCCAAGACACATTACATCACAAGTCTTCCCAATTCCACTAATGCATTGTGACCACATGGAAAAAGGTACATAATTAAAATTTGCCCAATTGCAAGAAACAAAAGTAAATCATTCAATCAATTCCTCCAGAATTTGTTCAGTGACCCAAAAGAATATATTATAGTTTTGGCATATTTTTTCTTTTTTCTTTTTTTTTTATAGCTTTGTAGCCCAAAGCTATGATTGGTGTGGGTATGCTGCCACCTTGACTTTAAAAATTACTGACCCAGCAAGGTGACACATCTTACATAGTCAGCACTAAATCTTATAATAAATAAAAATATCAAATCACTCAACCAATTAAGCTTATAATTTCAAAAGTGACACAAGCTTTTAGGTGCCTTTATCATATGGAAATTTCTTTACTGCCTACTAAAATAAGCAAATATCTTCCCTGCAGACTGAAAAGAAACTTTGCTTACTGATACCCATGTTAATTATTAAATTGCTCACCCACCCACATTAGAAAATTTCCCAGAGAGTTCATATATTGAGAATTAATTTTATTAAAATGAGAAATTAATTAATGGCAAGCACCTTGGAAGTAAAAGTGGGTTTTAGTACGTCTTAGTCTTTGATGTTTAAGAAAGGGTTATCTGTAAACAATAATTATTGAGTGTTTTAATAATATTATTTCTCATTTGTTCTACAGGTTGGAGAAGCACTGAAAATTCACTTCTTCCATCACTTTGTCTTAGAATAACAGCTTTATGTGGATATCCAAAGTGTTAAGCACAATGGCAGTGAGGACAAAATGGTGTGTCATTGTCCTCTCTCTCCATATATATATATATTCCTATGATTGGCCATTTCATTGCTGAAGTCATACATATATATCCTAAGTTTATCATTCTATAAATGGACTGATATTATCCTCTCTACATTTTTCAGCCTTTGTTTTAAAAGCTCTATATATAGCCCACAGTTATATATGATTGGTGGGCTGATAGGTGACCTCAACTATGTCATTAAAGTTATGTAACACAAGAATAACAAAGATCCATGTTGGAACTCTTAACATCTCCATGAATTATGATGGGTTGATTTGATGAAATATCGAATTGATGTCAAAAAGCCCAAGTTATGTTATATAGAAACAATGTCAAAATCGGTGTAGCTCACCTAGTCAAGACGCTCCCCTCTTATTAGGTTAAGGGTTCTACTCTTCCAAACCTTACTTATATAAGGTGGGAAGTTCAATTTGGCCCTTTATAGGTTTTGTTGTCATCCTATTTGAACCTTGATGTGGTATTATTTTTCATATCAATAGTTAGAATTACCCCTTGTATGTATGTATTTTTTTTTGTACCGATTTTTTGGCACCCGACAGGTGTCCTCCTTTTTAGGGCGAGACCAATCCTTTTGAATTTGAGAATATATAGGGACAAGGGCACCTTTCCCAACAAGAATGTACGAGGGCGGACTTGAACTTGTAATGAATTCCTCAGCCTCACTTCGTAGTTTGCTGCCCATACCAGCTTACCAACCCCTAGGGGTGAAATCGGATCTGGTCGCCTAACCCACCTTACCCGATGAAGTCGGGTTGATCTGGTTGGCCCTCATTAAATAATCTAATTTTTTTAAAGCTTAATAACTACTATTTAAGCTTATATTAGTAATAAAATATGTTGAATTATCATGTATCAAACTTATTAAACTATTATTTAAGCTTTAAAAGATGAGATTTCTCTTTTTTGTGAGAACTTATATATATATATATAAGTTCATCCTCGTTCTCATAAGTCAAGTTTAAGAATAACTTGACTTGTAAATTTTAAGAAGTCAGATTGGGTCGGGTTGCTAAAAAATTAACTCGACCCGACCTGAACTGTTCGGATTTGATCGGGTCAGATCGAGTCGGTCGGGTTGGTTGGATGTATGCAATTCAATATAATGTTAATATAAATTAACAAAACAAATGTCGTATAGAAACATTTGCTTAAATGCATAAAGACGAAGAAGACCCAAAATTAACTTTCGGCCTCCCTTATTGGTGTGGTGGGCTTGGTCTTGGTCGTGAGCCTCCGGCCCATTGTTACTGAACAAAAATTGCTTACTGTCTTCGGTTTTGAAAGATCAATTGCAGAATGGAGCGAAGGCTCTGTAACCTCTCGTCTCTCTTCTCATTTCTCCTCAATTTCCAGAGGCCCCGTTCACACCTATTCTCAGCTCTTCCGCGGTGAGATTAATTTGCTTCTTTTTTTTTTTTGTCCACGTCCAAGTTTCTCTGTTTCGCTTTGTTGTGGATTTGTTTTCAAGTTCTTATTCATTTTCTTATCAACTTGTATGTGTTATATATTACCAATAATCTAACATTTGAACTCATTCTTGCTATCAGGTTTGAGTCTCAATTCGATTCCTCTTCTGCCCTTTTGAGCAACACAGTTTACAAACAGTACTGTCCCTGTGCGGAAGGTAAATAATTTCTCTTCTTTTCTTTCTTGGTATGTGTGGAGAGTTTCTGTTCTCAAATATTGAGGGAGTTTATGTATTTGAAGAAATTACTCAGAGACATATATCTATGCAGTATCCTTAGAATAATAATGAGTTAAGTGAAACAAGTTGAAAATCATGTTGGTTTTAACTTGTGGAACCGTGTGGAGTTGCACCCATTTTAGTATACTAAATGAACATTAGGTTCTGATTAATCCAGGGATTTGATTTTTTTTTTCTCGCCTCTTCAATGCGGAAAAAAAAAAAAAAAGGAACTAAAAATGAGGCTTGCCGAGTATGCCTTGCAATCCTAGTATGAGTGAGGTTAAGCAAAAAACTTGGAGGAAGTTGATTCCACACTAAAATGTTGGTATTGTATTAATTCAAGCAAAAAAATTAATACAAGGAGAATTGTTTCTGAAAAATCAGTTGTTATTTATTCGTAATGTTAGCATTCTTATGGGCTTTTTGGCTAAACATTCCTAACTGAGTTAAAGTTCCAATTTTTAGACCAAGTGATAATCAACTAATTAATCTTGATGTTTTCATTTTGCAATTGCTTCAGCTTCTTTCCTTATGTAGTCATTCCATTCTTCCTTTCTATATGTGTGTGTGTGTGTGTGTGTGTGTGCTGAGCTTCAATCATATTCAAATCATATGTAAAAAACTGTACATTCTTTGCTAACTTCTTATTGGTGCTCTTGAAAGCCTCTTTCTGGTCCATCAACTGATATCTTAGGCTTTCTTGAATTTCCCAGGATCACGATCATATGCCCGTGGCAGAGGTACACACTATGACCTCTTCGGCAATGGAAAACCAGGTGATGAAGAGTTCCGAAAAGCCTGGGAGAAGGTTGAAGATGACGATACTGGTCTATGGACTGGAAGTGAAGATGAAAGTGATTCTGAAAAGGGTAGAAGCCATCTAGAAAAAGAGATCAGGAAGGTTAAAAGGCAGGCAAAGGATCACTCTGACCTTATTGATGCAGATGATAGTGATGAATTAAGAAGTGTATGGTCTGGGAGTGATGAAGAGAAGACATTGTGGACGGGTAGTGAAGGTGATGGTGATGATGATATTCCAACAGAAGCGTATCCCAATGAAAGCAGTGATGCACATATAGACAAATTGTTTGAATTTGAGGAGATGCCAAAGTATCGAACGATCTCAGAACTATTGAAAGCTGAGAAGGAACCAAAGGAATTGTCTCCTGGGAAGCAAGCTAGGAAACTTGCTGTTGAGAATGCCTTGAAGAAACTGAAAAAAGGGCCGGACGGGCGTTATATAAATGTGTGGGAGGTAATGACTGATGTAGATATTCTGATAGGAGCTTTTGAAAACATTGTTTCAGGGCCGGAATATGCGGAGCTTAGACAAGGAGGGCCCAAAAGGTTAAACATGCAGTTTTTTAAAGACATCCAAGCACGAATGAGAGATCCGAATTTTAAGTTCTCAACAGAAATGAAGTTGAAGCCGAAGAGCAAGCTTGTCTCGAGAAAGAAATGGCAGAAAGCCCAGTCCAGAAGGAGGAAAGCTCAGAAGCGATGAAGTAATTTCCTTACCTCTTGTTCACTCGAAAACAAGTTTTTCCAGTACATTATTTGCTTCTTGAGTTATTTTCATAATTGACATCTGAAGCCCTTTTAATCCTATCACATATTTCAAATTTTCAATTCGCATTAGTATTAACACAACATTTTGTTACGTTGCCATATTATTCAGTCATCTTGGGTAATTGTTATGGTTTTTCTCCTTCCATTTCTTGCATTTTTTTCTACATTTTCCAAGTTACCATGTTCATGTGTTTTGAAATGAGGTTTTCTAACAAGATAAAGAAGAAGAGAGTAGCATGTAGTTGATGAGGCTTTACTAAAACCTACAGATGGAAAGTACGTATTTCGTTCCCAAACCAAATGGGCATCAGTTTAACATAATCATCATAACATCCTAATATCCAGAAAAATCAAATATGCTCATCCTCTAGCTACCCTTAATTTTTTTTTCTCTACATATATCATGGCCAGTCTTATGATAGTCTTAGATTCAATCATGATAAGCAACTTCAGATTTTTAGTAAAAAAAACTACCTTACAATACAGAATGGAGTTCCAATAAGACATGTCTGCACTCATTGGTAGCATGATTTACAACATCGTTTGCACTAGGCTTAAAATGATTCTTCTTAGCCAGTTTATAAGAAGCAGATTAGGAACATGGCATTAAGAGCTGCTTATGTGGATTCTCAAGCAATTAGATACCTTTTACAAGTAATAGAATCACATGTATGCAAAAGGGTTGCTTTGATTATCCCTCAAATTCTCTCTCACCAAGTGACCCACATCACCTTACATGACTAATTATTTATTCCTGTTCTTTGGCGCGAAGGCTGCTGGTTCAGGGGTAGGGTACGGTACTAAAGGTCCTCGGACTTTCAGGCGGTTTTTCTTCTGGGCAGCTGTTCGCCAATACATCCTCCCAAAGGTCCTCGGACTTGCAGGCGGTTTTTCTTGTGGGCAGCTGTTCACCGTTGGATCTCGCCAATACAGCCCCCCATGGTTTTCATTACCAAGATATCTTTTTTTTTCATTGTTCCCAGGGATTTTTTGTTTTTTTTTTACCACACCATCACAAAGGTATGTTTACTTGTTTTTATCAGATAAGGCTCCTGCTCTCCCATGATTCCTCTTCTGCTGTAACACGAACCTTTGCTCATTGGTCCCAAACTAGAAATAAGATTAATGAAAAATCTCTCCAGAACATGGGCACTGACAATACTTTAAATGTTCCTATTACTCCAAAAGTTCTTAGTTGGGCAACACTTCCATTTATTTATTTTAGCTTTAGTTTTTACTGCGGTATAGTTAATGATAGCATAGCCATAAGGGAACATGATCAGTTCCGAATATACAGAAGTAATCCAAAGTCAATCAAGCAGAACAGGAAATACAATCTGCCACAAGTAAGAAACCCCACCACTAAGTTCCCAGTTTTATGCACGTGCCCAGCACAGGCATGCGACTAAACTATTATCACATCCTCAATACTCTTTTTTTTTTTTGAAGAGTCTATAAGCAGCAAACTATTACTTTTCTTTCTAAAAATGTATGAATGTCACCCACTACAACCCAAGCTGTTGCCACTGAAACATGTCAGTCAGTCAGCAAAGTTAAAAAAGTAAGATAAACTTGTCTGCCAGAAACTAAGTAAAACCCCAAAGTTGACTATAAGTTCTTAAAACTATACACTAAAAGCATATATTAATATGTTCTGTTTAATTTATAGGGCATAGTAGTAGTACCAACATTATAATAATAATAATATCACTAATGCTCACAAACACCCAAAACCAAAACGAAGTCCAAATGCATAAAAATAAATAAAAAACTTAAAAACACTTGCAAGGGAAATAAAAGACATCCCCTCCTTTTAACAACTACAGATAATAATACTATAAAAAGATTCAAGTCTCTGTTCCTAGAGAAACACACCCTTACCCTTTTCTCTTTACATGATAATACAACTACTAGTGTTTTCATCACTGAACATGTGAGTAGCATTGTAATCACCACTATTACTAGGGTAATAACTACTACTGGGATATGCTGGAGTAGCATAATCATAGTAGAAGCCAGTGTTAGGAGGAATGAAGGGAGACCTATTATACATCATTTGAGGCTGCTGCTGCTGCACATATCTGGTATCGCTGTTCATCATAAGATTGTTGATGCCATTCCTGTTCTGCATCATGTTCATGTTCATCAATGAAGATGGATGGCTGTTAAACTGGTAGCCATTCATGTTGTTCATCGTCGTAGGTGATTGATGATGAAGATGATGATGCCCACCAGTTGCATAGCCACCAGGTGGGAATCCAGCAGCAGAAGACCCTTGAAAATTATTGTTTGGTTGAGCTTGGAATCCCATTCCATTGCCTCCAAGACTAATTCCACCACCATTTCCAAGAAATCCTGGAAGACCCATCATGGAACTTAGATCATTTCCTCTTTTTACATCTCCAACATTTGCATTCCCACCTCCATTCAAATGGGCATTGTTCATTTTCATTGCAGCCATGTTCTTCTGATCGATGCCGCCTATAGGCGCTTTAATGCCAATGTTCTGGTTAGAATTTCCTCCTCCATTGTTGTTGCCTTTCTTTCCCATGTTTCCATTGTTAGCACCATTGTTCATTTTAACATTGTTGTTAGCAGGAACACCTCCATATTTCTTTGCATTGTTTGCTGCTGCATTAGCTGCTTGTTGTCTGAGTAGACCCAGTTGATTTGCTTTCTCCCTTAAGAACCTCAAGTCATCTTCCTCGTCATCATCTTCATCATCACAGTCATCATCATCCTCTTCATCAACAAATGCTGGGAATTTATGCTGGTTTTTGAAGGCTTCCAAGTCCTTCATCAGACCCTGTTTCTGGTTTTTGTTGTTTTTATCTACAACACAATTGGATTGCTGTTGTTTCTGAGTGTGATTGGACTTTTGAGACCAAAGCTCTGCATGTTTACCAGATTTGACCAACTTCTTTATCAGAGTGTTAGAATCTACACTTCCTGAGACTGTGACTTTCTGGTGTTCTGCGTCTAAGTTTACTTTATAAACACCTGAGTACAGGGAAATGGAGTGAAAATTGTAATATTAATGAATCACGACATGGTAGAAGTACTAGCAATTAAATGATGAAATGAGAAAACAAAAAAAGGCATTTTTCCTAGATTATGAATAGGCTTCCTCTGTACTGTTTCTGTATCACTAAACATTATACGTTTCTACAGTCTTTATAGCTAAAAGTCCTCATCTTTAGTCATTAAAACCTCCAAATTCCTCTGCGTAATGGTAACACCAAAATCCTGAACAAGTAGAAGATCATCTGATTTGCACAGATTTTTTCACAATCTTGCCACCATTCTAAAAGGGAGGCAATCCAAAGTTCTAACTCAGGACATACCAACTAGAACAAAAGAGAAAAAGCAAGAGAATACCTTCAATTCTCTGAAGAAGTTTCTTGACATCTTGCTTACACCCATCACAATGTATGTTCACTTTGAGAACACAAGTCTGTAAAAGAATCCAAAATATATTAAAAACACAAAAAAGGAACCAAAAACATGAAAGAAACTGAGATTTTTTTTTGAGGAAAAGAACATTGCCCATCTTTGTTGACGTAGAAAGGGAATCTCAAAAAAGACAGAAAGAAAGAAAGAAAGAAAGGAAAGAGACCTGAATCTTAAGAAGCTTAAAGTCCTCATCTTTAGTCATTTCTTCCCTGCTGCTAGGAATCAATCAAAGAAAGGAACAACAAAACCACCCTCTTCTCCCTCTCTCTCTCTAACACTTTGTTCACGAAAAGGGCAGTAGCATTAATGATTTTTTCTTCACAAAAACTCTTGTTTCTTAAACTATAGCTTAATGGGTGTTCTTGTAAGATGATGAAGAAGAAGAAAACCAAAAGACCTAAATCCAAACACAAGAGATAAAAGACAATGGAGGTGATCGTAGAAAAGGGCTGGTCAGAAATCAGAAATAATGAGAAGTAATGAGTAAGAGAAAGAAAGAAGAAAGAGCAAGAGAAAGAAGAAGAAGAAGAAAGGGTGGGTGAGTGAGTGAGTGAAGTGAACTGAGAGGAGAGGGAATGCGGGGGTTGTTATGATGTGATTTGACGTTAAATGCTGGAAAAAAGATAATAAATAAACAACAGCGACTTGACAGCCTCCCCTCTCTCTTTCTCTCTCTCTCTCTCTGTGCTACTACTCACTCCCACGATATTGCTCCCCCTCTCATTTCTTATCAAAACTAACCGTTATAATTGCCGTTATTTCTTCATCTACACCACTTTCCATATATTTCAAATTTCATTTTTTCGTTTTTTCTTTTTTTTATTAACATTTATAATTTATACCCATTGTCTCTCGTAGAGTATTAAAATAAATAAAAAATATATTAATTTAACTGTAAATTTTACAACTACATATATAAATATACATATATATTTATCAAATATTAATATTTTATATATCTCAAAATATATAATAAATAATTAATAGATATATATGTATAGTTACACATGTAATTATAATATTTTACAGTTAAATTAATATTTTTTAAAAATAAATATATTCTTAATAGAAATATATTAATTTAATTACAAAAAATATAACTATACACTTACAACTATTGAATGGATATGTGTTACATATCTTAAGATAAAAATATGTAATAAATCATTCAAAGACATCTGATGTGTAATTACACTTGAAGTTATATGTTTTTATAATTAAATTAATATTTTCTTTATTAAAATCATATTTGTGTCTGTTAACGGTAGCTTTATATATATTATTTGACCTCCACCTATTAACTATAATTTTTTCGTACAATAATTTCTATCATAATATCAGAGTATTGGTTTGAAAGAGATCGTCTTGGGTTTTTTTTATTTTTTTTCATTTGTATTTGCATATTTCTTCATTTGGTGTTTGCCTCTCCCTTAATTTTTTGTCATTCATGTAAAAAATAGGATTATAGTGGCTTGTTGTGCATTATTAGGCTTTATCTATTACCTATAACTTTTTAAGATTATACCATGTTAATAATTTTAATGTAGCAAGTCATTATATCATGACAGAGGATGAGTTTGGTATGACCAGTAATTATAGTATTGAAGTCATAAAGCCATAGATTCAGATTTAGAAATAACGTCTTCAAAAGTATACAGAAGATGAGAGTCTCATATAATAAGTATGCCTCTTAAGTTTAATATCAAGATATATGTTTATAATACAATTTTTTTTAATATCAAGTTATATGCTCTTTTTTTTTTTTGTGCTAAGTTATATGCTTATGAAACAAATTAGTTGTAAAGGATTTATATTTGTGTAAATAAATTGATACTGTTTTACTACATGATTTGATACTTTTGGCTAACCCCTAGACTCTCCTCTCTTTTGTACAGACGACCAAGACAGTGTAGTTTGAAAAAGTAGTATAAACTTTGAACATTGTAATTGGTGCCACTTTTGTCATGTTGCCTTTCCAAGAGAAATTTTAAAGATAATATCTAATTATTTTAAAGATAATATCAGAATACTACTACTAATACATTATTTTATTTTTATTTTTTTAAAATTTGGGTATCAAGGCTTTTAAGGCCTTGAGTATCTGGACCATTTTGTACACATTTAACTAATTTTAAGAGGTATAAGTTCTTAGCATGTAAAGAAAGTACTCTTGAAATTTAATTTAGTTTTTATTCAAACTTGTATATACCTTAAAAAAAATAAAATTCAAATTTGTAATTTTTTAATTACTTACCCTTTTACTTAATTACTTGACCAAGGTCAAATTTTACATTTTACAATACCCAACTCCCAGAAAATCATTTTTCCCCCCTAACCCATAATGTATTTTATGTAGAATATAATATAATTGGCCCTAAAAGAAAAAAAAAAATATATATATATATATAAGTAATATATTCTTTATAAAACTATATAAATAAATCTCTCTGGTCAAAGACAAATACGACTGGCCTGCGATCCATCTATGGTCAATTTCCTAAACTTAGATTGTGATGGAAATGTACCTTTTCGTATCTGATTAGAGATTTTGTGCTTCTTGGGTTTTTAAAATCTGCATTTACAAGATTTTTTTTTTTTTTTTGTGAAGTTAATGGTATTGGACATTGAAGAATTACCGTTAGAGGACGCCGAGATGAAAAGTGGAAAAGAGAGCCGAGAAATTGAAAATGAAGGGTGAGGAGTGAAATTGAAAGATAAGAGAAGACAGAGAGATTTATGAGGAATTGAATTGGGGGGAAGGTATTAAAAGCCCCGTGACAGAGGTGTGGCCCACACGACGACAACCACTTCCGGCGAGCACGTGCGTGGTGGGTGCCATTTAGCTCTGGTTAGTTTGTTCTAAGATGCCGCTTCTCTATTTTTCTTATTGTTTTGTGTTATTTATTATTTATTTTTGGGTTATATTTTTTACTTTAATACTACTTTTCACTTAATTGACCCAACATTTGTTGTACCCTGAGACTGAAGAGGTTCTCTTTTTCTGAATTTTTACTATTTTTAACTTTCAACTTCACCTTATTCCAGTTCCCTCCTCCCTCATCTTACCTTCCTACTCCCTAATATAAGAATATTCTATTATCCTCCTTTTGGTTAAAAGTTAAAACCAAACAATTAACTTAAACTAGTCTAAATGTTTTAGTTAGGTTGTTTTTTATTTAATAAATTTTTTGAAAGTTTTAAACTGATAGGTTGTGCTTTGATTTTCATTATTGAACAACCCTTTTTATTTTTATTTTTTTTCGTCTTTGACCTCGGTATTCTGCTAACCTTTTTGTAAAGACGTGACTATTTTAAAATCGAAAACACGATACGTTATATTAGACAATTCCTCCTTAAAATAAGCGCATAGACGTGAACACAAACTCGAAAATCAAAATCTCATCTCTCAATCATAACTTATATCTCATTTTGTAATCAATAAGATTACCCAATTTTGGATCATTGAACATCTTTTTTATGAAAATGAAGCATAAGCTTTTATAGGTATCAAGCCGTGTTTTAGAAGACGATAACATCATATTAAAGAAAATTAAAACCCTTCAATAGGGTCTTCGAGGTAAACACTGATACAAAGGATATATAGAAATTACATAAAAATAATATTATTATTATTATCCTTTTGACTACTTATATAGGTGATTAAAGGTAATTGGGACCTCATCAGGGCCTTCGGGTGCA
Organism: Paratinospora sagittata; assembly: GCA_035771175.1. Classification (NCBI taxonomy): domain Eukaryota; kingdom Viridiplantae; phylum Streptophyta; class Magnoliopsida; order Ranunculales; family Menispermaceae; genus Paratinospora; species Paratinospora sagittata. The sequence goes on from CM069605.1 coordinate 3,618,775, forward strand.
ATGACGGAAGGCATATAAGATCAAGAGAGTTTTGTATTTCATTAGAATGAATGAAATATTTAAACAAAGTTTAATCCGATAGAACTAAATTAAAATTCATTTTGGGCCTAATTTCTTTTTTTTTTTTTACTATATATATATATAAAGAAAATTTCAAGACCTTTTCCAACTGCGAATTCAACTTTTTTTTTCTTTCTTTTATGTGTTAATTGGAACAAGCAGATTCCCCTTCTCCCTTGCGTAATTGAAAAAGGAGCAGACTGAAATTCAGTCCAAATCGAGGGAGAAAAGTGTAAAACAACTCTTACATGGAAGGGGTGCTTAAGTCAAAATATCCCTTTTCGTATATTTATATATATTTATCAGACAGTCCGGAGTCAGGACTAGAGGGGCCAGTGCCCCAGAGTCAGTACTGTATACTATATATCGTATTTTTATTTTATTCAATTTTTTAAAAATACCATATAAAATATAAAAAAAACTACCAGCTTTTATTTTGAAGTTTGAAAACTTTGGACGCTGATTTCCAAAACTACCCTCTCTCTGTCAGCACAGTCTTTACCGCAGTTAAACCCAAGATCGAGGCTTGCACACACACACGCTACTACGCTGCTCTCATCATTGCTGTCCACCTGCAACCTCTCTGTCATGCCACGCAGTTTGCCGTTGCCGTTAAAGATTTTGAGAACATAACACCCATCCATCATCCACATCCACATCCACATCCATCCATCCATCCATAAATACATCATTATCGTCATCATAATCATGATCATCATCTCATCTCTTAACTTGTTCCGCAAGCTTTTGACTTTATTAACCAAACCTGCCTCTACACCGGTGCACCACTGCACCTTCATTTTTTTTTTTTTTTTTTTTTTGACAAACTACTGGACCTTTATTACTTCATATTGCATAATATTCTTAGCTCTGAGGGGGGGTTTTTGTACGGTGCTCCTAAGGCGTACTGACGCTTCTGCATCTGCCACCGCATATCTCGATTCCATCCTCGAACCAGTGTCGGTGACAATTGACTTGTGAATGTTCGCTGTTGAACGGAACCTGAAACCTGCCATTTACGGATTTGCTGGTCTTGAGGTTTCTTACTCGGTGGGCCTAGGAGTACTGGAGCTTCAGGATCTGGACCGCTTATCATAATTAAGGGTTCTGTGATGTTGACACGCGGATGTCCTCGTGGTTTGGAATCACGTTCTATAGGTAACAACGTCACAGAACCTGCAGTGACCGAGAGAATTATTTTGAAAAATAATTGTAAAATCATATGAATATGAGAATATATGTAAAATTCGTCAAAATTCATTTTCCTTATACAATGCTATATATAAATCTGATAATGTGAATTATAATTTAATGTGGCCCAATAGCCAATAGGATGAGGAAGAAGTCCTATACATCACTGACCAATGATGCAAAATGGTAAACAAAAGTCACATTGGATTCTTTAAACACATGGCCCATTATTATTATTAGTTCATGGGAGACATACAGAGAATGGCTGGTGGCTTCAAATTTTCAACTACTTTGTCATAATTTGCTCAATACAGTGAGCGTGTGGGTTTTGTTTTACCCTACATTTATGTCCTTTAATGTGGCAGCCATTTCAGCCTTCTTGGCAGCTATTTTATTGTTATTAAGAGGTAACATGGTCACATAAATTTATTAATATAATTCAATTTAATTCAACATAACTCAATTTTTTATTTATTTATGAGGTATTTTCACACCTTTGAAAATAGGACTAGTTTCAAGAAAAAAATAGAATGATAAATCTCTCTTAATCAGGCATACCTATCGAACCTTGTAATTTTTATATAAGGCCAACCTTAGAACTTAGCTTACTTCTACTTAGTCAATCTTGTTGGTAACTTAATATTTTTTTTATTTATATAGAGTATCTTTGTGTAATTTAGTTAAACACATTCTCGTCATTGACTATAATTGATTTATTTGTATTAATATAAATAATTAATATAGCCACAACATATATATATATATATATATATATATAATTGCTAAAATGTCTGTCAAAAAAAAACTTTTATAATGAACCCAAAACTATAAAATAAATTACTAAAATGTTGGTTTTTATTAAAAAATTGGGATACTGACTTAATTAATAAATATATGCAGTAGTTTCTAAAATATTGTAAAAGACAAGAAGAGCCAATTGGTATTGGGTGCTCTCCTATAACTCTGGCTGTTTACACAGGTGTGGTAAGAGGCTGGAAATTCAGTCAAATAAGCCTAATTCATGACTTTTTTATGGAACTTGGCAACTATACTAAAACATTGTATTTATTTTTTATATTTATATTTCCAAGAACAGTGCACTATTTGTTGAGTGTTTGACTTCACTTGGGCCACCAGAGTCTTCAAAGAGAATTGGTGCGGAGCAGAGACACAGCTGCCACTTTCTCCTTTTACTTTTCAACACGTAAAGCTGTGTATTCTTCACTTTGATTCAGATTAAGTATTGGAGTAAATAACAGTTGGACATGGGATATGATATGAATAAATTTCATATACTGGATATAACTTTTGATCTTTATTTCTTTTTTTGGTTTGGTTTCCCATGCCGTATTCACATCTTCCATAGGACACTAATTTGCATTAAGTACTGTAGGGGTATTATACAGCTTTTTTCAAGTGGGTGTGACTTAGACGAGAACGAGTTTGAATCTCGAGACCTTTATTTCTCAATTACGTTCGATAACTTTTGATCTATTTTTCATTGGTAGAGCAAGGCATTTTAAAGAAAATCACGTCTTTTTGACTTAAAAGGTGGTTAAGTGCATACATGCCACATAATATTAGTACTAACTTGAATATAAACCTACTAATAAGTGATATTAAAATCGATGGTTTGATTTGAATATATTACATATGTTAAATTAAAATAATTGAATGTTGATTGAGTTAAGTTGAATAATCTAAATTTTTTAATATTATTGTTATTATCGTTTTGAATGATTTGCTTCCAACTGGGTTCAACCCTAAACAATGATTATTGAGCTTAGAGTTTTTTTTTTAAAGAGTACGTGAAGCTGATATCTCAATTTTGTGTGACTCTATATGAAGAGTCTATTACTATTAAAGATTAGGGTTAGGTTCAAACAAAGGTCCTATATCCAAATTTCAAATAGATTAATGTTCAAGCAAGCACTTTCATTGTTGAAGAGAAATTAACAGCTCTCTGCGGATTGGTTAGCTAATATTCTTGGTTGTTTTAAGGTGTTGTTCCCCCCTGCCATCCCACCTCAGCTTGTTTCGCTTGCTGACAAGGTTGTGGAGGGGTTTTGTGTATTTAAGATTGTAATGTTGTTGTGTTTGTATTATTTCCCTTAGCCTTAATAAAATTATTTACCTTGCAAAAAAAAAAAAAACAAGCACTTTCATAAACCTAAGTACAAAAGACCCAGTTTTTGTAGGGCTAAAATTGCTAATTCTTTGTACTTTACCTAAAATCGTACAAACGGATCAAAGTTGATTAGAGTCAATTCTAGAATTAAACTAGCTTATAGCCCCGTGTGATGCACGGGGTAATTTCATCATATAAAAAGAATACATGAAATTATCATTATCACCTACTTACCAATATTTGGTTAGTTTGGATGACTTGACATCCGTTTCCTTTAAACGAGGTCGTGAGTTCAAAATCTCTCTCGTGTATAAAACTACTATTTGTTAGGAGATCTTTACATCTTTGTGATCCAACCTGGATAGAATTCAGATAGATTAGTCTTGCTGTAAAGTGGAGAAAGACACCACCTGAATACTGCTCAGTGGTGAAACCAAAAAAAGAAAGTATCACCTACTTTACAACATATAATTGAAAAATAACTAAGTAGCTCCCAATTGTAAAACAAACAAATTATATCACACTTAATAACAACAAAATAACCCACGAAGTGTAAGTAACTAATATTCAAGAAAAAATAAAAGTAATCACAAAAGTGTGGATTATTACCAACTTTGAAACAAATCCAATGGTTGAGAAATTAGAGAATTAAAGCCTACTTTTCAATATCTTAATAAATATGAAAATTGTTAAAGAGATTGAAATTTTTATATAAATTATTACAAATTTGGCGTGTTTATTTTGATGTATTAAAATTAAAAGCTAACGTATAAGTAATTTGAAACAATTAATTAATGTAGTATTGTATAAGTTATTTGAAACAATTAATTAATGTAGTATTTTTAATTTACATAGCGTTACTCAATAAATATAGTCTCCGTGAAATCGTCAACGTTGTTGGTCCTTACGCATAAATCTGAAATTTTACAGTGCCGGCACTCCCTCGAGTCTGTTAAATAGATTGCTACAACATCAAATGGTTACTTTTCTAGTTGCAGACTAATGACTGCTAAAGTAAACAGATAAGATAAAGAGGGAAGAAGAGGATGACGATATGAGAAGATAAATACGAAGTAGTATAGTAGTTTGATGAAACAATCTCAAGAAGATTGCCCCATCTTGCACAACTACTAAGCTAATTATAGATTTGTCATTATCCGAACATTATCTCACAAACAAAATATTTCAAACTAGAAGATCATCATAAGCCATGCGCCATTCTAGGGGTAGAAAATTTCAGGGCATACACGAATCGCAACTACAATATCATAATATGATGATGTCATACTTTTCGGATGTGAATCATCATGATCTTTGCAACTCTATAAATTCTCACTTGTAATCCATTCTTTAAACATTATTTCTTTCTTTGTTTCATCATGAAGTCTCAGCTGTTCCTCTGTTTCTTGCTTTATTCTATTCTCAGCGTTGCATCCAATGCAACAGCTTCTTCAGCCATTAGATTTAACACTGGTGGGCTCGGTAGAGATAGCTTTCCTGATGGGTTCGTGTTTGGAACAGCTACTTCTGCGTATCAAGTTGAAGGAATGGCTAGCCAGGACGGAAGAGGACCCAGTATCTGGGATGTCTTTGATAAAATTCCTGGTAAATTTAATTAATTACCGCTAGTCTTAAAATTTAATGCTTTTATTATTGTTTCTGATTTTCTAATGGACTAATTTTATATATTATGTCTGGCAATTTTTTAGGATTAATCCCTGGCAATGCAACCGGAGAGTATACAGTGGATCAATACCACCGTTACCAAGTAAGATTAATGATCAGCTTAATTCCATTAATTGTTCTCTCTTTAATTAATGACTTAATTAATTTTTATGTTCAAATGGCTCCGTTTGGTATAGTTTTTGCAAAGAGAAATGCTAAAAATACACGTTCGGTGGCAAAACCATTTTTGGACGCTGGCCCTTATTTTTGTTGGATGTTAGGGATGTTGCATAATACATGTGTGTTTCCAAAACATTCAAATGTGTTAGATGTCAACAGCGGGATAAACTATGACGTTGATACCTAGAGGACACAGAAAAAATGTTCTGTTCCTTTAAATATTACTACAATGATTTTGTGACATATACTTCTATGAGGCTCAACTCTGTGTTCTCCTGCTTTAATTTCTTGGAATGGGAAATTTAGTGTTTTTTTTTCTCTTAATTGCAGGATGATATTGATCTCTTGAAAAAGTTGAACTTTGATGCATACCGATTTTCAATCTCTTGGACCAGGATATTCCCATGTAATTATAATTTCTAACTAGTGCTTATACATTATTTTTGTAGGCCCTTGAAGTGTCCTTAGAAAATTTTTAAGAAATTAATGTCTTATATATACATATCTCTTTTCTGAATCAGATGGAACTGGTGAAGTGAACTGGAAGGGAGTTGCATACTACAACAGGCTGATTGACTACATGATAGAGAAAGGTAAAATCTATTAATTTGAAACAACAATAATATATACTCTCATAAACCTCTTTGAATTGTTAATTTGGTTTATATATAAAACATGATTAATTAATTATTGAATTGTTATGCAATCTACATTCTAAATATTATGTTATTTTCTGCAGGCATTACTCCATATGCAAATCTGTATCACTATGATCTTCCTCAAGCACTTCATGAGGAGTATGGAGGATGGTTAAGTCCCAAAATAGTGTATGTGTCAAAATTTTTATCAATTAATAGCCGATTAATTTACTTGATAATATGCCTCTTAAATCCAGCCTAAACTTCTTAATTAGCAAGTGAGAGTTGTTAAATGATACAAAACATGCAGCAACGCATTTGCGGACTTTGCGGACTTCTGTTTCAAAACATTTGGTGATCGAGTGAAAAATTGGATGACGATGAATGAACCAAGAGTGGTTGCTGCTCTAGGATATGACACAGGCTTTCATGCTCCGGGAAGATGTTCCAATCCATTTGGAACAGAGAATTGCACCGAGGGGAATTCAGCGACCGAGCCTTACATTGTAGCCCATAATCTGATCTTGTCTCATGCCGCCGCTGTTCAAAGATACCGCGAAAAATATCAGGTAAAATCTAATTAGCTCTTAAGCATTTAGAAAATTTATGATTTTGTAGTACTAGTGGTGACTGGTGACTGATAATTCAAATATTTTCAGAAACAACAAAATGGGAGGATTGGGATTCTGCTGGATTTCGTATGGTACGAACCTCTTACTAGAGGATTAAATGATGAATATGCTGCGCAACGAGCAAGAGACTTTCATGTTGGATGGTATAAATCCTTAACATTATTACCAAATAGCATACATGAAGTAGCTAATAACTAGTTAATATATACTTATATACTAGTTTAATTAATTAACATAGTACGCCACTGATTGTTTTTGATTCTTATTGTGTGTATTGCAGGTTTCTTCATCCAATTACATATGGAGATTATCCGGAAACGATGCAAGAAATTGTGGGTGAAAGGCTTCCAAGATTCACAGGAGAAGAGACTAAAATGGTGAAAGGCTCAATAGATTTCTTGGGTGTTAACCAATATACTGCTTATTACATACAACACCCTCGTGAATCAGTGCAGAATGTCACGGATTACCAGGGTGACTGGCAAGCTGATTTTGTTTGTAAGATCAACTTTCCCTCCTTCCTAGTGCAGTAATTTTGAGATTATCTTGTGTTTGCTAATGAATAACATGTTTGTTTTTCTTGCCTTTTAATAACAGATGAAAAGAATGGAGTGCCAATTGGACCATTGGTAATTACAGTATATCTTGAAAACATTCAACCAAATGAGGCCTCCCTTATATATAGATATATAGTTTGATTCATTATTTATGTTTATATCATATGGTTTAGCAAGTTGAAACTTTTGCAGGCACACTCCTACTGGCTTTACCAGGTACCATGGGGCCTTTACAAAGCCGTTACCTACATAAAAGAGCGATATGGGAATCCCAACATGATTCTATCAGAAAATGGTAAACTGTCACAAATTGATTAAGGACCCTTTATTTTGTTTTCCTTTTAAATCTATAATATGAAAGCAATTTATTAACAAGGGTCTGAATTTAATGTTGTTTGTATGTGAAAAATTGGTTTTGTAGGAATGGATGATCCTGGAAGTGTTACCTTGCCTAAGGCATTGCATGATAAAACCCGAATCAACTATTATATGACCTATTTGAAGCAACTAAAGAAGGCGATCGATGATGGAGCCAATTTGACCGGTTATTTTGCATGGTCTTTGCTCGATAATTTTGAATGGAGATTGGGATATACTTCCAGGTTTGGCTTGGTTTTTGTGGACTGGGATACGCTCAAGAGGTACCCTAAGATGTCTGCATATTGGTTCAAGCAATTACTTGAAAGAAAGAAGAATTAGGAGAGAAAGGAGAAGGCTTATTGATTGAGTTGTTAGAGAAAGTTTACTATTCCTTCTTCATCATTAGGTTGTTCTTAGTAGAGAAAGTTATTAGTAAGGTATGTAGGAGAGATATCATATGTCAATAAATATCATACAATTCTTCATTGTATGATGATTCTTCAATATTAGACAAGGAGTTTGTGTTTTCTTTTCTTCATTTTAGGTTGTGTTAAATGAATGATGAAATATTAATAATATCTTGACAATTCTTCATTCTATGAGTCTACTCAATTTTCTCTCTCTCTCTCTCTCTCTCTCTCTCTCTCTCTCTCTCTCTCTCTCTCTCTCTCTCTCTCTTTCTTTTAATTGAGTACTGAAGTATTAGTTTTTAGAATATTTGAATAATTAAATTCCTCATGGCACATGAAAACCTAATAATAACAACCTTAAAGGCCCTTACAACAACAATTTTAAGGCATTGTTTGGTTGGGTATTTAAAAACAGTTTTTTTATTTTTTATTTTCAGGATATCAAAAATGAAAAAAATGTCATTTATCAAGTTTTCACTTTTATTTTAGAAAAGTGTTTTTCAAAAACTATTCCACCAAACATATGTTTTATTATTTTCTTTTTCTCATACCCAAGCTTTTGCTTAAATTTCTATCTTTAGTATTTTACATTAAGCACTAGACCGATCATATAATGGGCCACTTTTGTGGGCTTGGGCCCAATTACTTGGTGATTTTCATGCTTTGCTGTTGAAGAATCAAATCGAACTCGAACTGGAGCTGCTTACTTTGGCTTAGCTAATTTAAAGTTCAAATGGGCGTCCAATGATCACAATTGTATTTTAAATATATATGTATGCAACATTAGATTGCCAAACGAATTAAAGCAAAAAAAAGTTTGATACTTTGTTTCATGCGTTTTATAATATGTAAATAAATATCTCATAAGTTGATGTCATGTTGTTCAATTTATACAATTGCATACAGCATCCAAATACATTAATTATCAAAAAAAAAAAAATTCAACCACTTGGCACAATCACAAAGATTCAATTGAAATTAAAATAAAATAAAAATGTTGACATTATTAGTAATGTGGAGAAAGGAAGCTAACAAAGCTTTTGGTTTCAGTGAACTCAAGATACATGTCCGTCGAAGGACGTTTGTGGTCATGCTCAGAAGGAATTAGTACGACAGAAATCTTGACACCCACTGATTTAAAAAAAAGAAAAAAAAAAAAACAAGGTGGGTTTGAATTGAACAAGGTGGGCTTTTGATTTTGAAGATATATATGCAATGCACATGTAATGTTTTCTTTTGTTCTCAATGCTGAATTAATTTGCTAACTTTATGCTTGTGTTCTTGAGAATATATGAAAAAACAATTACATAAAGGAGAGAGTTCCATTTCCTTTCACCTTTGTGTCACCCTAGCGTCCCAAATTGAATTCAACTTAAAGAAAAAGATCAAATAATCTAAGCATCTTCTTCTTCTCTTTCTTTCTATCCATCTTTTCACCTTCATCTTCTTCTTTTAATTCTTTTAAAAGGGTGGAGAAGACGTACGAATGTAAACAAACCAGGTTATTGGACTCTGGAATGTCTATAAATTATATTAATCTTTATTTTATTTTTTATTTTTTTCTCTTCAGACCAACTTTTATATATTCTCATGTCCTCTTTTAGAATTAGAGAAGGTTTGAAAAGCTTTCTTCTTACATCTTTTCGATAGTCATGGGCCCACCACCTTGTTCAAACCTTTTCTTCTCCAATTTCGACGGTCATGATCTTTCACTCTTGCTTCTGTTTCATCAATGGTGGTGTTGAATTTTAAGATGCCCTATAAGGAGTACTATATATAGCATTGCCATGATGATCTTCCATTAGTTCTTGGTTCTTTTTCTTTTTATCAATGTGGGTAGGGTTGAGTTATAAAATCAGATAGGACTATAGCTTACATTATAGACTCAATTAATTATAATCTTGATCGAACCCATTGATTATTTAACATTACTTTCATTAAATGATTTATCAAATAATATTTATTTGATATATTAGAAATGCTTTATAACATTGGTTATAACACCTTATATATATTTCTAACTTTTAATTTAAAGAATCATGAATTTAAGCACCCAACTAAAGTATGTTCGACTTCTAAGGCATCTCATCACCCTAACTTTTAATTTAAAGAATCAAGATACCACACGTAACCATACCAAAGACTCCAAATTAACTGTAAAACCTTTGTATAAAAGCTCCTTTCACTTTCTAAAAATTTACATCTTTTAGTTGGTCTTCTTTTTATGAGATTCCTGCCAAAGGAAGTTTACAGCGTCGGGTCTATAAATACTTTTGAAGAGAAAGGAGGAAGGCTTGAAGGGCAAGTATCCAACTGTGGAAGATCCTCCCTTGGCTTCTTTAATCCTTCTTATATATTGATGTCACGTAGCAAGGAGGTGTTTGGGTTCACTTTGATTACTAAAAGATTTTTTATTTTTTTTTAAATAATGACAACAAATTAAAATATACTATAACGTTGTAAATATTAATGGTCATACTTTATTGAGTCTCCGTTGTAATAAATAATAGGTGAGAAGGAGAACCATAAAATTTATTAAATAAAAATATAAAAAAAAGATTTCTTGAAATATAACACCACCAATCTTAATAAGTACATAGACTCGTGGCTTATATACCACGTGTTTAACCTTGGACTATGTACAATGAAAGCTTACAATTTTTTTAAAAATCAATTTGCAACATAATTTTTTTTTAACTCATTCTCCAGTATATTGTTGTCTATGTATGGACAGAAGTAATAATCTTACAATGGATACGAGCAAATTAATGATAAAAGATATAAGTTGGAATACTGAGATCGTTAGGAATAAAATTTTACACCTGAGCCTCGAGGCCCTAAAGTTAAATGACAATATCTTTATTATTATTTAAGTCTGCTCAATAAATAATATTAGAGTAAATATTTCAATTAAAACATATGTAGACCCAATGGTGATCTTTGGGAGGTGGAGAGAGACGACCGGCCCTCTAACATTTTAGAAAAACCTTATATAGCTATGTTATGTTATATAAAAAAAAGTTGATAGATTATTATTATTCGCCCTCTAACATTTTAAAAAAATCATTTATAAATTATATATCTTATATATTTTTTTCTTCGTCTTTCAAGATCAAAGGTTTAGATCTGTCATTGTGTAGACCCTTATGAATCGCGAATGATTTCCTAAGTTGTTGCTTCTCGAGATGATTGATTTGTGACTATGAATCATTGCCCAACATACATCATTTATTGGCATATATGTATTATAAATCTTTTTTTTTTTCTTTTTTTGAAAAGGTATTATAAATCTTTTTGATCTAGCTTATTTATTTAGAGAACCCCACGAGCTCCTTGAGGTATGGGGGAGCCGTCCTCGGAGTCATTGGCATGAGTAAGTTTCTTCTATTTTAACTTATATTAAGATAGAAGGATTTAAAGATCTTAATCAGTCCTAATCATCAACTTGAAACTCTCATATATCACTTATACGTGTGCCATCTACTATTATTTATGAGATTAAGATGAATCGTCAAATCAATCATGCCCATGTACCTAACCCCAAGAAGAGATTAATGTTTCCTTGTCATGATACCAAAGAAAGTGATATTACAAAGCAAATGGAGATCTTGGTTGAGAAGGATTATGTATCATACTTCTTTTTACCTAAAAGAGGCCATGTAATATATTTTTTCTGCTCTATTGTAAATGGTTTCGTTGCACCCCTTCCACCAAATCTTTCCTTGGCTTTTAAGAAATCAGAGGCCACACTGGCCCACCACTGATCTAATTAACCATTGCCGTGTAGGCTAGTTTACTGATTAGATAATAACGTGAACCCTATCCCCAACATTCTATTTCAATTTATTTAATAATTCATTCATATATTTATATACTGAACAGCTGACATCAGGTTGGGATGATTGAAGATGGGTCCCATAACGTCCTCCCTTTAGATTTTTACACTTGGCAAACACCCAATTAGGTCTTGGTCACATTATTGGTGTCATTGTCAAGTTCTACTTATGAAAGATCCAATCACTTTTATATCTAGTCCTTTTATTACTATGTCAATTTTAACATCTTTTGTCATATATATATTCTTTGATATTAAAGCTTTATTATTGTAATTTTTTTTAGAAGAAACAAATATAACCCGCACTCCGCCCATAAGAAATCTGAGTCATGCAAGGATCTGATTAATATCCATACCAATAACATTCGACTCGATGACCCTTTAAAGCTGGTTCACAGTTAGTCCACGCATTCACTCTTTGTCAATAAGAAAACTCAAAGACATATGGTATCAGTCCTTCTGAAGTTTCGCTTTGAACCTTTGACCCTGTATAATAGACTAGCTGCTCGAATCATCGAATGCCTTATTGACGTACATGTCTTTTGTTTAAATATCTTTACAACTGTTTGCTTGTTGATATCATTTATTAATCTTTTAAGGGGAGTGTTAATGTTGATGTCACTTAATAATGTTTTTCCTTTTATATTATAAATCTAGTTTACATGTCATTATTACTCACGTAAAAATATTAATATCTATTTGTTCATTACTTATAACTATAGGTTGAACCATTTTTAATACATGTGGTTCTTGACTCGTTCACTTACCATAATAATGTTTGAGTCTCTTAAACGTACTAATAAGAGTAGTTACCTTGGTTTATAAGAGTTTGAATTTAGATAAATAAACTAATAATTACAAAAGAACAATAAGAAATAGTGATCCATAGTATGTTTATTATTAACATTCTAGGGTACAGCTTTATAGCTTGAATTAACTTAATAAATATATTAATGGTCGGTGTAAAGTAAATAGTATCATGATAATCGAATAAGAAGAAAGGTTTTATTAATTAAAGCGACCGAAATTTATCAAGTTAGACTTTTCAAAAGTCGACAAGCGGGATTTCTTTATTATTCCCATTCCCATAAATTTGGTTTAGCAAAACTAATCAATTGGCTAAAGTAAGATTTGGAATCCCAATAAATACTTTTTTGGAAATGATAGTGCTTAAGTTTTTGATTAAAAAATACATGGGTGATGATTTATATATATAGGTCCTTTGATTCATATTCAATCAATTGAAACCCTAGAAGATGGTGAAAAAGGTTATATCTTTCTTTAAAAGAAGCTTCTTTAGTAACATCCAAAAGAAACTCATGAAACCAAGTATATTTGTGCTACTTGTCCAAGAATCATCATCATGCTTCCACTCTTAATAGCGTGATTTAGATATAATATAAGTTATTTTTTTCTTTCCACTTCATCGTTTAGTGCGGCGACATGCGGTGGTATTCGACCAATAGCTCAAAAATAAATTATATGGTACGGTTAAGAGACTCATTACGAGTTTAAATCTGTCCTCGTCAATTTCTGTTGGAAGAGGTATCCTTATCTCTACAAATCTTCAAATTCGAAAGGATTAGTGCTGAAAAAATCGATACCAAAATATATATATATATATATATATATATATATATATATATATATATAAATAATGATTATATTTTTATTACTTAGTGGCACCGCTCGACAAAAAACATTAAAATCTTTGCTAGTTTGAATATGTTTTAATATCTAATAGTGACATTTATTAGGGTAAGATGAACCAAAATCTAAGGTTAATGAATCAATTAATATAATTGAGTCATGAGACCTTTGTGTTTGTCGCTTGCTTCCAAAACCTCTATTTGATAGAAGAAAGGAGAAGAAGAAGACACCTAAATGAGGCTTATGCAACAATCATCATAATATAATAATAGCATTTTATGTGTATAACCTACCACTGAATTAAAGCCAAAGCCAGAACTTTGGGCAAAGAAGTTGAAATTGAGCTCAAGAAATTATCCATATTATATATATGAAATACTAAAAGTTCTAGCTTTATGTGCAGTGTATGAGAGAGAATCTGTCCTAGTGCTGTAGACAATAATTATGCTTTATTGGCCTGAATTTTCTTAGATAAAGGGCTTTGATAGGATTAAACACAGAGAACTTTTAACTCTAATAATTATACTTTTTAAGATAATTAATGTAGTCACCTCATGTTCGAATAAACAAAGAGAGTTACTCTAACGACGTACTGACGTCATGAGTGGCACAATGTACTATATATTATATATACTCATATATAATATATAATACATTGTCGGCCTCAAAGGATATTCACAATAATTCTCCAAAATTTTTAAAAATTTTGACAACATCTTTTCATAAAATGGACATTTCATATATTTTTTCTGATATATCACAAATCAAAGTCAATAACTACGGGGTGTTACAGTTACACAAAATTGAAAGACAATACAAAATTCCATTAAAACTAATCAAATATGAATAATGAACAACTAATGAAATAACAAGATTCACGTAGATGATTCAACGATTCTCTTCTTGAAGAACTTTAAGAAGATTATAATCTGGCCAACACATCATCAATTGATCTTTCATGTACTCTTTTTTTTTTTTTTTTTGGGTCAAGAATATAATGATTCTCTATTTTTGGAGTACATCCTATCAACGTCATCCTCCTAAGAGCCATACAGATAAAGTAAGCACATAAACCCAACAGAAAAGTGGGCAAAAGCTCGATGACAAAAAGGCATAGCCCCGAAAATAATAAGCACATAGAGTTCGGATAACAAGGGATGTAAGTCCACAAAAAGACCATAGAGAATCAATAGTGATTATTCCCTCATTTATTACGTTGGCGGGAAACTGATAAGGGCAAAGTAAGTGCTTATTGACAATTTTAACATACCGTTACTAAGGCTTTTTCGTCCTTCCTTGAGCTAGGAAAGTAAGAACCAATTCATATATGTTCAAGCTTTACCCACCTTAAACTGTTGCCAAATCCAATTTCTAAATCTAAATTTGATAGTGATTTGTGTCATTTGATCACAAATGCTTCCATCCCATCAAAATAAACTTTGCTTTTATGCAACACCCTACAAGGATCATTTGTTTTCATGCACTCCACTTTATCCATCTACTTCCTCTACTCTACTTTATCGAATACTATGTAAGTTAATAATTATACTATTAGTAATAATAGATTTCTTAATTATCTATATCTTTACTATTTAGATCTTGTTTTGCCATTAATTATTAATAGGCCATTTTTTTCTCACTTACATATCTAATGGTCCTCGTTGATAGTAGCTATTAGGTTAGGAACTATAGTAGCTACTAGGGTAGGAACTATAGCGTGGTGTACATACTTGTACTAAGGTCCACATTGACAAGATCAATACTAGGTCACCCCAATGGTGCCTTCAACATATTTTGATATTTTTTTTTTTTGCTAAGAGATGTATTCAACATTAAAGGGCGGACGGGCATTAGTGCAATGATTAAGATTGCTTCATTGTGATCTTTACAAGTTTCGAATTCCAAAAGCAACCTCTTCAAAATTGAGGTAAGGCACTGGATAGATATATCATCCCTTCCTCAAACTTTGCAATAGCAAGAGTTTTATGCAACGAGTACATCCTTTTTTAGATGCATTTAACACTTAAGTTTACTACCTTATTCTGTCAATACCTGAAAAGCTGACAACCAAGAACTAAAAAGTTGGGTAAAAATGAAAAACAGAGTATCAAACATAGGCAAAACACAAGAAATAAGTCTTATGCATGCCAGCCATCAAGCATACTCACACCATATAATTTAACAAGAACAACACTTTTATCAAGACTAAAAAGCAACTTCCCTGGATACAAACTCAATATTTACCAATACATATACATATTGCAACTCATCTTCTTTTATCACCATTAGCAAGTACCAAACTAGGACTGTTAATTAAGTCTCTTTAAGTTTTAACAGATACTACTAATTCATGACTAGAATAACCAGTCTCATTTCCAGTAGCCATCGAGAGTTTCAATTACATGATGGAACAAGCATTCGGGTTATCGTCGCTGAAGAGCATCGTCAATCTTTCATCGGAGTTATTAGGGTTAGGAAGTGCTTGCACCACATTCTTCACGTAACCAGCCGGTGCCCTCTTGTCGTAGGCCTGAGCAACGTAAGGATAAGTCACTAGATTGTAAGGAACATATGGCCAAAACTCTGCTCTCTTCCCTGTGCTCTTCACTCTCTTCAAAACCTTGTTTGGATCAACATGACCAGTAACTGTTACCCGGCTTTGTTTCCTGTCAACCTCGACTGATCTCACCCCTGAATCATATAAACCACTCTATAATTCACACTAGTAAGAAATCCAATGGTACTTGTTTAGAATTGAATGTATAAAAATCTATTGATCCATTTTAACTTTATAATTTGCTGGATGATATGAGGCTAGGCTTATAAACTTATCATTTCTCTCATTGAATATATATAGTACTGTTGTACTTAAAAGAAACTTCTTTGTCCTTTTGGTGACAAAAATGCTCTTCTACTAATATAGGGTATCACACACAAAACATAACTTTGATAGGCAAAAGCAGCAGGAAAATAAGAAGAAACGACAAAAATATTGAACTTGTTGTACGAAAGGTAGATTTTTCTCATTAATGGATCCAAAAAATAAAAAAAAACATTAAGATTATTTTTTTTTTTTTAAAAATTTTGTTATTATGTTTCTTACATGTTTTGGCTTTAAAAGAGCTCAAGTAAATAGTTTTGTTTTCTCTTTATGATGAATTATAGAGGGGAATAAGGAGGAAGAAAGAAGTAAAGATTGGAAAAGCTTGAAGTTTGAACCTCTCATGGAAGAAACAGAATGCTTAACTCTTCTTTCACATCCATCACAGTCCATTTTCACTTTGATCTCCACAGTCTGAAAAAAACAAAATCACCCATCTTTGTACAGGAAAGAAAAAGAAAGAACAGGGCAATAGAAAGGAGAAAGAAAGAGTTACTTTTCCTAGTTAGCAAGAACAAAGCAAGGAAGAGTTAATGTGAGAATCAGGTAGTAATGAAAACAAAAGAAAACCTGTATTGGTTTGCGTTTGGTTCTTCTTGAGCTGCTTGTAACAGTGAAAAAGTTGGAGATATAATCAAGAGCACCCATTTGCTTCTCTTTTAGCAGAAAGCACAGAAGAAACTAAGTTTTAAAATGAACTTAACAAGGAAAAGCAAATGTATATGGAAAGAGAAGGTAGGGGTGATAGGGATATATATATAGTGGTTTTTTATTACTCAAAACATGAAGGGATATGATGGGTTTCAGGAGGAGATGTGTGAAGAACAAGCTATGATTTATAATAAAATAAAATAGCCCAAATAATGCTAGGTGCCTGGAGATAATGAGGGAGCAGCTTGACTCTATGGGCATATATTTATTTATTTGATGGCTTAATGGGCAACTGTTGTAAAGTACTTTTTTTTTTTTTGGTGTTTGGCTTTGATTTTTTTTGTTCAGTGGTTTTGCCATGCTTTTTCTAAATTCTTTTATGGGCAAATGACCCAATTATCCACCTGATATTCATTTATTTCATACTATTTTAAGAGGAAAAGACATTGAAATTACTCTAAAGACTTTTCTATTGCTCTTTATTTCATACTATTTTAAGAGGAAAAGACATTGAAATTACTCAAAGACTTTTCTATTGCTCTTAGAACTTTAATCAGCATAAAGAAATCCAAATCTTATGGTGTATTTGTTTTTTGGACCCAAAATTGGTGCACCTACAATGAGAGACAACATCATGCAGCACAAGGGTAGGACCATGGCACTGTTCCAACAAGAAGCATCTCTTGCATTATATTTAACTAAATTAGATATATAAATCTTCCAGTCCATTTTTTTTTGTACCCTCTTGTTTTTTCCTTTATTAATTGACTGGAAGTTTCTTAAATCTTCCAGTCAAGTTAGTCTTTTTAGCAGGGATTTCTTGGTAGGCCTTCATTGAAATGTTTATATCTTCACTCTTTTTTTTTTTTGACCTTTTCTGTCAGAGAAAAACTTTTAATGAGAGTGAAATGAACTTTTAAGTATCATCATTTCTTTTTCTTTTTTGTTTCATTGCCGAACGACACCCAGTTAGTGTCCTCTCCCGTTTTGCAGCGAAACTAATCTACTTGGATCCGACCCAGGTTGGACCACAAAGGTGCAAAGGTCTTCCAGCAAATGGTGGCTCCATATACGAAAGGAATTTTGAACTCACGACCTTGCTTAAGAGAAACGCATGTCAAGCCATCTGAACCAACCAAATGTTGGTTAAGTATCATCATTTCATGGTTACTAATGGAAGACTAGAAAAATGAATCTTAATCAAGAAGAAGAAGAAGAAGAAGAAGAATTATGAAAGCATAAATGTACCCTGGAAAATGTTATCTCAGAATTAAAATATATATATTTTTAAGTAATCTTTGCAAGACAATCTATATATTATATTTTCAATTTCAAAACTCTTAAATCTTTATGAAAATGACTCTCCTCTCTGTTTTTCAAAGTATGTGTTTCCCTTCCCAATGACATGTCAACAAGCATACAATAATGCCCAATGCAACGAGTTATAATGGCCATTGCGATCATCTTTTAATTCTATTCATTCAAAAAGGAAATTTAATTTATTTTCATTTTCCCTGTTTTGTGTCTCTGTTGTCTCCTTGATTCATCTCTTCCACTGCCTGCAATGATGGTGATGGTAACATTAGCTTGGATACAGATAGCCCAAGGCACCACAAAGTAAACGCCATGGGACCCATCTTTCTTGCCTTATTGAAAGAGAGAACCAACAGCAATCAAATGATCAAGAATGTCACCCAAAGCCTCAAATATTTTTGGAGGGAAGTGAGCTAAATGATCAAGAATTATGGGTGCAAGCGTTCTAAAATATGCTATGTATAAGTGTTTTTTCTTTTCTTTTCTTTTTTTATTTTTTATTTAGTTTTTTTTTAATTAGTCTATGGCCTGATTTGAGAGAGCTTTTGCAAAAACACTTTTTCAAAAAACGCTTATCAAAAAAACATTTTTAAAAAAAACAGGTCTCACCTAGCTTCTTTTAAAAATAGAAAACTATTTTTTTTTCACCGCAGTTTGATTAGAAACAAGTGTTGTCAAACATCTACAAATTAGAGCAAAAGCACTTTGAAAAAGCTCTCTCAAACGGAGCCTACATTAGCTCAAGTGGGTTGGTCATATTTTGGCCTCAGTTGGGAGCATGATTTCAACCGCATTGCGTTAAAAAAATTTGTCAAAGGCAGTTGTTTTGCTGTTTAATTTGCTTTTGCAATAGAACATCTCAATTTTCAACATTTTACAAAAGCAGGACTCATCTAGCTTTTGCCTTTAAAGCGCGATTTCCTTCTAAACACTAAAGTTGTTCCAACCAGGGCCTTTAATGAACCCAAGCTCCCAAGATGTGGATGTATAGCTGGGTGTATTTATGGCATCTCCAAGGTTAAAAAAAATGGTGTGTGGTTCAAGAAGCATGAAGAGGGGTTAACAGCACTACAAATTGGACATTGGAAAGTGTTGTATGAGATGCATTACAGTGAGCAGTGTGAGGCAAAGACAAAACCTAACACCTTTGACATGAGTGAATAGAGCCAATTTGCCAGACTGGGAGCAGTTGGTTAAATTTTGGTGCACGTCCCTGTTCATCACTCTCCCATCTTAAGGTTCGAGGAGATGTGTAAGCTAGCTCGGTCACTCGTACTAATCAAATGTGTTACTCAAACATTACTCAATGAAAATTTCAAAATTATTTTTGAGTTTGATTGATTTAACACTTATTGCTTGAATCACAAACCATTCAGCTCTCGTTTTTGAGCTGGGGCACCTGCTAACTTCTTTGATCATGTCATGTATTTTCTGACTAAATGCTTCAAGGTTTTGTATACAATCAATGGAAACATTTAAGAATCAGGAGTTTGTGGCCACAATATTCAAGCATTTGATTTACATAATCAAACTAAAAGGCTTCACGAAGACAAAGGTTCATATTGGCGATAGATACTAGCACATGAGATCATAGTTCTAATTGGAAATCTAGAGGCGTTAAACAACGCCACAAATCAAGTTGAATTGAGCTCATTCACAACTTCCTATTTGACAGCCAGAAACAGCAAGAAGAGCTAGTTTTCTGCCAGCACATCAGCTGTACTGCTAAGTGAAAACCCACATGACAATGCCTTAGAAAAGATTAAAAAAATTTCCAGCACATGAACAGCCGAGTGGCAAGAATGAATCTGATCCCAAAGCCAGCAATGCAACACTACTAGAAAAGCCAGCCAATGCCATCACTAATATGACATACAAGTGCTTCTGAACAAACTCATCCATAATGATAATTCCTTCCCTAGTTTAAGACTCTTCAAATCTTCAAGAGAACTCCTGTCGTAGATGAGCAGGAGGCTAGAAGCTATTATCGGGCTCTGTCACCATCAATCTGTTCTCAAATGCCCAAATGGAAAAGAAGAAAGTTGATAATAGGTGGAATTGTTTTAGTGAGACACAATCATAAGCACATAAAAGACGAATCAACCAGATCAGTGAATTTAATTTTAGAAGATATCTAGTCTCTGCAACTTTCATCAACATTGTCAAGACCCTTTTCTCAAATCTAGAGCATCTTTACCAGCATAGAATTCCAACCATTTAAACACCCTTGATGTGATTAAATCCCTAGTAACAATTAACCAGCACCTGTTTACAACCACGTTAAACCTGTATAAACCTCAAACTGTATCAACATATATATTTGTTCCTATACAAAGCAGAACATGTGTCATATAGTGTGGAAATGGAATGATACAAATATATTACATAACCAAAATATATAAGTCATTCCACAACTTATACATAATCCAAAACTAGTCTCTCAAATATTCAAGCCAAGACAAAGCTCTACAGATCCTCAAGCTATTCCCTTGTGTGTGCTTCAACTTAGATCAGTTTTTTAACTGAACTGGATCAAACTCAAAAAACTGCAAATACCGATTAGCATGTAACTCTAAGTTTCTATTAGACCTGATATACTAGCCGTTTCTGTTCTAAGCGCCTCAATTTCTAATATGAAACAAGCTTGAAATAAAAAAAATAATCATAATATATACTCTATAAAAGAACAAAGTGGTAAATAGATGAAACTGTGTATTTACACTATGATTGACAATATCGAGACATTGAATAAAAAACATACACTAATTAAGATACAGTGAGTGTGTTCTATACATAATTTATTCTAGTTACAACACCCAAGCCAGATCAAGATCTACATAAGAACTGTATCAACTTTCAAGTCAGGAAGCATCAATACATTCTAACCATTTAGGACGCCGAATACAAACAGCCAACTTAAGCTGCCCAGAACAACTAAAATAATCACAAGGAACAAGAAGAAAATCTGTAGAAGAAGAAGCTTCTTCTTGCCCTTTAACACACTTTGTGAAAGACTGAAATCTTAGGGAGCTGCTGCCCCCTCTTCTCGTCACAAAATCATACAAGAACTCTCCATTTGAGGAACTTGTCCCAATGGAAGCCAACATGATTGAGTTTCCAATATGCTCTGTTTTGTTGTTAAGGAGAAAGAGAAGACCATCTTCTTCACCCCGAAGGATAAGGAATGGATCATTTTTATCAAAGCAAACGGTAAAAGGGCAGTTGTATCGAAAATTCCGGGCCAAAGAAGAATGTTTCTTGGTAAAGTGGAGAGACAACTGTTCAGACGATCCACAGAAGGTGCATTCAGAAATGGGGCATGTACAAGGGGCATAGATGCATGCTTCTTCATGTTTACTTTTCTGGTTGTAGCTCAAAGTTTCTCTACACCCATATGTTGCATTTTGGCAAGAGACCTTAACAGATTCGATGACCTTTTCAATGGCCAGGCAACGGTTGTAGCCAATTGGCCATGAGCAGCAAGGACATTTGTTTCGGAGTTTGGTGCAGCATGAAGAGCATGCTATATGTCCATTCTCACACTGAGATCAATTTTCCACATATAAAAGTTAACATACATATCTTGTTTAGAATAACATAAATTATTACTAAGATGTAAACTATATAATTGAAATTCTCAAATGCAATTACATCTTGTGTCAGAACTATATAAGATTAACATAGACAAAAGAAGCTAGCATGTTTGAGAACAGAAATACAGTTAAACAACAGAAATTCAGGAATCATGTATCGTCCAATCATAGAATATAAAACAAATTATTCCAATCAGATCTTCCTCCCTCTCTCATAAAACACAATCACTTTAATTTGATTATGCAATTCATGTCAGAATAATTTCTAGATAATATGAATTTCCTGATCGTCATAGTTATCAAAGGATAACAAATCTACAACGAAGGCATCAAATTTTCATTGTTTATAAATAATATGTGAAATATTTTCTATTAACAAAGAATCAAATATTGAAAGCAACTACATGTCCCTTTTTTTTTGTTTCGAGTAGGAGACAGAAGCTGACATCACTATTCATCTTGTAAAATTTCAATCAATATATATATATATATATGTATGGTACATAATAATTATGATAAATACTAAATATAAAACGGTTCATGAATGGAAACACACACGCACACAAATAATAATTTTGGGCATTTTCACCAATATCAAATAATAAACCAAAATAACAAATAATAAACTCGAGTAAAATTCATATAGATCTTAAGTTATTGAGAGCTTAGTTGGGATTAAGACAATAAAGATCTACATCAATATTAGGATTTGGCTGCCGATACATTGATACTTCAAAATTTTCGCAAATTTAATGTATGCATCAAAATTGTTAACTTGAATAAAAACATTATACTAATCAATTGTCCTAGTGGGTACCAAGCCCGTCTAGCTCAGTCAGTAGAGCGCAAGGTTCTTAACCTTGTGGTCGTGGGTTCTAGCCCCACAGTGGGTGTTTCATTACCAACTTTCTCCCTGGAGAAAGAACATAATTGGATCCTTGTTACAAAATTTTTCTTTTGCCCCAGTTAGAAATAATGACTCAAAAGAAATAATTAAGAAAGACATAACTACTTATAATCTAAATGTTAATTTAGAATGATTACCTAAAAAAATTAGTTTTTCTTTTTCTTTTTCCACAGGTGCATCGTTTAAAGTTTGTCAAATTAATGAAGAATTAACTATAATTTAGCGAGAACACTCGGGAAGCTTGTTCAAACCAGACAAATATCTCAATTTTTTTTTCTCATTCACAAGTTTAATTTTGGGCATTTCCATGAATATAACAAATTTAATTAAACGGACACAGTCACACAACTGATCTTCAAAAAAAAAAAAGAAAACCCCCAATTCTCTTCTCGATCTCAGCAAGAGCTATCAACAAGAATTAAGAATACAAAGAAGCGATTAAATTTAGAATTAAGCAAGTAGGTTCAGAGGCACACCTGAAAGACTGGAGAAGCTAAGGGTTCCATGCAGATGCTGCAATCAAGCACTTCTGGGTCGGTCAAAATCACAAAGATGCTGCCGTTGCCGCTGCCGCTGCTATTATCGACTCCGACTCGTTCTTGATGAAGCACCGATGATTCTTGATCTGATCTTGATGATGCCTCGTCTTCTTGTCCATCTCTGATCCTCTGTTTCTTACGCTTTGGCTCGCTGCTCGTACCGGCTTCGCTCTCTTCCTCATCTCTCTCCACCGAGAATTTCGCCATTTTTTTTTTCTCTTCCTCTTCTTCATTTTCCATGGCTTCAAATTAGTCCCCGAGTGAATTACCAAAACACCCTCACTGTTTGCTCTAAATGTCAGGATGCTTTTTAACGGCGTAATCTATTATCTATTTATACCCATACTACTAATGAGTATTTTATTATTATTATTATTATTTAATTTTAATTTTAATTAAAAATTAACAATAAAAGAGACAATAACAAATGTTGATGATAGGGATGAGAATGAATTTCTTTAAGATATATGCACATCATCATTAAAAAAATTTAAATTTAATGTAAGTATTGATTAACATTATGGTATAGTACTGTGATTGTCATTTGACCACGAAACTTGTTCATCAAAATCTATGAACATGGATTAATATATAAGTCGGCAACAAAGAGTAGAAGAAATTTTAAATGTAGATCTTCAGGTATAAGGCTGACATACTGTTCTTTGGCATCATTCATTTTATTACTTGTGTATATCAATATGATTATATATATCACATTTATAAATTATAATGTCCATAGGCATCACGTCGATTTGCATTTGTACTTCCAATATGAAACAACATATAATCAAATGACACAACTTTTTGTATTTGATTATTTTAATTAAGCTGTGACTGTATAATTGAAAGAAATGACAGTTTGTTGCATGGTGCAGCAAATAAGAATAGCTCACCAACGAGATTGGCTTGGGTGGAAAGGGTCTGGTCTCGTCTCTTAAGTAAGAAGTTTCGGTTTTAAATTTTTGTGAATACAAAAAATTTTGTTGGGAAAGGTCTCCGTTTTGGCGCCCAACAGTTATTTCGAATCTAGGTGGATAGTCTCGTCGCAAAGCAAAAGGAAGATATCACCTGAGCACCGAAATCTGGGTAATAAAAAAAAATTAAAAATAAGAATAGCAATTGTAATTGCAGCCTCAACTGGTATTGCATCATTGCTAACAACTGCCATCTGCATTAGCTTGCTTGGAAGGAAGTATTAAAAAGATAGTCCGTAATAAGCTTGGACAGGGCAGCTTTGGGACTGTTTACAAGGTAATTAAATCTGCAATTAATATATATTTTTGTCGTTCATGATTTTGAACTTGAAGGACAATTTCATTTAAGACTTCAAATCTAATCTTAATCCATTTAATTGATTATTTTCTTAAGGACCTAATGCAATGCGATAAGAGGAGTTAGAGTCTGTAAATTTTAAATAAGTATTTTTTCTATTTTAAGATATTTAACTAATTTTAGTAAATTTATCAAAAAATGTACTAAAATTAATAAAATATCCTAATATAGGAAACATAGTAATTTAAGATTTTCATAACCTTCAACCCTTATCGCATTGCATCATGACCATTTTACATAGATTTTTCTTGTAATTGTAGAAGTTAATGATAATTTGGAAGTTGTGTTTCAGGGAAAGTTACCAAATGGGAAAGAAATAGCAGTCAAGAGGCTTCTAAATACCACAGTGCAAGAACTAGAGGAGCTAAGTGTGAGAACATATGCTTCCAATAACTCTCAACAATTCAGTCCACTGTCCTCAAAGCAGTCCACTTGTTTGCCACAACAGCAGATACAAAACTGCAGTGTGCTATTAGTCTGTTAGCTGATTTCAGTTTAGTTAGTTTTGACATGTGTCATGTTATTATTGGTTGCAGAGACCATTGTACAAGTATAAAAAGCCCTCTCTAACAGAATTTGATCATTAGCTTATTGATTTCAAGAAAATGAACTTCTTGTTCTTGCTCTCATCTTTCTATGTTCTATCTGTATTTTTTTATTTTGTTTTTCTTGATCAAGATTGTTGTTTAACAACTTGATCATCTGCTATTATCATATGTAGGACAGTTAGGGTAGTTAATAGGATGTAGTGCCCCATTTTTAACCGCGGTAGTGGTGAGTATCTTATGTAAATAAGAGGCTTTTGCGAGGCTCTGACCTCTTGTTGTGAGGATTTTACCCTCTTTGTTGTATTGATGTTTATCTTTTGTTGTAGAAATTTTTTACCCTTTTGTTGTTAGGTTTTATTCGTTTCTATGTGAGTATTTATACTCACTGTTGTGTCTGCATTGATCTTCAATATGTTGTTGTATCTGTTGACAGAATGTACTCCTCTTCCGGAGATTTAATTTTATGAAAATAAAATAAAACTTTGAGAATATATATATATTGGGGGAGAAACCGGAAACAAAGTTATTTTATCATAAAAATTGTATCTTTAAATTTAAAAACAACAACAATAATAAAAAAAGTAACGAAAGAGAATATCATCTAATATTTTGTTAGTTCGGATGATTTGTTTTTCTTAAACGAGGTCGTGAGTTCAAAATTTTTCTTGTGTATGAAGCTATTATTTGCTAAGAGACCTTTGGTACCTTTATGGTCCAACTCATGTCAAATTCAGGTAGATTAATTTTACTATAAATAGTAGAGGAGGACACCGCCGGAGGGCTATCTAATTGATTGATTCAATTCTTTGAATTTCTTTTTACCATTTTTTTGGTTCATTTTCTTAAGTTGATTTTAGTTTCCTATTTAAAATGTTTTTGTGTTAAGTGTTTATAAAAATGGCTGAAAATTATTTACATATCATTATTATTATTATCATTAATTTTGTAAAACTCACCACGTATCATTCTTATCGACACATGCATATTTAATATTTTTACTACCAATATTTAAATCCATATTTTATATTTCCAATCTATTTTTATTAATTATTTAAAAATAAGCCGCTTCAATTCCTGGAAGGATCTGGAAACTCGTAGATATCCAGTCGTCTTAGCTGCACGGAGCAAATTCAAGATTGTGCGATTGAGGGTTTTGGCGAACCGATCTAGCTTGGTGTGGTGAAGAAGAAGAAGAAGAAGAAAGATGTCGTATCTACTGCCTCATCTGCACTCTGGTTGGGCCGTGGATCAGGCGATTCTCGCAGAAGAAGAACGACTCGTCATGATTCGATTTGGCCACGATTGGGACGAAACCTGCATGCAGGTACATACATACGTCTCCGATCTCAACTCTTCTTGTTTTAATTTTTCTTTTTTGTTGCAGATTTGAATAAACCCTATCGATCTGCGTTCATCTTCTATTGGAAATGTTTGATCATTGTGTTTTTTTCTTTTGGATTGTGTGGTTTGGGATTGGACTGATCGATTATATATTTAACCTTAACAAGTTGATTATTCGGAGTTTCAGATTCGGAATGAATTAGAGGTTTTCTTTGTTAGCTTTCGAAACCCTAGATGAATTTAAGCGTCATCTTAGCCCTTGATGAAGCGTAATGCAGAATATGGATTCATTTAGTCAACCTCATGTAGTTGGTGAAAGGCTTACTTGAATTGAATTGAGTGGGATTAATGAACTTATCCATTTTTTCTTTTCTCCATCCAATGATAACACACTTGTAGGATTTGTCAGAAGATGTTGGATGAAGTTCAATTTTGTTTGCAGTTAAAAATAAGTTTTTCCTTAAACTATTAAAAAACAACTCATGGATATCATTAGACTTCTGTTTGGATGTGTCAATTATTGTTATATGGTTGGTGAAGGCCACATGATTAAAATAATCTTCCCCAAATGCATTCACCTGGTTAGCCTTGATCCATTGGGTGTAGAAGATAAGCAAAATGTCCAATTAAGAACCATTTTCAAGATAAGTCATCATTCTCAATCTAGCTTGACATTAGTGGAACCCATACCATAGTGCAGTGTAGGCTTTGCTTGACCTATTTAAGCTACTCAACCAACCACTTGTTGACACATTTGATGCCTCAACAATAGTAATATTAAAGTTTTTATCATTTCTTTTTATATCGATTTTATACAAATAACATGCTTTATTTTATTTTTTTGTAATGCATATGTTGTCACCTCTTACTCATGTAGTTGGGAGCAAATTTAGTTAGTTGAGTTGAATTGCATTGAATTGTAAATGTTATTTATCCCTTTAGTTTTAGACATTTATGTATTTTATAATCTATACTATATAGTATTGTCATATACTGAAGATGAAAACTAATTACTACTACTTGATTTGGACCTATCCTATCTTTATCCTACGTGACTTTTTTAATATTATTTATTTACATGTATGTTATTTGCTGATATTCCATTGTGTATGTTATTCCATGGTGTATGTTATTTGCTGATGATATAGTATTGAGTGATGAAACTGCATCTGGAGTAAATGCTAAGCTAGAGGTTCAGATAGAAGCTTTAGAATCTAAAGGGTAACTAATAGGATTAAGATTGAATATGTTAAATGTGATTCTAGTGGAAGTAGAAATACAAAGGAAGAGATTGTAAAGATTGGAAGTGAAGTGATGCCAATGAGTGAAAATTTTTAGGTGTTTGGGATCCATTATACATAAAAAAACTAAAGAAGGTGAAATAGGTAATGATGTGAACCATAGAGTTAAAGTAGGATGGGTCAATTGGAGGAGTTCTTCTGAAATATTATATGGTAGACGCATCTCATTGAAGTGAAAAGGAAAATTTTACTTAGGCCAACCATGCTGTGTGGTATAGAATGTTGGGAAATTAAAAAAAACATGTTAAAAAATTAAGTGTAACAGAAATGCTAATGCTAAGATAGATATATGGTAAAACTTTAAAAGATAATATTAGAAATGAGCATATTCGAACAATGGTAGAAGTAGCCGCAATTGAGGATAAAATAAGAGGGAACTAACTAAGATGGTTTCGACACATACAATATAGGCTTTTAGATACATCGGTTTGCAAGAGTGACCTATTGACACTAGATGGTAGCAATAGAGGTAGAGGCAGACCCAAAATAACATGGACAAAATAATTTAAAAAGATTTAACTTCTTTTAATTTAAATGTCGACTTAGCCCTTGATAGAGCGGAGTGGAAGAAGCAGATTCATGTAGCCGACCCCATGTGGTTGGGAAAAGGATTAGTTGAGTTATGTTGAATATTAATTCACACGTAATTTAGTTTTTAATGAATTGCACCTCACTTTACTCGGGTGTGTGCCTTGCTTGTACCTTGCAACTCGGTGTTGGGCCCTCATTGTCTTAAGTGCAACGTACTGCATCTTTAACTGCTTCGATTGGCCTAAAAATAGGGGCTGGAAACTCTATAGTAGCATGTGGAGCACTATGATGGGATTCAACAAAACATTATGTTGGTTCTAGCAAGGGCAAAGACAGCTAGGTTTTGAGACAATCTTTAGGTAATGCACTGCCAATTGTCCATGATGTGTTGAATATTCTATCTCGAGGGAGAAAAATATCATGTCATTGCCTTTTATATATTGAAGGGACAACAATAGTTTGTCGAACATGGGTTTAACGAGAACATTACCTTATAAATGAAATTTTGTGACGTTTAAAGGAGAAAGGTACATTGGATTACAATAGATCTTTATGAATGTCTTGTGATCTTTGTTCTCATTGGTCTTTTTTTTGGGGGCGGGGAGAATTTGATAGAAAATAATTTTTTTAATTGTGAGTGAACTGTAAGATATCACAAGAAATGAATTTGTATGTAACAGGATTTTCTTCAATGAATCAATGAAAGAATCGGTTACAAATACAGCAAAGAGTTTGAGTGTGCTGCTACACTCCAAACAATGAATCCTCACCTTACAAAATAATCTCCTCTTCCCTCTTTACAACTTTCTTCCCTATTTATATCCACCCCAAAACTAACTGATACACTTTCAGTCTACTAAGTCACGACCTGCTTCTCACAGTCCCTGAGACAGCTGTAACTCCAAACCAACTGATGTGGCGCAGCTCATCAGCCCATGCTGCAACCAACGCACTCACCCATCCTGCATGTGCGATCTTTTCTCGATCAAGCACCCTCAGCTAGCCTTGTACTCTTCCGCCTAGCATAAGTGAAATGCACCGGAGGTTTATCAGAATCATTTTACCATTGAAGTTGAAATGAAAATTTATATGACCTGTATTAGGTAAACTATGTTATATGGAACTAAATGTTGTGCAAAAGAAACACCATGTTAACAAATTAAGTGAACGAAAATGTAAATGTTAAGATAGATATGTGATAAAACATTGTGAGATAAAATTGGAATAAACATACTAGAGAAATGATAAGTGCTCCCTAATTGGAAATAAAATGGAAAATAATTAATTAAGGTAGTTCGAACATATATGGCAAAGACCATTAGATGCATCAGCTACAAAGGGTGACCTAGTAGCAAATTACAGTGATGATAGAGGTAGAGGAGGACCTAAAATAATATGGACACCAACTGCCAGGGACTGGAAGTGCAAATTTTCCCTTAACCTCAGCCCTTGAGAATTCAGAATCAATTTAGGGAGGGCCACCTTGAAATAGATTATAGAAATATTTTCTAGGAATTCAACATCTTAGAGAAGTAAAAGAAAAAAAATGATTTAAATGTGGCAAAGATCTATATTTCTTTTTAGATATATTAAAATAAGCATGATAATATACTGAAAAGTTTTTAAGTTACAAAATATAATCGTCCAAAACTATGTTTACAATCTCTACATCACCTGGCTCATATTGTGTAGGCAGCCAATTATTATAATACTTCTATTCTTAACATCTTAGAGAAGTAAAAAAAAAATGATTCAAATGTAGCAAAGATCTATATTTCTTTTTAGATATATTAAAATAAGCATATGATAATATACTGAAAAGTTGTTAAATTACAAAATATAATCGTCCAAAACTACGTTTACAATCTCTACATCACCTGGCTCATATTGTATAGGCTGCCAATTATTATAATACTTCTATTCTTAACATCTTAGAGAAGTAAAAAAAAAAAATGATTCAAATGTAGCAAAGATCTATATTTCTTTTTAGATATATTAAAATAAGCATATGATAATATACTGAAAAGTTGTTAAATTACAAAATATAATTGTCCAAAACTATGTTTACAATCTCTACATCACCGGGCTCATATTGTATAGACAACCAATTATTATAATACTTCTATTCTTAACATATATAGAAGATTTATGGGCTGATTACTCATTTGCCTATTATATATACTTTAGATTATAGGGTTTTGTAAATTTGATTTTCCTTCTTCTAGAATTTTTTTTAATCATCAATTCTTTGTATGTTCTAACTATTAACTGTGTTTGGAAAGTTAAAAACTCAAATAGGATTTTTAATTTTACTATTTTTACATAAGTTTGATGGAAAAAATTTTGTAATATTTGTATGCATTTAATTAGTAATTTGTTGATTAAAAATTTGATGGAATTTCAGAAAATTTTTAAAGATTTTCATTCCATGGCCACAAGCAAAGGTGTCATCCTTCCCAACTTTTATACTCTGTAATTTGGATTGGAATGCATTAGTCAGTTTGCTTTATTAAATGAAAAACCTATTCTTTAGAAAGTTCCTTACCTTATGTGTTTCTTGAGCTTGTATATGGTGGTTAAAATTTGCATTATATAGTGGGTTTTGATATGAAATGTGTTACTCTTTGAATCCAACTCACAGCACTTGCTATTGACCTACAATGCTGTTTTATTAAGTATCTAATTCTTGGTTCAAGGGCCTACTTTTAGGCAGGTTTTCCATTTCATCATTTCCTTATGTGTGAGGAATGCTATTTATTGATCTTGGTTTTCTACTTTTCTTAAATGTACCATTAGTTTGTGTTTAGGGGTTTCTCTTTCAAATTTATATTTTTGGATGGGGTGTGCCTTATGTTGTGGTGATTTTGATTGATTAATCTTTTTGATTTGCAACTATGAAATTGATTTTACCCTTGATGAGAAATGTCATATATGTAAATGTCTAATTATGACTTCAGTTTTTGGTCTTGTTTATGGTATTTGACAACTGATATTATTGGTGTTTTAGAAACATGTGGCCTTTCATTAATTGAAAGTTGCTTGAGGCTGTTAAGGTTATTCAACAAAAGCCAAGATATGTTTCTTCAGTATTGCAGTATTGCACCATGTATTTCTTCTTATTGGGCTTCTTATTGAAATATGCAAATTTGAAGAAATATGACAAAAGTGAGCAAAAAAAATCTTCAACTCAATTCAACTAAGAATTTTCCGCTACTACATGGGGTTTGCTAAATAAATTTCCAAACTGCATTTAAATAGTGATGAATGTGGGCATTTCCGTTGTTTTGCACATTTGATTAGTTGCAAGATCTCTTTGCTATTGTGCAGATGGATGAGGTGCTGGCATCTGTTGCAGAAACAATAAAGAACTTTGCTGTGATATATCTGGTTGACATCACGGAGGTCCCTGACTTCAACACCATGTATGAGCTGTATGATCCTTCCACTATCATGTTCTTTTTCCGTAATAAGCATATAATGATTGATCTTGGGACTGGAAACAACAACAAGATCAATTGGGCCCTTAAAGACAAGCAGGAATTTATTGACATTGTGGAAACGGTCTATAGAGGAGCCAGAAAGGGTCGAGGTCTGGTGATTGCACCCAAAGACTATTCGACCAAGTATCGATATTAGGGTTTTAGTTACTGAGAGACTAAAAAACCAATACTACTGCTGTATTTAAGTGTTGCAGATGTTAACAACATTTCTGCAGCTATATCTATGAATTTGTATTTACTTTAATAAGGTTGCCATTAATGGGCAGCCCCTCCGATGATGAAGGTTCATGTTGATGCGTGTGTTGACTACTCTTTAAGCAGGTTCTAATATGTATAATTTTTTTTAGGGTGTAATCTCACAGATGAGAGAGTTGTTACGATCCTAATATTTCAGAATTAGAATTAT
Organism: Paratinospora sagittata; assembly: GCA_035771175.1. Lineage (NCBI taxonomy): Eukaryota > Viridiplantae > Streptophyta > Magnoliopsida > Ranunculales > Menispermaceae > Paratinospora > Paratinospora sagittata. The sequence continues at coordinate 3,650,925 of CM069605.1, forward strand.
ATCCCTCAAATCATAAAAATGTATGTTGTGGACTAGTCTCTTTCTTTGTATTTCCTTTTCAAAAAATTAATGGATTTAAGCACTGCATATTCTAAGTGTGAAGTCAAATTTGTGACTAAAAAGCAGATTACAGGTTTTAACGCGGCAAAGATGTTGTAAATGACATTTTGACAAAACTGTAGCCACCTTTTCAAGTGCACTGACAAAAATTTCCTCGTGTCGTACTTAACATTTTATGATTAAGGGGTAAAGTGTTGTAAGAGTTGTATGCCTATTGTGGTGATCTGTTGATCATTTAACGACGTTTTGTAACCATGACATTTAATATCTACAACCAGCTGTTTTACACGTTCAACAACATTCTTTTTAATTAAACAGCAATACACATTTAACGACATTCCTTATTCTATTTAAAACCGCAGTCACAGATGATATTTGCAAGTCGTGAAAAAGATTTGACAACAAGCTAGGTTAAACAAACCGTTGTCACACCCATTGCACGGCATTCTCTAATAGAAGCCGCTGTCATACACATTTAACGACATTCCTTTTAAGTCGTTAAAACAATTTTACAACGGGATGACATAATTGGAAACGCTGTCATAAACAGCTAACGACACTAGATTCTACGTGCTGAATAGCATTCGACAACGGGCTGCCCAAACATTTGACAACATTTCTCTGATATAAACGAAATCGCAGTTATACAATTTTAACGAAATTCCGTCTCCCAAATGAAACCACACCAATCAGAAAATAACTGCTGCTACTCACTTATAATGACACTCCATCTCTAATTGAAAACAGTGTCAGATAAATTTGACAACGTTTCTTATGATTAAAAAAAACGTACTGTAATTTAGTCAAACATTTAACGACACTAGATTCTAAGTGTGGTGAAAAGCATTTAGCGACATCTTTCTTATATGACAAAAACTGCTGCCCTAGAATTTTCACGTTATTCCATCTTCTAATTGAAACCGCTGTTAGAAATATTTTACGTCCTAGTTGAAACTGCTGTTATACACTTTTAAAGACATCCTTCTCTTAGTTAAAACCGCTGTTGTAGACATTTGACGTCATATTCTCTAATAATTGAAACGGCTAATTGACATTAACGACATTTACTTTTATAATTGCAACCGCTGTTATACGCATTTGACGACCATTTGCTTGGAATAAGTGAATCCGCTGTCATATACTTGACCCCATTTTGTCCCTACTGAAAAGGCCGTCCGACAAATTTGACGACGTTCCTTATAGTAACAAAAACTGCTGCAATTGACGACGTTCCCTATTGAAACGGCTAACGTAACATTTGACGACGTTCCCTATTGAAACATAGATGTTTGACAAGCGGTTGCCCACTGTCTGCACGGAATTTCCTCGAACACGTTTTTTAAGCTTATAGACGATGTTAGCACTGTGTTAATTATTTTACAACATTAGTTTTACATGTCATGAAAGACAGGCCGCTGGACATTTTCTACAAGATTTAGACGATTGACGACATTATACTTGCGTGTAAACAAAAACTTTTCTTTGCCTCTCTCGAAAGCATTGTGTAACATTTATGCCTTAATATTAGGTGTCATAAAAATACATTCGCATCAGAGCAATTATTTTAAGAACCTTTTGTTAAGTATACATACAAAACGTTGTGGTTGTCTGAAACATTTACTACATCTTCCAGGCTTGACTACAAGTCTTTCGGGATGTCATTTCAGTCGGATTTCTTAATATGGTACAATTCTACTAACTAGACTGCATGTTTTCAAGAGCATGTGGTTGTTTCATAACATATGGCAACACAGCTTTAAATGTTGTTATATTAAGATCCAATCTTGCTCAACTAGCAATGCACACTATTAAACTCAACATAAGAGAATTAATCCACTTTGAACCATCAGCTTTAAACTAGAATTCATCCACAAATTTAGCAATACACACTAGAGATAAGAGAAATTGCTCAGTTGGTAAAATTCAGCAATTTAAAATAATATAAAAATACCAACTGCTAATGATAAATTTGAAGATTTACCTGGTAGACGAGCAATCCTCATCCCCGATGTTGTCACTTCTAGTCTTAAGAGCAATTGTTCCATGTAAAATAAACCATGGCTTGTTGACCTCTTCAAGCTCTCGTCTGGTCCCTTGTGCCCTCATAGGCCCACAACTGAGTGCACCTCAGTGTGAAGTTTAACTGCCCTGGATGTATATATATCAGGAGACCTGAAAAAGGTATTCTCATTCTTGTGCTAAAAATATCTACATTCTAATGATTCTGAAAATTGATATTCATTTCATTATTGTTGGACAAGCAATTAACACAGGAAAGAAATTACAATGGAAAAATTGGAGAAACACACAATTACCTCCCCCAAAATTGTGGCAATTGAAACCAGATGAATGTCAATTGCAATGGTAACAATTGGCAAATAATCCAAATGGAAAAATATAAACACTAACCAATTTTTCTAAACTGCTGTGAAAGGCAAAACCTCTTTGAAGAAATGGGAAGTCAACAGTGAGTCAAAAACTAACTCACGACCCCCCGTTGCTTGAATTCATCAAAGCAACACCAATCTTGGCTGGGACTCTAATACCGTAACCCCAGCTTCTCGGAGTATTTTAATTTTGTCTTGAGCTGTACCCTTTCCACTGGACACAATAGCTGCAGAAAAATAAATAAATTATTAGCAAATTCAAGTAATGACATAAATCAACAGAGGAAATATCCATGCTATGGTTATTTAGAGTACTCCACCTCCAGCATAACCCATACGCCAACCAATAAGGTGTCAATGGTTTGGTTCAAATTGCGAAACCGAACCGAGCCGAACCAAGGCATTCAGTTCAATTTAGTTCAGTTTTATCATGAGTTTAGTTCGTGTTCAGGTTGAATAAATGATAAAACGGTCGGTTCAGTTCAGTTCGGTTCACGGTTTGAAGTTTGAAAAACCACTCTAACCCAAACCAAATCGATGGAGAGAAATAATATAATTTCATCTTAACCATAACACCCCCTTTCCCCTTTCTCAAACAATCTCTATCTTGTCTCTTTCTCTCCACGTTGTCTCCTTCTCTCTGACAATCGCAAGTGTCTCCCGACTTCGTCTCTCTCTCCACTACCATTGAAGTCATCCCGGCAAAATGCAATCCCTGGTCTCTCACTGTCAGCATCATCCCATTAGCTTCGCTAGTCTTCTTCTTAGATCTTAATTTCGAGGGTTCTACCTCTCAAGCAACGACAAGATTTGGATGTTTCTACTCTCAAATGGTGCAATTAAACACTTCAGGATCGGTTAGAATCATTTGAAAGTCTGGGACAATGCTGCTGCTGTTGCTGTGATTGTTGCTATGATTCTCCTCTGAATCACTATCGTCAATCTGTTCTTCCTTTACTCTAACTGCGTCGTCGCTCGGGTTCTCATCGCTGCTCTCACCTTCTTCTCCAACTTCTTCAACTGTGTAGAACGAGAAAATTACCATCTTCTTCTTCTTCTTCTTCTATTCTCTCTCTCGTTAGAGTTAGAAGCAAAGTCTGTAAATAGCCTGGAATTTGGAAAGTCGACTAGACGACTCCTTTTTGAAAAGGTAAAAATATGGGGACTTATTAAATAAATAAATGAAAAAAAAAAAAAAAACACTCTCAAAGGCACCCAAAGGAGTGAGACTTCAATGGAACATATTGGGAAACTATATATTCTTTTGTTTTTTTTTTGGTTTGTCGGACAACTCAGCCACTAGGGCCGCAAGATGCAAATACTCATGGCATCAGCCAGGAGGAGCGGATCCAATCCTGGGGGAGGCGAGTTCAAAATCAGTCTGAGCAGCAACATCAATGCCCAAGTTGGCGAGGAAATCCGCACTCTGGTTGCCTTCCCTCAGCACAGTCCAAGACCGGCTCAGGAGGGTCTGACGATCTTTACAATCCCAGCAAGAGGATGATTCTCAATCTGATTAGAGTAGAGGAGAGTGAGAGCACTAGTACAATCCGACTCCAGCACCACTTGCCTGTAATGATAATACCAAGCCAGTTTGAGCCCCTCTCTAATACTCCAAAGTTCAGCAGCAAGATTAGTGGAATGGCCAATATGTCCCATATATCCCACAATCCAGCCACCCCTTTCATTCCTCAGTAGGCCCCCAAAACTTGCAGGACCGGGATTACCCTTGGCAGCACTGTCTGTATTAAGCTTAACCCAGCCCCGGTTAGGAGGTGTCTAGGAAACCCATCTAGGAGGCTAAATGTCACTAACCTCTAAAGAATAGAGGAAGGAGGATTCCATATCGGCATACATGAAATGCCACTCTTTCCAAAAAAAAAAGTCAGACAAGGAAGTGCCTTGGATGACAGCTTTGTTACGGCACTTCAAGTTTAGCCAAGTAGTGGTAAGGAATTGTACACTCCATTTGAACTTTTCTTCACATAAGTTATTCATCAGCAAATTTCCTTTAATCCAGTCTTTCAAATCCAGATCAAAGAAGCTCTGATGGGTCGAAGGATCAAGGATAGACAACCAAATCCGTCTACAGTGAGTACAGTCTCGAAGAACGTGGAGAGTATCCTCACTGGATTGGTAACATCGTTTGCACAAAGAGTCTTCAGCCATGCCCCTATTAAATCTCTGGCTTTCTGTTAACAAACGTTCGTGCATGACGAGCCAAAGAAAGAAACGAAGCTTGTGCGGGCACTTAAGCTTCCAAATCCACATCCAATCTTCTCTGGGCATCAACGTAGAATTCTAGGATAACAGGCGATAAGCAGAATTAGTCGAGAAGATGCCATTCGGGGAAGGACGCCAAATGAGCTTATCATCACTACCAGTCCATGAGATGGGGATACCCTCTATTTGGTTTCTAATCGAAGCAGGGATGTGCGTACGAATTTGGTCGAAAGACCACTTTCTTTCTTCATCAATGATGTCACTCACCTTTCAGAGTCCGCAAGATGAATAGTATTATTTAGCTGATGTCGAAGAGGGGAGGTGCCCAATCAGGTATCATCCCAGAGAGCAATACTAGAGCCGTCACCTACTCTCCAACTGAGACCTTCCTTAAGACTTTTCATTCCGTGCATAAGGCTCTTCCAAATATAAGAGGCTTGACTAACCGTAGGCATCTGCAAAAGATTACCATCTTTGACATATTTTTCATTGAGGCCTCCAACCCAAAGAGTGGGGGTGTCATTAAGCATTCGCCAAGCTAACTTCGCGAGGAGCGCTGCATTAGTTTATTTCATCTTTCTAATGCTAAGACCGCCATTTATTTTAGAAGTACAAACTTTGTTCCAGTTAATCAGATGTGTGACGCCTCGAAAATTATTTCATCTAGCCCATAACCCAATTGTATTTTGTCCAAACTCTATGTGTTGCCTTGATATGTTTAGTGTTTGTTTGATGGTTGTTTAATGTTTGTATATTTGATACTTGATAATGTATATAAATATGTGCATTATAAATTGTATATGGGTCATGTTAAATTAAACTATAATGCATATGTTATTATTTATGCATGGACCCATTAAACCATGAATTGATATAGGTTAGGATTGATTGAATAAAAGGATAAATGAGAATAAAAAATTTGGTGTATTAGATGCATTGAATATTTAAAATACATGCAAGCATAAGATTGGTTAAAATACATGTGGTTGGTATAAGTAGTATGAGACCAACACATGTCAAATTGGTGCATGAGAATGAACAAGTGTCTCATGCCCTATTTCTCTTCTCCAACACATGTCAAGTTGGTGCATGAGACCAACACATGTCAAGTTGATGCATGATAATGGACAAGTGTCCCATGCCCCATTTCTCTTCTCCAATACATGTCAAGTTGGTGCATGAGATGCATGAGAGTGCACAAGTGTCCCATGCCCCATTTCTCTTCTCCAACACATGTCAAGTTGGTGCATGAAAGTGGACAAGTGTCCCATGCCCACTTCTCTTTTCCAAGGAAGTCCTGGAGAGTGAGGTGAGTGGAGGGAAAGGAAAAAAAGAAGAGAAAAGAAAGAAGAAGAAAAAGAAAGAGGAAGTTGCTTTGAGGGAAATCTCACCAACATTTTCATCAAAGAGCTGGATCTGGGTGGTATATGGTCAGATTGAGCTAAAACCTTTTCAGCAAGTTCGTATTTTATGGGTATTCATTCTGGTCGGTGGAGATCTTCATTGGATGTTTCGTTTGAAAGATATAACCTCCCAAACAAAGCTGGTCGGAAAGTCTGGATTTCTCGCGCAGTTTAGATCAAACTAATAGATCTCCTAAATCTACAGCTGGATGGATATGATATTTGAGAAGGTGGTTCAAAACTGATTTTTCTGCATTATGAACGGTTGAGATGTTGGTGGGTTAAGGATTTTGTGTGCTATAGTCATCTGAGTTAAAGTATTTGCAGCAGGAAAGGATAAATTATCATATTAGAGACTTGTTCACCAAAGAGTCTTATCTTTTTGGTCCACCGTTGGATTGAGCTGATGTTTGGACAGAAGGTCTGTCTCTTAACATATTTCAATATGTACGGTTGATTTTGTGACTAAAAATTTCTGTTGGCAGCTTGATACATCTGAACAGAATATTAAATGGAAAACTTGTAGGGTTATTTGTATTAGACCTAAATTTAGAATATGAACTTAGACCTTTCCAAATAGCTTGCATGTCAACTATGTTGACCTAGTTGCCATTGTTGATGAACCCATGATGCAAAATCAGTGATATACATGGCTGAACATGGTGACCTAGTGTAAATAGGCAATATGACCTAAGTATGAAAAATTTCATATTTTAGGGCTTTTGATGTTTTTGGCCTAGAATCATTGAATTGATGCAATTTATGTCTAATTAAGCATGATTAGGGTTGATTATGCTACTGATTTGGTGGTTGTGACCATATCATGGGTTAGGCCTACTTGTGATCAAGTGACCCAACTTGGGCATGTTTATACCTAAGGAATTGAAAATTAGTATTTTTGATTAATTGAATGGTTTATGAATGAGAACTATGCATTAGAGGCCTAAGTCATGTGATTTGAGTTGAATGATGAGATTAGATGGGATTTAGGCCTATTGTTTATATGTGGGCTGATTTAGGGTTGATGTGTAAAGTCTATGTGATTGAGCATAGAAATTGATGTATGGTTGGATATTGATGAATGTTTCAGGACCTTGATTGGGTTGATTCGGTTTGGTGTCCGTGGGTGGTTAGATACTCTCGCGAGGCTTGGTTGTGAGTAGACTTCATTTATGATTATATCTTTTATGTCATCATATCACTTATATATATTGTATGTTGAAAGCAAAAATGTGTCCTAATGTTTTGAATGATGCATTGATTTGAGAAAACCTTATGACTTTGGTTGGAGCCATCTATCTGCCTAATAGGGGAGACTTAACATTGTCATAGGAGGATTTTAAAAATGAAATATTTGGGGATGAGAACGGTACGGTGAAATAGACGTGCACTAGTAACCCCAATGCATGTAGAATGTGGATCCAAATTGATAAGCTTTTACTTGCATCGAACTTATTATAAATGTTTGATATCTATATGTTATGAGTTTTTAATCATGCTACACATTGACATGCATACATAATATTTATTGCCGAGTATTGATAGCATATTTGAATTCTATTCACTAGGCACCGTTGGCTCACCCTCATTTTCCTCTTTCAGGTCCTTTTGTCCTGAATAAGGGCAAAGGAGTAGTCATATCCTGAGGGCCTTGCCGACGAGAGAATCCAAGGCCTCAATGTGAGTTGAGAGGCATTTTGATTGAACTGTGTTTTAAATTATGATGTATTATATTTTGGACTATGTAATTATAACACTTACCACATTGTAGTATGGGTGAGTTGGGACTTGTTAGATAGACCATGTGGGCATATGAGGGTTTTTTGTACCCATAGTTTTGGACTTTATGTGTATGTCAATTTTGATGGACTATAGGGATTATGACGGTTTTATTTATGGTTCATTTTTATGGAGTATCTCTTGTCTTGATGATTAATACGGTTGGTAGTTTTGTTTAGTACCTTTTGATATTATGTCGTTGTTTGAGATAAGGCTCGTAGGGTCTCAACCACCTCACGGAGGTTGAGGAATAGTTGGAAATGCCTACGCCAAGCGTCCCGCCCCGGCATTCCGCACGCCATTTCTTGCGGGGTTGATGGTCCGATGTGCGGGGTCACCACAAGATGAACCCTTCTTGACTCTGGCGCATCATTCCATATGAAATTTTTGTTCAGTTGATCTATTTTATTACAGATCGACATAGGTAATTTGAAGCATTGCATGGCATATAGTGGGGTTGCTGAGGTAACAGATTGGCCACTTAGGTAGTTCGGCCAGCCAAGTTCAGAAGTTTGGACTTCCACCCTGAAAGCTTTTGCTCCATCCTATCTAGAATCGGTTGTAAGGTGGCTCGAGATACTCTGGAGTGGGGGAGAGGGAGCCCAAGATACTTGCCTAAATTGCTCGTTAGGCTGATATTGAAGACTCTACTAATCTCTCTGGCCCTGTTCCTGTTCAAGTTAGGGAAGATGAGCATCATAGACTCGCTAAGGTTAACTTTCTCACCCGAGTCTTCACAAAATTCATGGAACACCTTCATAATAGCACGGGCCTGACCTGTGGAAGCTTTAGCAAAAAGGATGAGGTCATCAACAAAAAAGAGATGAGTAAAAGACCCATACCCCCCTTGGAAATTTTAGTAGGCTGCCAAACACCTGTCGATGTGGCATGCAGAATGTAATGGGAGAGCTTCTCCATACACAACATAAAGAGGTAGGGTGATAGAGGATCGCCTTGTTGGAGCCCCCTCACCAGCTTAAAATAACGCGTGGCCTCTCCATTTCAAAGAACCGAAAACTCCACGTTAGTAACACACCACATGATAAGCTTGATAATATTCTCCAAAAATTAATAATTTTCATTACATTATGAAATTAAGGTTAAAGCCTAGCAAAAAAATAAAAAAAATAAAAAAAAAATAAAAGATTTAGGCTTTTAGTTTTCTCATCGCCCATTTTTTCTCCTTATTTTGTCAACATGATTTTATTAGGTAAGAGGTGAGAAAAAAAAAATCTTATGGAAAAATTGTTTTGCAACTAAATATAAAGAGGTCATATACAGTTACATGATTGAATAATCACATAACATGATAAAATTTTCTGATATCTAACCAAACAACCACGGAAACACACCAAAAAATTTTCATCAAAAAAAAAAAAAGAAACATTGTTTTCTTAACAGAAAATTTCCTTAGCTACAAAACTACTCCACACCATATTGAATGCATCAGAATATATTGTGGGGACCACACATGTGGCACACAAGTCAAAGTATGGGACCACCCGCCGAAAGCGTGTGGGGCCCACCTGCCAGCAGACAAACCGAAAGCGGGTGGGGCCCACCCGCATGGCAGACAATTCGGAAAGGTCGTGGGGCCCACCGGCCGAAAGCAAGTGGGTCACGGACAACAAGACGGCTCACGGACGTCAGATATGTTCCAGATCTGAAGAAAAATCTGATATCCTTAGGAGTCCTTGATTCCAGCGGTTACAAGGTAACCATTGAAGGTGGAGTTCTGAAAGTTGTACGTGGAGCATTCTTGGCCATGAAGGGTACTCAGAAAGGAAATCTTTATTTCCTTGATGGACACACAGTAATCGGAAGTGTCTCAGCTTGCACCAGTTCTAATGATGATTCATCAGACACTTCCCGACTTTGGCACATGCGGCTCGGACATGTTGGAGAGAAAGCTCTTCAAACCTTGATCAAGCAAGGTTCTCTGAAAGGTGCTAAAACCGGAAAACTTGACTTCTGCGAGCACTGTATCTTAGGCAAGCAGACAAGAGTCAAGTTTGGAACTGCCATCCACCGCACAAAAGGAACATTAGATTATGTTCATACCGACGTCTGGGGACCCTCTCAAAATGCTTCATTGGGAGGTAAACGTTGGTTTGTTACTTTCATTGATGATTTCTCTCGCTATGTTTGCGTTTATACCATGAAGCATAAAGATGAAGTGCTAGATACCTTTCTTATATGGAAGAAAATGGTAGAAACCCAAACAGGAAGGAAGATTAAGAGGCTCAGATCTGATAATGGTGGAGAATACAAGTCAGACCCATTTCAGAAATTTTGTGAGAATGAAGGGATTGTCAGACATTTCACAGTCCCAGGCACGCCACAACAAAACGGTGTTGCTGAACGCATGAATCGTACTTTGATAGATAAAGTTCGCTGCATGTTATCTCATTCAGGACTGAGCAAGGCATTTTGGGCTGAAGCTTTGTCATATGCCTCTCATATCATCAATAGACTTCCTGCGACAACACTAGATGGAAAAACTCCCAAGGAGGTATGGTCTGGACACCCTGTTTCAGATTATGATTCTTTGCGCATTTTTGGATGCAATGCATATTTCCATGTGAAGGAATCCAAACTGGATCCTAGGTCCAAGAAAGCGATTTTCATGGGCTTTAGTGAAGGATGAGGTATTCTCACCTGTTGTTAAGCATTCGTCAATTCGAATATTATTGGCTTTGGTTGCACAGTTTGATCTCGAGTTAGCCCAACTCGATGTCAAAACTGCTTTTCTGCATGGTAATTTGAAAGAGGAGATATATATGTCTCAACCAGATGGATTCAAAGTACCAGGAAGAGAGAATTGGGCTTGCAAGTTGAGCAAGTCACTGTATGGCCTGAAGCAGTCACCGAGACAGTGGTACAAGCGATTTGACAGCTTCATCCAAGGGCAAAAATATACTCGGAGTCAGTTTGATCATTGTGTCTACTATCGCAAACTTCAAGATGGAACATTTATCTACTTGCTTTTATATGTAGATGATATGTTAATCGCATCTAAAAGCAAGGTGGAGATCAACAAGCTCAAGGCTCAATTGAGCTCAGAGTTTGAAATGAAGGATCTTGGAGAGGCCAGAAAAATTCTCGGGATGGAGATAACTCGAGACAGAGTCAAAGGCAAAATCTGTTTGACTCAGACTCAGTACTTGAAGAAAGTTCTTCAAACTTTTGACATCGGCAATGACACAAAACCTGTGAGCACACCATTGGCACCACATTTCAAGCTAAGTTCATCAATGTCACCAAATTCCGAGGATCAGAAGAAGCAAATGGAGAAGATTCCATATGCAAATGTTGTTGGTGCCTTGATGTATGCTATGGTGTGTACCAGACCTGACATTTCACATGCTGTAAGTATGGTAAGTCGTTACATGCACAACCCTGGTAAAGGCCACTGGCAAGCAGTGAAGTGGATTCTACGGTATATTCATGGTACTGTGGATATTGGTTTAAAGTTCGAGAGAGATTCGAAGAGTTGTAAGCATATAGTCGGATATGTGGATTCGGACTATGCTGGAGATCTTGACAAGCGCAGATCTACTACTGGTTATGTTTTCACTATGGCAGGAGGACCAGTGAGTTGGAGATCAACATTACAGTCAACAGTTGCTTTGTCTACTACAGAGGCAGAGTACATGGCAGTAACAGAAGCTTTCAAGGAAGCAATCTGGCTTCATGGTTTGACTAAAGACTTGGAAATTGTGCAGAAGAATGTTGAAATTTTCTGCGACAGCCAGAGTGCCATTTGTTTGGCAAAGAACCAAGTTCATCACAGTCGAACGAAGCATATTGATGTTCGTTTTCATTTTGTTCGAGAAATAGTAGAAGAAGGGAGTATTCTTTTGCAAAAGATCAAGACTGCAGATAACCCCGCAGATATGCTCACAAAGGTGGTTACAGGGATCAAGTTCCAACATTGTTTGGACTTGATCAATATCTCACGAGCTCGTAGTGCCTAATGGCACTAATGGAGGCAGCAACAGGTGGAGGAGATTGCAGGTGTGGAGGAGTCATGTTCCACATGTGGTGGAGGTGGAGATTTGTGGGGACCACACATGTGGCACACAAGTCAAAGTATGAGGACCACCCGCCGAAAGCGTGTGGGGCCCACCCGCTAGCAAATAAACCGAAGCGGGTGGGGCCCACCCACATGGCAGACAATTCGAAAAGGTCGTGGGGCCCACCAGCCGAAAGCAAGTGGGTCCCACCCGTGTGGTAGACAATCCAAAAAGGGCGTGGGGCCCACCCGCCGAAAGCGCGTGGGGCCCACTTGCTTGGCGGACAAAAACTTATTATAATATTAAATATAATATTATATTTAATATTTATAATTACGTTTTTACCCCTGATTACACCTATAAATAGAGCTCAACTTCAGTATTCAAAATTCATTCCTGAGAGTTAGAGAGTTCTATTCTGTGAGATCTACTTAAGAGATCTAGTCTGTAATATTCACCTAAGGGTGTAGTTTGTATTCTCTAATAATACAAGTTTGCTGTCTTCCGTGGACGTAGGCAATTTGCCGAACCACGTTATATCTGTTGTCTTGTTTTACTTTCATACTTTACTTCGATTCCGCACAACATATATATGTACCTGGAAGACGGAAGGAAACAAGGGTCCCGTGCACATGTTGCAATGGAACAGTTTAGGATCGGTTAGAATCATCTTGAAGCCTGTGATGCTGCTTCTGTTGTTGGTATCAACTTCTAGCCTTTGCTCCACCAAATCATAATGACTATCTTCTGCTTTTGCTGGTGGTGGCGGTGGTTCCCTTGATAGCACTTCGACGACGCTCCGTAGTTTCTTAGAATTCATAAGGTCGTCGCTGATCTCACCTTCTTCAATTTCTTCATCTTCTGTTTCGAACATGAAATTTTGCATCTTCTTCTCTTGTATCTCGTTCAACCCTCCACTCATCTTTTGTGTTTGATCAGGATTAATTTCAAAATAAATGTTTCTTTTGGTTTTTTTTGAATTTGAATTTGAAGATGTTGATGTGTGATCATGTCTGTAGTGTTTCTTTTCTTTTTCTATAACTAGTGAGGTGTGTTGCTGAGTACTTTTATATGACGATTTTTAACTTTGTACTATCACGACTCAGTATTCATTTTCGTCTTTAGTTGATTCTATCAGTTTTTTATTGCCAATACTATCTACCTGTTATCCCAGATTCCCAATTAATTAATGCAGAAATATGGGTAAAAAAAGAAAAGATAAGAAATCATAATTGATTAAATGCATGTACTTCTCCCAAAAATTATATTTCAGCAAATAAAAATAAAGGCTATTTAAAAATTATATATACAGAAGAAAAATTCTGGGGAAATCTCAATGAGGAAGTTTTCACTTTTCAGCCTTCCCAAATAAAAAAAAGGTTAATTACTTTCCAACTTTGCCATCTGCTAAGGCTGTTTTTTTCATCTAAATGAGGAAGTTTTCAGCTTTTCCAGCTAGAATAATCATCTACTTTAAAGCATAGGAGGCAATTAGAGAGAGCTAATTACACACATGAAACATGGTTAATTTAGGAACCAAACCAAAAAAAAAAATTACATGGTTAATTTATGTAGTCCACTGATATTTACAAAAGCCAAACAAGACCAAAATGTACAAAACAACTATAAGAAGTTGTGAGCAGAAGATTAAAGAGAGTAATTATCAGGGGTTTCATACATGGGTGGTGATACGCACAAAAACCAACTATGCCCACATAAAAAAACAAAAAAATGTTCATCAACAGAACTGGTTAATTTACTTAGAACCCCAAATGCTAACCTCCAACTCAAGCTGCCCAGACCAAGAAAAATCACAAGGAACAAGAAACTCTGTAAAAGAAGAAGCATCATCTTGCAGCGACTTAACACTCTTAGTGTAAGACTGAAATGTTAAACTGCTGCTCCCTTTGCTTGTCTTAAGCTTATAGAAGAACCCACTTTTGGATGCAATACTAGTACAGCCAATAGCAGTCACTGTAAGATAATTCCCAGTTTGCTCTTTCCTGTTGTTCAGAAAAAACAGAGGTCCATCCCTTTCTGCTTTGAAAACAAGTAATGGCTCATTTCTATCAAAACAAACTGTGAATCTAGATCTGTAGCGAAATGACCGAAATAAAGAAGAATGAGTGTCATTGAAATGAAAAAATAATTGTTTATACGAGACATCGTAGTTGCAGTTAGAAACAGGACAACAACGAGGTGCATAAATGCAAGCTTCTTCGTGCTTGTTCTTTTGGCAATAGCTAATAGTTTCTTCACAACCGTATTGTGCATATTGGCAATATACTTTAATGGATTCTACGACCTTCTCAATGGCCAAGCAACGGATGTAGCCAACAGATTTTGAGCAAGAGGAGCATTCCATTCTGCGGTTGGGGCAACATGAAGAGCATGCTATGTGCCCATTTTCACACTGATCAAAATCAATTTTCCACATTAATACAAATCCATATCAAACATGTAGTAATACTAACATTAACAAAAAAAATAAAACAGATTTTTTGGGCGACAGAGAACACCCAATTCCATTTTACATTTTTGCAAAAAGATGGAGCAGCTCTATTCAGGACACATCTTCAACACACAGTTTGATATATGCATTGGATGTCCTCAAATCACACCTTGTAATACATATAACATACATTACAAGGTGGGGGCTAAAATCGTATTCTGGAATCATTTACAAAAAGTATTTTTTTAATTTTTACAATTTTAAGGATTGGTGTAACCCAGTTTGGAATACCTGAAATACGGGTGAAGCCAAAGGCTCCATGCAAATGGGGCAGTCCAGCACGTCAGGTTCGCTTAACGTTACTGAGATGCTATAACCCATCCCGGCTCTCTTTTGATCTTCGTAGTTTTGCAACTGAATCTTTCTACTTGCAGAAGCTTGACATCAAAGATTTTCTGCAGTTTCAGTATGGTGCCAAAGCTGGTTTAAATACGTAAATAGGAAGCTCAATGGCCTACCCAATCAGGTGGAGCATAGTTAATTATCAACTTACCATAAGAATGTATTAAAAACCTTGGTAAGTTCCAATACAATGACAGCTACAGCCTTAATTAAATGGGTGCTGCTATTTATTGCATGACATGTTCAATAACTTGTGTTAAATATTACAGTTACTTGGAATAAATGAAATGGGTCAAGTAGGCTTGCTGCCATTTAATTGCTTGATATTGTTATGTTGCCAGCTTGAACAAGAAAATATGCACGTAACCCAACAGGGTTAAGCCTGATCATTTGATTTCAAGAAATCAATAAATCTAGACCCTTGTTTGATTGAGCCGTTGCAAATTGTTTTTATATCAAAAATAGTTTTGGGGTTGTTTAGTAACGTCTAGGATTGGTAAAATCTCTGATAAAAAAAGATTATTTTTACTGCATTTTGAAAAAGCTTTGCTTTTCTTCACAAAAGTTGTCACAAACATGCCCCAGTATAAGAGAAAAATACTTGTGGAACTACATGTTCCTCTGCAATTGTCCGATGGAGATGAAGCTATTCAAGTTCAACACCATATCTAAAAGCTGATAGTACTTTCAGTTAGCTTAGGATTTCAAAGAAACGTTTCTAATTAGTACTTTTGAATTTGAAGGTTTAAGTTAAAATTTGAAGGTATCGCCAGTGTATATGATCATGCCAGCATGTTTGCTGTAAGTAGGAGTGCAGTTCCTAGTTTAGACAACAGAAAATTATTACTGAAGATGCATACTTATTCAAATTAAACCTATTGCTAAGAGAACTATGGATTTTTGCGACTTGGTATATTGAAGTTCATTTTCTATATATAATTTTAATCCAAAACTCAACTGAACTATTACAAGCTTAAGACTTTTATGAAAAGGGGTCTCTCAAGAGTATCTTTGCAACTCCTTTACATTGATCTCACCCTATACATATAACCATGCTGTATATGTATATATATTTACTTCATGAAACTACAAAAACCTTACCTATACATCACTTCCTTGCTTTGCAGCTAGCAAGATGTTTTGTAATTCAAAGAACTTGATAAAATTCTAAAGTAAACAAAAACATTTCAAGTGGCCGGGCGCAAGTAAAGGGGTATGTGATTTGTTGGATTAGGCATGAAATTCCATACTGAGAACGCGCTTGAACATCGCATCCACTTCTTTGTCATTCCAGGGTAATGTCGATCAATCACATCCTTTAGGCTCTCTGTTTTATTAACCCATTCTAAGCCTTTCTCCGTGTAGGTTTTCGAGTTGAAATTAGTTGTGAAGAAGCGATCTGCTTCCAACCTCCTAACAAAATGATGTAATGCAATCAGAAAAACCAAAAATACAACCAAAGTATAGGTCTTCTCCTAACTTGCTAAATGTAACCTACCTTGATGCAATAAGAAGGAATATGAAGAAGGCTGTTTCACCAATGGCAAATCCTTTAATCTTCTTTTCGGCATGGAGTCCAACAAGCAAATCAAGTTTTTCAACATCATCTCCATAAACCTCTTGAAGGGCTTTGATAACTTCAACATCATCAGTTAAGTCTTCCCATTTGCTTTTAGGAATCATCAACAAGTTCCTTCGAAACTCATTGTATCGAGCTACCCGCCTTTCTCTATCTCTATAAACTAGACATTCAACATTGTTAGAAAATTTATTATCTCATACTATAATTAGGGTATTACTTCTATATTTTATAAATCATGTCATTAGAAGAGATTCGTAAAAGGAAGATGATGATTACTTTCTAATGCTGCCATGTCAACTGGGTCTGGTCTCTCTTCTCCATTAATGTCATGAGCAACAAGGTTCCTCATCCACGAAGGATAATTCCAAAGTGTGAGAGCGCCACAAGCTTGGTGCCCCATTGATACCATCATTTGCTCCATTCCGATTTTTGAAAGTCGTGTTTCGCCCTCTAATCCGATCATTTCACTCATAGGCACCCTGAAAAACCAAAATCATCTAAATTAATTAGTCTCGTTACTTATAGATCTACACGATAGAAGAAACAGAACAAAGAAGAGGAGAAGGTATAATACTCTTCTTGAGTAGGTGGGCACTTGTCATCTGAATCAGAGTTTATGTCTCTAAGGATGAGCTTATCAGGTAAAAGTGAATGCATTCTATACACACTCACAAACTCCTCTGTTAGAGAATAGGGAACTCCATGATCTCTTGGCCTTTTAAGACCAACTAATCCACTGAAAATTGAACCACAAACGTGCCCAAACATGTCCTTGAATCTCTTTCCTAGAAATCCATACCTGCAACATCAACATTAACTTCTTTTAGAACTAAGAATAATAAAATCTTACTATCAATGACTACTGCATTAGTAAGGGATTTCTCATATGTCTTACCAGTTGATCCTCATTCCTGCCAGAAGAGTATCGGTCCTAAGGAGCTCGACGGTCCAATCAATGGTATGAATTTTAGCCATGACTGCAGATGTAACTAATCTTGCATGACGATAAAGCTTCTCATCATCAAAATCAGGATAATTTGCCTGAAAAACAGATCAGTAAAAATCTCCATCAGAAAAGAGGTACATTATTTATCTTCAACATAATTGGAAAGAAAAGATGAAAGAATGCTGTTAATCTAAACTAACATATGAGTGCTAAAACTTGTTGAGTGACCAAAATAAGTTAGCAAATTACCAATAGGAATTCCCTATAAGCTAAGATTCTATACTAAAACATGTTTACATTATGTAAACTTACTTTCAGCATGTCACAAATAGCGTTATGTTCTTTGACAAACAAGGCCTGCAAGAGTGAGAAGCCGGCCCAGCAATTCCGAACATCGCCAGAGATAGGAATCCCTTTCTCATCATGTTGTAGCAATCCATCTTCTGATATCTTGAGCTTCCCATCTTTGAATGTTCTCACTCTACCCATGCCTTCATTGTTATTCCCATAAATAACACTGCCATCCCTAATTAAATGAGAAATAATTAGTCTAATACTATCAGTTCAGATAATTTGAGCTTGTAAGCAGAAGACAAAATATGGCTAACAACAAATATGAGATGAAAATATTAAAGACATCATTGAGTTATCAAGTAGGAAACTTAAAAGTACAATATACTGTCAAGTCCTTACCACCATGGGGTCCTCATATTCAAGAAGCCTGCTTTCATGTCAGGTGAATTATCATCGGTGCGAACTTCCTTGCTTTTGTGAAACTTGAATGATGTCAGTGGACACCCTTTTGCAATTCCATCAGGAGCTCTAATTTCAACCTAAAAAAAATGAAAATGTTTACTTGAAAAGTTAACATATAAACTAATTGATGCATATCTCGTAGTCTTTTAAGCCGAGTTTGGTTTGTTATTCGAAAATTGTACTTAGAAAGTGAAATCTAGAAAATAATTAACCAGACCTGTTTTCCACGTTTTCAAGTTTTTCGAAACAAAAAAATCGTATCTAAATCACTAACCAAACGGGTCTTTAATTCAATTTGTACCTGTTGGGTGTCCTCCATATGATCAATCCAGTCATGAATCATAAACTGTATCCAGGAGCATGCGATCAAATTGAACTGTTTTCCATTGTCTATGAACTTATTCCTTGCCAAAAGCTTGGCTGCGACAACTGAAGGGTGAGGGTCCAACAACTGTATAGAATTAATTAAGAACATACATGTTAAAACACAAAGAGAAGCATATCAGTAGTTCTTTTCTTCTTCTTTTTAATGGAAAAGAAGAAGAAGAAGAAGCATAGGAGAATAGATGAAGGGGTCATACTTCTGACCATGAAATTTAATGATTACAGAAACTTGTAATTAACCTAACAAATTCATATTAATTTGGTTCACAAAAAGGCTTAGACCTTTTTTTAACAATAATCATCTCACATGCGTTGCATGATCCAAGATGCCAAACGTGACAACAAAACACACAAAAGGATGTTAAAACATATGGGACACTGCCTGATACATACACACGAATAAGATGACAAATAGATTTAATTATAGCCTTTTCAAGATACGTAACATCAAATGAAACAGATATTTGGATACAAATTTCATCATCTAATAATTACCTATAGATTTTTATTGAATTACGTATTTATATATAATTCAATGAAATAAAAAGAACGTGCTGCAAAGCAAAACGAGGTCCCTAGTTCTATTCTTCATTAGCGTTGGCCACTGTTTGCATTTGAGTCCCCTGCTAATTAAGTCCATGAAACTGTATTTTCTATAAAGAAGATTATTATTTTAATCATAAAAGGTGCAACTACAATCTTTCGGTCATTAGATACACGTATGCATAATACATGATTTAATAATTATAATAATATAATTGTATATGTAGTAAATAGCACCTTAGTTACTTTCTATAGTAAATTTGCCCTTTTTTTCGTCCATCTATTGGCAATTCCAACTAATTATTAATATATATATATATATATATATATAAAGTTGGGTCAGCCCCACCTATACATGAGCTTTAAGATTGGGCTTGGGCACCAATGGATATGGTGAAATTACATTTGGCCTACCAAAATATGTCGTATCTTTTTTCTATTGGACAACTTTATTTTAATTTCACTTTTAATATCCAAACAATATCAAGTACTTCATGATCCTAATTAAAGGCTAAAATGACCAATCAATTCGGGGCATGTTCTATATCTTTTTAAGGTTACCTTTCTTGCTTGAAGAGATAATTCATATATATATATATATGTCAAAATATGGATTTATTTCATAAATTTGTTTAGTGGGTAAATGGTGCAATTAATAACATATGTATAACATTTAAGATAACCAATGTTCGGTTCGTTGAGTAGCTTGAGGCGCTCGTCTTAAGAAATAAGGTCACGAATTTAACTCTTCCCTAGGATTGGCCACTAAGGGTGTCTCCCGCTCAAGTAATCAGGGCTTAAGGAATTAGTCGAAACTAGATACCATACCCTTAATTATCAAAAAAAAAAAGAAAATGTATGACATCTATGTTAAGAACTTAAAAACATTCAAAATATCTTTTTTTTTTATTTGAAATCATGGGTATCATCTGGACCCTCATTTATTAATTTTATGAGGCCAAAAACAACCTAATAGCATTGATGGCCAACAAGTGGGAGGTATAGACTCAAGACGTCCTCTCCCAACATTCAAAATATCTCATTTCATATAAAAAAAATGAATTGATGAAGTTTAATTATCTATTCCATACTTATATAGGATATATTTAATTGTTTATATAGCTAGTTATTTATAAATTTTTAATACCTCGTACTGGGTGGTCGCCGGCGGCATGTTCCGGCCAAAAAGTGTGCCTTGACTTCCGATCTGATCGTCAAACGGGTGGTTGCACTTGCCATCAGCGGTCCGATAACAATACTCTTCCGTGTCGTATTTACAGCCGTTGACTCCTCCCACGTGCAAAAGATTGTATCTCTGATGCAAGTGCCTTCTCAGTCCTAGGTACGCCACTCCCAGCAGCACCGGCAGCCTGTGCCACATCTCCCACTTGTCCACAAACTGCACCACCTACAAACACAGGCACATCAAACAGTGAGAGCTCAGCTCAGTAGCGAAGTTAGTGACTGCAGGATAAGGATGTGTGCGCAACTTACGTAGAACAAGATAGCATCGAAGAGAGACATCTTGGCTACGATGCGCCGGAGTTGAGGATGAACCAAAGAGCAAGAGGAGAAGAACTTGTCCATAGTAAGTTGAAACTTGAAATGAAAGTGTTTTATGAACAAGAAAATTAAGCTGATGCGAATGGATATATATAAATATATATATGTAAGCGTGATGAGTCAACTCGGTAAGACTCGGTGGGATTTTAATAATCATGCCACGTGGCTGTTTATGGCCCCTGAAGTGAGATTGTTATAGTAGAGAAGCGTGCATTAACCATCAAAGCATGTGGACCTTTAAAGTGCAGTTAATATGGATGGATCCATTTGGTGACACGTGCATAGGACAGAGAGAAGTCCAAGTTGATTTTGTATTTCTCTTCAATTACTTACTCCCAGGAGTATGGTAAACAAAATCTGGAAATATCTTGCTTCAGTGGATGTTTAATATCTATATATGACCTCAAAAAAAATAAAAATCTTTTTATGTATTTTCATTAATTATTTTCAAATTAAATTAAATTGATATAAGTTTCCAAAACATAAGTTGATGAAGTCACAGTTAGTTCAATCAAATATTAGGTCTACTTGATTGAGATTTTCCTTTAATGATTTAGTATACCATACATTGAATTTACGTTGACTTCAGACCTGTCAACCTTTAATGATTCAATTATCCACTATAATCGTTATCCATCTTTTAGGGTTTAAAGTCACAAATAAACCCTAAACTCTTCCCTATTACTATACAATTTAACTTAATTCAACAAAGTACCTAAAAGTTGTTACTTTTTTTATTTTTTTACACGAAAACAATCTCAAGTCCTTTTTTTTTTTTTTGGAGACTAGCACATCACGAAGTATCAAACCACCTTTGAAGCCCACTAATCCTCACACTAAGGGCGGACCTCTACTACGAATAATGCTTCACATAAATCCCCAGAAATCGTATTTGATAATCTGTCACGTTTGCACAATGTGTATTGCTTCGTGTATGCCCGTACTTTACTTGAGACAACACCTTTCGCTTTGCTAAACTACAGCATGGCCTACGACTCGAACTCATGACCTACAGAATGAGTCCCTCATAGATGCATCATTGTGTCAATACCCTTATTAGCAAAATTGTTACTCACTTAAAATTAACTGTACATAAAAATGTACAAATAATTAAGCTTAAAACAAATTTAAGAGAATGTTGATTAAGGTGTTAATTAAATCAAAAGATTTATTTATTTAGGAAAGCTATACAATTTTTTATTTTATTTTTTTGAGAAATAAATTTTGTAATTTGGTTTTTTTCTATTTTAATCGAGTGAATGCAGCCTTACCTCCAATTTTGACTTGTGAGTCAGTGACTGGTGATGACTCCATAAATTGTAATAAATGAATAAATGATAGAGTCACCATATAAGAAAAAAGAAAACACGATAAGTTCTAGTATGATCACTTGTGTATAATAAAATCCAAAAGACTTGAACGAATTCTAATATTATATAAGTTGAGAAACAGCCATTACATTTACGAGAAGCTCAACTGTTACCCTCTTCATTATCAACTTATAATAAATGAGGTGATGGGCAAACCAACTAGCTAGCCCAATTCTGATAATAACCAGCTTCACCTTTTGACTTCGCTTGATGCATACAAATTGTTGAGATTTTAGGTGTGGCATGAGATCTTGTTCATAATTAGAAAGTAAAGAGTTAAAGCTTTTGTCACAAGTTGATCTAATATTATATGGACTACAATAATGTTGTTGAATAATCCATACTATAATTGTAGAAAAATGTTATAATTGTAAAAAATTATAATTATATGTATAACTACACGTGTATATTTACTTAATTATTTATTACAAACATCGAGATCTGTAAAATACTAATATTCAATAAATATGTATATGTAATTATATATGTAGTTATAATTATACATGTAATTATAATTTTTATAATTAGAATAATATTTTTTATAATTGCATTATGTTAACATCTACATCATTACATAAGTCAAGAAGAAAAGACTAGATTTTCAGTGACTATTGCTGTCTTTTTGTGAGATTTATGCGTGCTTAACTGCTTATATAAGATGGACTTAGTGAAAAATCTTCACGAATATCACATCAATATTAAATGAGAAAAAAACTGATGTGTATTTTGAGTAGACAACCTTGGGTGTAAATCAGCTATTAATTTAAAGAGAAAATAATCTTTCGTTCCAAAATTTTGAAATTATAAGGTAAGATTTTTGGAATGTTAATTGTGACTCATTTTGATTAAAAACTTAGTTGAATTAAGTAAGGTTTAATATCATTTTATAATAAAACCTGAAACAAATAGCAATGCTATGATCAAAAGTGACGCTTTCATCATTTTTTTTATTAAAGTTTGATGAGATCAATTGAACAATCAACAAAAAATTGAACAATGAAATATATTATTCGGATTTCTTTTTGACACAAAGGGATTTTTTTTTTTTCTAAAAAGAATTCTTTTAATACTTAAAAACTTGTTTTTGAATAACCAATCACGTATCATTTCCACTATATATATATATATACTACTACTACTCCTACTACTACTTCTAGAAAGAAGTCGAAATCAAGCCATTGGGAATAGAACAATGCATTTGTCATAAGTCCATGCAAGCAAATCCGTCCATCAGAAAAGTTTGCATTTAATCCATCCAACCAACCAGAGTTGGACAAATAGTTTTAGCCTATTTTTTGTTTTATTTTTTAAAAATGAAATAATAGTTAATAATTAATTGTATAACCAATTCTATCGTCACCATTCATCATTATACTACACTTTCGAAGAAACTTATTAATTTTTTCTACCTCAAGTGATAGAAAATAAATTTGAAACCTTTAAATTTTAAAATCACATTTTTACCGCACCCCCACCCGAACAAACAAGAGCACTTGTGAAAAGAAAAGAAGTCTCAATTTTCTTCTTGATATATCATAATACTAAGGGCGGCCAATCTGCAATCCTGGCTAGACACCAACTATTTGACAAAATGCCAAGCCCAAGACAGGGATATTAAGGTCATGCATGATGCATGTTGGTTGACTTGCAACAAGTTTTGTTTTTAGGGCAAGTTGATCCTTACATTTAAATGTGACATGAATTTCAGGACAACATCCAACTGAACAACCATATTTCAAACCCTGAATTGATAATGTTGGAAACCTTTCCTTAAATTAGTATGCAAGCTTGCTGGGTTGTTGAGAATATTGTCTTCATCTTCCAATCTGAGGTTATCTCTAGAGAGTAGCATTAATTGCTCAGACTGATTCAACGCTGAAAGTGGGAATAAGAAGATTATACTGATATTAATGTTTATATTGACTTAAAACAGAAGTGTATGGTTCTTGGGTTTTGTTTTTGTGTTGGGCATGATTTAACAAAAGTACAAGCACTGCAGTTCGCCATTTGTCTCTCAGTAAGGATTGGAAAATTATGTCTCAGCATAGCATCAAAAAATTTCATGGGGAATTTGCAAGAAGAACAGATCCTGTTCTGTGACATTGACAGCAAGCAAATAAATAAAACTATGAGCTTATATTGAAATTTCAATATAGGGGCCACATGACAATATGCCAAAAGAAGATGAAGCTCCAAATAAGCTCCTAAGTAAGCCTCTAAGGATAATAGTAGAAGATGAAGCTCAATAATAAAAAGTCAAAGTTTTACCAATAAGGGACTGGTTCATTAATTCGAGAAGCGAACTACGAAATGTGATTGAATGACTCATTATGAATTTGAGTCCGCCTTCATCCATTCCGTTGGAAGAAGTGTTTTTATCCCTACAAATTCTCGAATCAAAAAAGATTAATCTCGTCCTAAATGAGAGAAGCACAATTACCAGGTGCTAAAAAACTAGTACTCAAGAAAGTTTTCATTTATTTCTATTTGATTTCGACCTATTAGGTGTAAAAGTCGCAGCTAAATACCACACGAAAAAACAAATGCGTCCTATATGTATCACATAATATTAATGGCTGTATCTAGACCCAACAAGATGTGGAATCTGAAGCTAGAAAACAACACCACACCACCACTACCACCTTTAGTGATTATCCACATTTGTTTACCAAATAAAAGCAATCTTACAAGTTCTTTTGTAGAATATATGAGAGATTATATTTCAAAAACCGTACTTACAAACAAGAAATTGCACAAGTTCTTGCTAGCTTAATTTACAATAGGATGGAACAAAGCCCAGACCCAATAATATCATGAAAACTTGACAGCCCCTCCAAAATTGAATCCAACTTGATAAATTAGCATATCATAGTTCTTGCTATCATCCTTTGAAGAATATACCTCTGCTGGATAAGGCCCAAGCATCTTGCGAAGATTGTGGATGAGCCAATTCACACTCTCGTCAGTTTGATTGGTTGTATTACCAGCATCAATTAAAGGCACCTTATTTATTTGAATTGCGAACATATCATGAGGATGGAACTGATGAAGATAATGTTTTCCTCTTGAAAGTCATGGGAATGCTCTGTCCACCTCAACCTCAGTAATGGGACGAAAGATTGATCTTAAAGAACAAAATCTTGTTCCTGCTCAAGTTTACCAACATTAATTGAGCTTAAGCAGTAGATGCAAGATGCGGTAATATTACAATTGCAATGGATATTGCTGATACCTTTGTGACAAATAACTCAGTTTGCTTAGTCTGCATCACCAAGCCCATCACTTCCATCTCCTTTCTTGGATATGGGTGCCATATGAGAATTTGGTCTCTTGGTTTGTGCAGCAATTTCAGCATTCTTTCGCAGAACAGCACCAGGAGATGGATACGGACGTTGCTGAAAGAGAGGCCCCTGAAATTTACAAAACCCCACAGGTATTACCATTCCAACTCAAATGGGATGGCTAGTAGTTCCTTGCTGTTTAATTTAAGAGAAGATTGGGCTTCCCCGCAATGAAATTGTGAAATTAATAACAGTTAGACATCTCAAACCCAATGCATTACTTGGAGAGACATCATCAATGGAAGCAAGAAATAGGATGGATGACATGTTAATTTCTTTCTTTTTCTTTCATTCTTTGTTTTTTTTTTTTTTTTGTTGGCAAGTAGGATCCAGTTTCATTCTGTGGCAGTAAAGATAAACGAACCAGTTTCATACCGTGGCTGTAGTATCTGCTGCTCTTGGCTGCACACCCTTCAGACCAACTACCCTGCAAAGTTAACAATACTTGCATTAAGAATCTTTAGATAAATGTCAGAACTGCTATTCTAGCATTTCTACAGATCAATCATGATGACAGATGAGAGGTATTTGACACTTCAAATATATTTTTGTATTTTAAGTACCCTAAAGCCATATATCACGAAAGCTCAGTGACCTACTGGTACATCTCTCTCTCACTCTCTAAATAGAATCTAGGGGAATTTTAAGTTTTTCACAAACTAGAGAAGCATACAATATAACTCTACAAAATTATTTTGTAAACACAATTACTATGCATCAGAGATGATCAATATGTCATGAACGTTCCACCCATCTTTCTTATTCCCTGAAAGAAAGCATTGCGTGATATTGTTCATGCACGTGAAGCTTTTCCAGTCCAAAGCAGATTACAATCAACACTTTCAGAGGAACAACTAATGTGACACAAGCATTGACCTGACCAAAATGCAATCTTAGAAAGAACATGAAACATGAAATAACTTCATTGTAAAACGTTGTCCAGTGTGTACCATCCACCGCGTGGAGCATCAGAGTAAGAGCTAGGATCCATAGGATCCAACTCATCATCTTCGGCATAAGTCTTTTTCCTGTTATCTCTTCTATTGTCTTTTCCCATTGGGGGTTTTGAACTAGGCCTGTAAATTCAAATGAAATCAATCAGCAACAAATAAAGCAGATCATTCCTTCTCTTTTAATTTTCGTAACACTAACTTTTGAGGTTATACAATGTCAGATTGAAAACCAACTTTTATGTCCATCTTGATAATTTTCCAGATAAACACGGACGCATTTCCATGCAGAATGGTCAAACAATCTCTGCCTATTGAGGAAAACTTCCAATACATATCTTAACAGAAGAAACTAGACAGGAAATCAGATAGGACATATAGTCCCGTGCCTTAATTTAGTGCAGAACAATATGTAAATAATAAGTCAGCATCCATCAACTTCACTCAAAAATAGCTTTCCTACATTGAAGTTCCAAAATAGCCATTCTTGTGAACATGATCTTCTACACAAAGACAGCTATCCATAAAATATTAGTTTATTCTAAACCTTATAATCATGTATGGTTTTCCAAATTCAGATAAGAAATAATACCCATAATTGAACATCTCCCACGCCAACTTTAGCCAGGTAATATAAATATTACAATGAACTGATATTGGAAGATGGTTCTTTCATTGAAGAACTCACCTTCACAAAAAACTAGCCCATGTTAAAACTTCTATTCAGGCCAAAAGTTCATTAACCATGAACTATATGTTATCTAATCAATACACCACAACATATGAATGAAAACTTACATAAGTTTAAATGTTTGGGCATTGTTGGATCCTTGAACTGTAAGATTTGAATAATGAATATAAGGATTCGATTACTTTCAAGGTAACTCTAGCAAACATGCTCCAAACCCAATATGATGGGACCAACACTAGGTATACATAGTGCACAAGGCTCCCACCATTATGAAGTTTGAGCCCTGGGGAAGGGTTAATGCATGCAGCTTTAATGTTTGGTTGTTTCCGGATTTAAACTAGTAACCTCCAGATCACACATCAAAATGGGACAAGCACTAGGTAGCGACCATTTACACCTCAAACCTTGAGTCTTTGAGGTGTTACCTCACACTTTCCATCAGTGAAGCACATGTTTAACCTTTCTACATCATAGGGGAAACATAATGATACAAATTAAAAATATGTTAATTACAGAGTCGTGAACTTTATATAAGTTCATGGTAAGAGAGATACCTCGAGTTGGAATTCATTTTGCTTGAATCTTCTCTGGCATGTCCCCTAATGCCACTCTGATGATGAGTGGTTGAATTGGGCACTATATGTTGCTGGTAAGGAAGATTGTGAACCCTGGAATTTAAACAACATAGGGTGGAGATTCAGGGCAAAGACATGATAATAGTACTAAATAATCATTTCCACGTCTATAGCATGCAATCAAAAAGTGTGAAAGATGGATATGGTAATTGCAGTATTCTTAAGTCACATAACAAGCATCGGGCTAATTTGCCGATGGAAAAAAAAATTGAGAAATAATAAATACTATGGTAATAATTTAAAACTTTTCTTCTCACCTTTTCTTCAAGATATATAGATTCATTATCCTCAATCTAAGCCTCTAAGGGTGCATTGGATCAATGCATAACATCAAGAGGATGAACAAAGTAGCCCCAAATGGAAATAAAATAAGAGAGAACTAATTAAGGTAGGACACATTTAACGAAGTCTTCAGATGTCTAGGTTGAAAAAGAGCAACCTGTTAACTATTAACAATAAGGAAAAAGACGAAGACCTAACCTGAGTGCTAGTAATTAAGAAATATATAATCACTTGTGTTGTACAATAAATTTGTCCTTTGATAGAATGAAGTGGAGGAAGAGGATTCATGCATCCGATTCCATATAATTAGGAAACGCCTTTGTTGAGTTGAAATGAGTTCAAATATCTTCAACCTCAATCACTTCATCACATCAATTTCTTGATAAAATGATACAATCCTCAGCTCCTCCCAATGACAAGTGCAAAGTGCAACACCAACAAAGTGACCTACTGCCCAATGTGCCACTTGGCACATAACATGCATGCACGCATACCCAGCACTCATAAAGGGTTCAAGTATAATCTTTCATTACTAAAGACAGATGGTACGTTGGTTGATAATCATATTAAGTCAAGTTGTTTTATCGATGTCCCAATATAGGATTAAACAAAATACACTCTATGTAAAATGTCCCCGACAAAGAACTAGTTATTTTGAAAAGATTTTCATTGACCATTTCATTCTATTTACAATTTATATGGCATGCCAAACTATTTTGAAGGGAGATAATGAACCATTTTCAAAAGCATGTCAGCAATACAATTAATCAGATTAGTTTCTATAAGATATAATTAACAGAAATTAAAAAAGATAGCAAGTTTGATGTGAATGTTGAACAGTAGCAGACTGAATAACAGCTTATGGTTTATGTGGCATATCAAAACATTCATAATGAAGACAACTGGAACTTTTTTACTTTTTTTTAAACAAGAGCCTGGATATATTAACATAGATCAACAAATACAACCGCAAAACCAAACACCACGAAGCACCAGAAGTGCTTCACAAAGGAAAGAACCAAAAGTTCCGCCACCCAAACAAAGGGGAAACCAACAAATAACCACCAAACTAAGACAAAACAACTAACTCAACCTCAAGCAGTTAGCCCAACTAACCAACCAAGACAACTGGGACTATTTACAAAAGTATGAATAGAGATAGAATATTTCTGTGAATTAATAGACAATCAAATTGCTTTTAAGCATATCCAAAAAATAGTAGTAAGCAGAAGCCAGCTTGGTATACCTTGTGCAATGATTACAGTAGCCCCAGGCCTGCACAAGGCCAAGCCCCCATCCACCACACCCCATGCATTTTGGCATGAAAGACTGAGAATCACCATTTCCATCAGCAACATTTCCAATAAGCTTCTTCCCAGTTTCTAGCAACTCAACCTTTGCTGTAGATTGTGGACACTCCCATTGTGATACATGGGTCTTTGTATTGTAGTAATACTTTTGACCTACACAAACAAACCAAAAAGTTCAAAAAAACAACTAAGTCACCGTAACTTCCCTTGCTTAATCCAAAGTGAGTAGGATCTGCACTTTAACCAAAATAAAATGCCTGGATATTTTTCATTAATATAAACAGAAGGAATCAAAAGGATCAATTTAGTTCAACATACTACAGGAAACACTAGAACCAGTGAAGAAAATCCAGAGTCATGTTAATCGAAATGGTTGAATTTCCGCCGATTAAGTTCTGAATAATTTTGGTCATCCACGTTCCCCATTCCACCAAGATTCAACATTGAAAACATTACGATCAATGTGCAGAAATTTGGACCTTCATGCTACACAAATAAAAAGATGGACACAGAAGAACAGCTTAACATGAAGTCCACCATGGGGACTTCCAGAATAGAACACTTTCCTTTTCTTTATCGGTTTTTTTTTTTTCTATTGGCAGTAAGACATGAGAAAATGAAATTCTCATGGTAGGAATGAAATAAGTTGATTAGGAAAAGAAAAACAATTCATTTATGGCCTGGGACTAATAACTTTATTTCAATAAATATTTTCTGATGGTAGACTTCAAAATGGTGCATAGAATCACTCATCATACAGTTGCTCGCAGCTAGTGACCTAGACAAGGAGTAAAACACTGAACATAAAGTTCCATGACTAGTCTAAGTCCAGGTTTGCCAAGTAAGCGTAGGGAATTGGAGAAACACCAGTATCAAAGTAAATGCGAGAGGGAAAAAAAGTTTCAAAATCATTATTGAAATTACAATATAATTGTAATTAGAAAATTAGAAATATAACTAGTTGTTAGAACTTCCAAAAAATTAGGTTAACATTGCATATAACTGTTATTTTTTTTCTTTTTGATAGGAGCAATGTACATATAACATTGTATATATTTGTTATTGAACTTCCAGTGTCACATCAGAAATGACAGAATTTTCCACAAGGTGAAGGCCAAGGCCAAGGTCAATTAATGTTATTCTAAAGAGAATTTTCTTTTAAGGATTGAATTAGGTGTGCACCTAATATCGAGAATGTAGTAATGACATTATAAGAAAGAAAATAAAATTTAAAAATTTAAAAAAAAAAAAAAACTGTGCTGTGCACTAGGATGAACCTTTCACCTAAACAGAGGCATACACTTGTGCAAAAGCCTACATTGGTGCCTCTCAGATGGAGAAATATTGAAAATCTGGCCTCGTTTGAAGGGGATTAGTTGCATGATTGCATCATCATATATTGTACATGGAAATTATGATTTATCTACTTCTCATATATAGAAAAAGAGAAATAGCAAGAAAGGAAAGGAAACAAGCTTTATAACCTGTCGTCTGATCAAATGCCTCACTCCAATCTGGTGGTAGAGATGATGGGAGGTGTGTTACAGTAACACTCTCAAAAGGATGATCCCATTGGCTCTTCCCAGTATTTTTATTATAGAAATATACAGAACCGGTGGTAGGGTCCTTTGCTTCAACCTACATGAGAACAAGATATAAACAATCCTAAGTCATCAAATGATCACATAAAAATTAATATTCTTAAACTGGTGTTGAACAAATATCCTTCTTTCACATACAATCCCAAAAACATAGAGCTCATTTTTATACCCGTTCCAATCAATAACTCCCTCAAGACCCAGAACTTAAATCAAAATATAATTCTAATCTCAGTATTTTATTCTCTTGATTTTCCCCCTAAATTTCAAAAGGGTTCAGAAAATCCCAAAACTACTTACCCAAAGTGAAGGGAGTTACATGCGCTCTCAAGTATGTTATTATCCAGGTTACATTGGTGATGGTAAACATTAAATACTTGGAAGAGCTTGCATCTTTTGTTTTGCTAACAAAGATAATATATATACAAGCATTCTTTACATGAAAATACAAAAGGTGCTTTCCCAAGTCTGCTAGTTTGTCAGACCACCAGCACATAAGCCATTAGCTATGCAGCTCTTACACCTAATACATATCAGGATATTTCCTGATATTATGATTACTCAGAGAAATGCAATCATACTAAAGGCAGAGAAGCCCTTAAAATAAATTTGCATACCAGAAAGGTATACATGCACCCCTTTCGCACTCTTCTTGAACAAAATTATTCCCGTCAACTCATGAAATCCAAAAGAAAAAAGGAAACAAAAAATGACATTATTTATTTATAAAATTGCTATATAATTGGAAGCAGAAACAACCAAAATGTCTTCTTTGAACTTCAAATTTTAGAGATATCTGTAAAGCACTGAAGCAGAACAACCAAATGACCACTTGTCTCTGATGAAAATATAAAAATATACAAGAAGACTCACCCATCCGACAGGCAACACTGAGACAGCTGCAGTCTGAGCTGATTGAGTCTCTGACTTCTGAAATTCAAATGTTGCAAAAATCGTTAATGAAAAGCAACAGAACCAAAATGCTTTCACTTGGAGACAAGTTTTGGATATTTCATCTAATAAAATGTAAAATAAAGTCAGCATTAAATTATGTCCAGGTGAACACATATATCATTGAACTGAAGCAAAACCACCAGAAGAGCTCAGTTTGTATACCAGAATCTTATTGCATAGTTTCAAATTATCAACATCATCAGAAAATATGATTATAATATCAACAGATAGCAGCCACAATAGATGCATAGTATCTTTTTTGTTACTAAAAACTTGCACCATGGTTAAACATCTAATGTGTATAGTTCAAAATAATGCAGATTCATAGAGAAATACCATAGCAAAATCAGGATTCAGGAGATAGCAAGTGTTTATAATTTAAATTTGTGGAGAAATGGTTGACCAGCGGCCATGTGCATGCAAATTGCAACATCTGGAGAATTCTTAAAGCCAGTGTTGTCAAACTGATTTACCTTGTGTAGGCGAGACAGTGCATATTCATTGCCTACGGAAAAAATTAAATATATCACATAATATGTATGTATAATACTTATCCATATAAAATGAACGTACAATGTTGCCTCATTATGGCTAGTTGTATAGTATTTTGAAAAAAGAAAGAAGAAAGAACAGAAAACATGTTGCTCTTAAGCTAAAACGTATTCCTAGTTTTGATTTATATATCTGGATGAAAGGTAGATGAAAATGGAAGAAAATGTTGAGATGTTCTTTTTATAACTCTTTAATGTGTTATTGCAAACAGCTTAAAATTTTTAAAATTACAAAGAAGCTCTTTGCCTCCCTATGGAACCACCTAGGCAATCTAAGATAAAAATGCCAACTAGGCAACACCTTGACAACACTGCTTGAATCATGTGGTTGTTCATCACAATGTCAAAAAATGAAATGCCCACTGACTAGCACTTGTTTCTGCATTTGATGCATGGTAGAAACAAACAACCACCAGAAAGTACAAAGAGAAAAAACTTGCATTGTCAACTGTTGTAGGATTCCTTTTTGCTATGTCATCCTTGAGAATACCCCTTGCTTTCAGTTTCTGCTTCAAATATTCAGGCAATTCTTTCACCGCAACTTCTGATTGAGATTCCTTCTCAAAGCCAGAAGTCTTGGTGGTCATTTCCTCAATTTCACCTTCAGATTTTCCTGAAACATTAAAATATGTGAATAGCAACAAACTTCATAAAAAATGGCCTGCAGTTGAAACATATTTAAATATGCCACGGATGTTACCAGGTACCATAATAGAAGCCCTTGAGGCACCATAATGAACACTTCCACCTGGTACACCATAGCCGTTTCCAATTTCTATGTCACCTGACATGACAGAAATGATTCAGCTCTTCAGAAAACTCAAGAATGCACCAAATAAATTCATTAACAAAAAATGAGGAAAATTATACAAAGAATCAAGGGTATTTTTTGAAACCAGTAATAGTAAGATATAATAATTAGGGTTTGATCCCTCTCCTTTAAAAGTGTTGGACTTCATCCTTATGGCTAGTGTGGCCAGCATTAACATGGCCAGAACATTTTAACTTTTAAAATCCCAAAGTTCCCCATGTGTATACTCCCTTTCATGAATTTTCACTCCTAAACTAAAGGAGATCTATTTGTTTTGTTGTTCAACTGTTCTATAAACCCTTCCTTCTCGAACAACTATACAAAATTCCCAAGTAGAGATATGGTCAAACCCTCATCTTTGTACGCATTGAAGATAAGGCTCATTTTTTTTGTATGGACAGCTTGTGTTCTTCAAACAGGTAAGAACGGCAAATACAATGCAAATCACTGCAATTGATTATTGCACACCCTAGAACCCGTGAAAAAGGATAACTATTATGCTAGTCTAACACAGGTATGGGGTATTTAAAAAAAGGTATCCACAGGCTAAATAGCCATAAAAAAAATATGGATGAAAATTGGCATCCTCTGAATTTCCATAGAATTTTGTTGATTTTTCAATAATTGAATTACGACTTAATTGTAATCAAATCATCACAAAAATTCTATCAAGTTTAGGTAAAATAGTACAACAATTTGTAACTCAACTCAACTCAATTAAGCTTTTTCCTAACTATGACAATTAAAAAAAATTGTAAAACTCAAAAAACCCTTTAGTAATTTTCACTTTTCAAACACAAAGTTTAAAAAAAAATTAAAAAAAAAAAAACAAAATAAAAATTAATGGTAACTAACTTCATTGCATGGCTTTAAACAATATGCCAAGTATCAAAATAACAGGGAAGAAAGTAAAAAATAATATACATGAAAGAAGCCATCTTTATTGAAAATTAGGTAAGGTGTTATCCGTCTTAAGATTTATACAAGTATCGGTATTCTTTATCCATGGAGTTTGCAAGACCAAAGAACTGTCTAGACATTTCAGCATTAAATGTAAGATAGCAACTATGTGAATTAGAGTGAACTAAACACCAAACCTTTCTCGGAAACAACCGATTTGACATGTTTTGAGGCAATTTTTGCACGATGCTCATTAGTCATCTTCAGAAGAACCTCCTAGAAGAACATTAACAAATAGTTTTAGTACATTTAATGAATTAAGTCTATCAAGGCAGAAATATAGCATATCGAGAAAAAAAAAAAAAAAAAAAGCAACAATGACAAAGCATATCCAGTACAATTCACATCAGAAAAATGATGGAAAGGGCTGAAAGAAACATGCATAGACAAGTATATAACCACCTTCAATGCATTTGGGTCACAGCGACCTGAGAAGATGTCTTTGCTATCCCCGTCAGTTCCATTTGCACCTTTGGCTTGCCTGAGATCATACAGTGAAGAGTGTAATGAATAAGATGTTTCCATTTTTCACAGCTTCCAATTTAGCTTTTTCATTGCATAAAAATATTTTAAAAAATAGTGGCCGGAGCAACCTTTGACTGCGTATGATTTGTTGTGTGGCAATTTCCTGATGAAAAAATATGAAGAAAACAACAGTAAGTTCCAAATTCTGAGGTGTGAAATAAAACTCATGTTTCATAATGAATACTTGTTCACGCAGCACAGCATCCTGAGCAGCAGATTCAATATCATTAGCATCTCTTCCATTCAACCTTGAGCCGTTCTCAGATACAACATCTGGGTTAAACATAGATCCGTTTTCTGGATAATGATGATTAGGCTCTACTTGGTTTAGGGGAGACATATACATGTTCTGATCACTTCCAATAACACAGGTATCTGAAACTGATTTCTCTTCAAATGGCGCTCCTTGCATTTCCGCAATTGTTTTCAGCACTGTAAGGGACAAAATATCACCTTCCTTAATATCACTTCTAAGGAAACTTGAGAGGAAGTGGAAATTGTCACATAAATCAAGAACCTCGTGCATACATGAGCCAAAACAATACTTCATACAGTTGCACTTACATCCCAAGAGTAATCGCATGAATAGTACACACTATAAAAAAAGAAAAAGACATTGCAAATTCTATCAACTATAAGCATCATTATGGTTTTTTTATTCAAGGGTATTGGGCCTCTTAAAGCATCATAACTCCCTATCCTCACACATGGGAAACTCAAAGGGAACTTGCCCAGTTGGGGATGGATTTGAACTCAGGACTCCTGTTTCCTAAGGTGGGTTCCTAGCTATCACAACAACCCTAACTTGGTCAGCATCATTATGATTTATGAGACAATAATAAGTGAAAAAAGAATTTCCCCTTGTCATAAAAATTAAAAGCTTTTCAGGTTGCAACTATGAAGCATTGACAAGACAGTAGCACCAAACATAAATCCATTTTTTAATTTGTTTTTCCTTTTTAGGATCAGGTATTTTTTTAATGAAATATAAATAGCACATCTATTTTAAGATTTGCACAGACAAGCTCACAATGTTGGGAGGGAGTTGGGACAAGATTTGATGCCAACATCCAAGATTCCAAATAAGATATATTGCACTAGACCACTTGTGAGCACTGAAACGATGTCCTCTAACCCCACAAGGTTCCAAGACGAAGTTTAACCTAAATCTCTGTTAAGAACAGCGATGATCTACAATTCACACGGAGCACAATTCATATAAAAACCAAAAGAAAAAAAAAGATGAAAAAACCACGTACTTCACTCTATTAGGCCCCATTATAAATTTTCCATATTATAAACAAGACTGTAATTTTAGGATACAAAATGAAATGTGAGAAAAAAGGGAAACATACATAAAGTCCCATAAACCAAAGAAGAAAACAAATTGAAGGGCCATGCCATCATATATCTAACTACCAAAAACCATGGATAACTAAACCATTGCTGTTAAAACAACCATGCCTATTGCAAAAGTGATGCATGTTGTTGAGAACTTTGTGACTAGTCTAGCTCAAAACCAAATCAAGGTTTTTGATACTCTCCATGACTAAAAAATTAGAAACATAGATAGTACAAACAAAATTCAGACCGAAAACTAGGGCTATAACAGCTTATTAGGTGCAAGGAAAATGAATTCTACACGTAATACTAATTGTCCACTTAACACCACTACCATAAAAACTTGCAAGCACTGTACTCTAATTGTCAAGAACGTTTATCAATTGGCAAGTAATCCGAGCACAAAGAATACCATATGTTACAGACCAGATTCAAAAGGCTTCGAATTATACAACAAGAGCCAAATAGCGTTTTCGATTATTGCTCTTCGTTTGAAGATCGGTGCGTAGGGTTTGGAATGGATTGATTGAGAAAGAAAGAGACGAACCTGTTTGTTCGAGCTTTCGTGAGCCGAATCGAATTGAAGAACCCAAGGGAATTCAAGAGCCGTAAATGAAGCGAACAGAAGCGAGGGCACAACGCTGTCAACGCACTAGAACGAGATTGTTGAAGCGAAACAAGTTGTTCGCGAACAGAATATAGTGAACTATTGCTAGTAACGGCCTTAATGGAAATTGGGCTAAAAAATAAAGAGGAAAAATGTATAAAGTGAATTAAGTTCTAACTAGTTTAAAATCTTACAAATAATTTTATGAGTTGTGTTTTTTAAATATTTTTTAAACACTTACTGGGTTCTGTTTATATTATAGCTGAAAGGTGTTCAAGAATCGTTTGGAATTAAGGAAATGTTTCTATGAAGGAATTTAGCAGATTGAGTTGGAAACAAAATCATTTTTATATATATAAAAAATAAAAAGACAATTTTTTAAGTTTCATGTCCTATCACCAAAGAAGTATATAAACTTATTAGATAAGAATAATGTTATATATACCTGAAACGTCCCTTTCTAGCGCTGAAAATGTTATGCAATACACATTCATCCTCAAAACATTCAAAAAAACTAAGTACCAATGTCAAAAAATAATGTTGTTACCTATCGTATATAAATCATTTTTCATTAGATAATTACTAATTGTAAAAATAGCAACCCCTTCGTCAATTCCAAGTTCAAGTGAAGGTGGAGATTTCTGTAAGTTCAAAAAAGCTTAACTGTTTGTAAAATCTTAAACGGCTGGTTTAATCAATGTCAGCACTGCTAGTTTTGATGAACAATGAAGCAGAAGCAGATAAAATAAGGATGAGAAATTGTAGCATTATACCATTCTTCAGTCATGAGTCATGAGATAGCTTCCAGTTTATACTTACCAATAGAAAAGAAGTGTAACAAACAAGAAAAACTGAAAGCTTAACCAGCAAAGGAGCTACCCTTTATTGATTCAATGACTGTTGTTGGCTTTATGACAAAACGTACAATAATAGATTAGCCCTAGCCCTCCCCGAGGGGTAACTTAAAGCCACAACAGCCTGAACTTCCAAAAAGAATCATCTCCTCTCTCTTTCTCTATCTCTATCTCACCCCTCCACCCAACCCCTCCTAGTACCAAAATAAATAACCGCATCGATCGAAGAACCAACCACCTGGAAGCGTGAGCTACAGGCCAAAGAATGTACCTGGACTGATCCTGGTCTTCACCGGTCAATCAACTCAGACCTGGACGTTTCGCACCAAAAGATCTGTCAAAGGATGGACTATGGAGAAAGCATTATTTGCACTGATTCAACCCCAACTTCCAATCATCAAGAAGTCTCTTCATGGAGTCGCCAAGCTTCTCAGCTTCAGGCCCGGGCTTGATAACATTCACATCTCCCCATTTGGAACATGGATCCAACCACCAGCTCTTCCGGCCACTACACCATGCCCCAGGAGTGGCTCGGTTGCGACCACGACTGAGGATCTTTTCATCAATCATGTTAAGCACGGCGTCATCTTTTTGGAACTGTCTCGCAAATGCAGCTCCACTCTGCACCATCTGATCATAATCGGTGCAGTTTAGAAAGTGGGGTTCCATCTTCGGTGGGTTATCCCAGACCATGTATCTTAGATCACTGTTAATGGTCTTGTTCTGGAACTCTTCTGAATTGCAAATGACAGAATGAAAATAGCCCTCTTGGGATAAAATTACATTGGTGAAGTACATAAGAAGTGTCCGGGGCAAGTTATTCCAACCAAGAACACAGAATTCTAGGAATGATCTGCTCAAAGTAACCCATGGGGAACCTGTTGATCGAGAAAGGTGCATACTACTACCATAAGGCAAAGCATTTCAACAGCTTCAAAAGTAAAAGTTACAATAATAATAATAAGAAGAAGAAGAATGATGATGATGATGACGACGATGATGACATGACATGACATGACAGGTATAACAAAAAAATAGAGATCAAGAACAATTTGCCTGTGAAAAATTTGAAAGCGTCAGGTGTAGGCCGTTTTTCTGTAGCATGAAAGATTTGGCTCCTCCTAGCCAAGTAAATCCCTGGATCAACAACAATTGGCTGGACCCTCTGGACCCTGCAAGTACATGAATTTCTAATTACAGCACAGTTCACATGGAAGGAGCTTTTGGAAGTTATGCAAAGAACTGTCATAACATGTAAAGAAATACAGGAGTTTTTGCCTACTCTTTCCATCCAAGATCGCCAGTGTGATCAATGAAATTGAGGTCCCTCCTCACACGGGAAAACACATAGGCCAAGTCTGGAAACGGGAAACAAAAGCAGAAGAGGATTGAACAAAACCTCAAAAGAAAAGGAACACTGTATCTGTACAGAAATAAAGACACCAACTACAGAAAAAAGAGAAAAGGAAAAGGAAAACCTTGCAACATCTATTGCTTGGCATCTCCGCATAATTGTAAATTAAACAGATATTAGGGTCTACTTCAAAAAGAACTCAACGAAAAATAAACCAGGTAATTGTGTTGGCATATTAGGATTAGCACATACACCTGAGCAGTTAACTATGTTAGTCATGGTATCTGCTTTTACTAAGTATGAACGATTCAATGATAAGCTTAATAAAGGTTGGGTTTACATAACACATATATAAGAAAGGTTGACGTTCTCACTTGGCATCTATGTACATGCAGACACACGTCTTCCATAGATCTGTAGATGTAAAGCAGGCCAGAGATAAAAGAGCTTCCAGTAAATCATATATTCAATCATGGATTCATGTATATTTTTATTTAAGTTGTAGATATAAATTCATACTCAAAATGAATTGTTTATAATTAAAAAAGAAATCTTATAAGAGGTATCAAAGCCAGGTTTATTTCCTTGGTGCTCTATGTGATAACATTTCATTTGCCAATAACAATTCAACCTTATTACACGAGACAAAAAAGTTCTACTTTGATCTTTTTGGGAGAAAAATCTTCGTGATGCACAATTTATTCTCGGGATAGAGATTCATCGTTATGAGTCTGGCAGTTTACTTGGGTTGCCACAAAATTCCTACGTTAGCAAGTTATTTGAGAGGTACAATATGAATATGTGTTTGAAGAAGCTCCTATTGTTAACTTATGGGAGCTAAGTTCTCAATGACACAATGCTCATAAAATGGAGGAGCAAGCAGAAACGGAAAATACCACATATGCATCTTTAGTGGCAGTTTGGCACAACACAAGTGTGTACACATCTTGATATAGCTTTTGCTATCAGCGCACTTGGAAAATTCCAGCATGAATGATGAACCCAGTATAGATCATTGGAGAGTGGCAAAGAAGGTGTTGTGATGCTTAAATAGGACAATGGATTTCATGCTCAAAGAATTATGAGAATGCGAACTATACAGGATATTTCGATAAATTAGAACAAATCAAATTTTATTTCTATGCTAGCCAAGTTCTCCTATCATGAAAAAGTGTTTGACACTTGCAGTTTCATGGACTGGACTACTATGCAAAATGAGTATGTTTCTCTTTATGAAGTGACTTTGCAAGTTCTTCAGTTGCAAAATTTCAACTAGCAACTATCATGCTTGCAATTGCATGTATTTTTCAAACAAATCATAGCATACACTTGCATACCATATTACTTGAGTCAACAATACTATAAATACTTTGGTCATGCGTGGTCCTATCCAATGGCTTATGTAACCCCAACCCATTACTGATCAAAATAAATAAATAAATAAAATCTCACCCATACCAAGTTCACCGCTAAAGTCCACACACTTAATAAAAGATACAAAATAAAACGTGAGGAAAGTGTGCCAGAATAATATTACAATGCAATCACAACCAAAACGAGCTAATTGACTTACTCTCATCCCTACAACATTCCAATTAATTTTATTTTTAAAATCTATAAATATGACAAGTTATGCAAATGCAGCCTATTCCTACCATATTGGAAAATCTTTCAAAATAATCCCCCCTTAGTTTGATGCAACATGGTAAAGACATCCCATTTTTTAAAAGTATGTCATGATAAAAACCATGGTTTTTAAGATACCTGTTGACAAATATTACATAAGTTTTGCATTTTACATTTGCACAGGCCAGTGTGCTTGTCCTACCTACTTGTCAATCCAACACTAGAGTTGCAGTGGCGGATCTAGACCTTTGATCTTGGGGGGAGCGGGGGGAAACATATAACATAGCATAAGTATAAAGGGTTTTTCTAAAATGTTGTGGGGGGGGGGGGGACGGGGATCCGCCACTGACTAGAGGGGACATGGACATCTTATGAATTTTTAACTTCTAATTCTTAATCCACAAATTTTTCAAAGTAAGATGTGCCACTGGTAAGAGTTTCAAATATTAGCAGGTCATAAAGCCACATCAACATACCTTGCAAACTAAAGAAAGAAAGAAAGTAAAAGGCCCTTGTCAACATCAATATTGTCACAAGGAAACTGGTGATAGCAAATGTATTGTTTCACAACCCAAATGTCATTACACTTCCATCCTGAGCCATATCTTCAATCATGTATCTACATGTTTGATTGCACTTCCATCCATAACACTGTTAGCCTTCTATGACTCTTTTAGATCCATGACTTGCACCAAGAATCCTTTCTCACTAGCTCTGCTGTCAGATAACTTTTTACACACACAAACCATATCATGTAATTTTTTCTTATTGCACACCTTATTCACGAAACTGCTGGATATTTTTGTTCCTTTTCCTTGTCCAATTTGACCAAGAATATGTCGTTTGATGTTTTCTTGTTTTAGCCTTTGCTTCATTGTTGTATGCTTGGATTACTTCTTATCCTTCTAATTTCTTTGTTTTACTAATGCTAGTTTCTTTCTTATAAATTAAAAAGAAAAAAAAAAACTGAAGAAGAAGAAGCCTTCAAAATGAAGGGTATCCAACCTGCTTGGAATACTACTGGCTAGAATATAGGAACAAATTTTGCAACTTTGCTTCTAATTTTATCATTTTTGTCCATTATCAAGCCCTAATTCTCAACTTCTAACCTAGGCATGTTAAGGAAGCATCTATCATGTTCCTCAAAAAACCTTCTCTGAATAAATTGCTTGCATGGACTTTTATCCCACAGTAGCACATCCAAATACTTCCACTTCAAAGTTTTAAGCTAACTCACTTGTACCTTTTATCCCATTTATGTTTGTGCAAGGTCAATTACTATCAAAGTTGGAAATATGTCATCCAGAAAAAATATTCCAAATTAAATCTCATGAACCCCTCTTGACCAGCAGT
This sequence comes from Paratinospora sagittata, assembly GCA_035771175.1. Classification (NCBI taxonomy): domain Eukaryota; kingdom Viridiplantae; phylum Streptophyta; class Magnoliopsida; order Ranunculales; family Menispermaceae; genus Paratinospora; species Paratinospora sagittata. The sequence goes on from CM069605.1 coordinate 3,692,534, forward strand.
CTAGTATTCCACCTTTCAGGCATTGACTCTTGATCTTAAGGCAGAAACAGCGTTGAGCACTATATAAAAGTCATCTATCTTCAACTCAAAGTCTTAAACCTTAAACACACTACTTTATTCTTTTGATACAATTCACATTTAGATAACCCTAGAGCTCTAGTGAACTTTTTCCTTTTCCTTTTCCTTTGAAGAATTTTTGAGCTTATGTCCATGATCTGCTTTACAGTGAAAGCATTCATCAATCAGATGAGATATTAATGGCCAGCCAAAGTCCTGAGAACTTGAAGTGCCTCAACATTTGGATGTTGAATACCTTTACCAGTCAATCTAGAATCAAGCAATGATCACCATGTTGACTCCAAGGTTTCATCCCCACCAGCAAGAAGTCAAATCTCCTACTTGTATTAAGTTCTAAATCAGTAATTGGAGGTTTTTCTCTGCAAGATGGTCACCAGCGAGGTGGCATGTTTTGAAATGATGATTCTTACCCCTTTTTAAGATTTCCCCTTTGTATAAAAAGCATCCATCATCAATGATAATTTTCAATAGCATATATGCCTACTTCCAAGAACAAACATGTTCTAGAAATCCATGCCAAAAGGCTTCCACCTCTTCATTTGAAGACTTTCATGTTGAAGAGAGCAACAGCATCAACTCATTATCGGTATTTTATTTATTTTCTTCTAAGAAAATGCCCCATCTGAACACAATTGAACTAGTGAAAATCTGAAAGTCATGAAAATAAATAAAACTGAATTCATGAAAGTCATGAAACTAAATAGAACTGAATTCATGAATAGAAGCTCATTAATCACAACCCAAACACTAGGGAGAAGACCATCATTAGTCTGTGGTGTCAAAAATTAAAGTAGAACTTCATTCAAATTCGCATGCTCATCAGAATAAAACAAATGCAAACATCAATTTGTCAGATCAAGAATAAACAATTACAAGTAAAACATGTAAACAAAAGAAGCACTTCAATTTTGAATCAGCCAAGAACAACCAAAACTAACCATTAAAAATTGATCCAAGCAGTCCCCCAACATACTTACCAAAAATAAATAAATAAATAAAAGTAATTTCCCAACCTAAACTGGAAAGTTCTTAAAGTTCAAAAGTGAAAAACTCTTAAAGAAAAAAAAAATCACAGAAAAAAATTCATCTTTCCAGATCAGGACCTATATCTCAGAGAATGGCATCATCAAGAGATACCGCATCAGATCATCAAACTGCAATGATTCCAGTTTCCTCGAACTAACCACAAATGAAGTCAAACAATCGATACCCATGTAAAGAAACATACCATCCTGAGTAATCAGCGGATAATCCACAGCGCTCAAAGTTATAAACCAATCCCAACCACTATCAATCCTCAGAAGCACAGCAGCAGCACGAAGCGTAGCAGCTATATTCGACGCTCCCATGTAAGTAACAGCATCCGGCTTCCCCATAACATCCACATTCTCAAAAGCACGAATCGCCGGAACACTTCGAACCGCAAGCGCCAGCTCAATCCGCTCATCCTCCGACGCGTCCGATCCGAGATGAAGCAAGTACCGGTTACGCGGATGGTAAACGGCGAGTAACAACCGGAGGATTCGGTCCTTGTGGCCTCTACCGCCAGAGATGTAGTACGCGAAGGCCGGAGGGTACGGCGGGCCGTAGCGAACGAGAGACGGGCATTGCCGGTTAGATACGAAAGCTGAAGAAGCGATTAAGCCGGAGATCACAGAGAGGAAGATTAGTAATGAAATAAAGGCCGCAGAGAAGAGCGTGAAAAGCCATTTCTTCTCAGCTGCTGCCATCGAATCACTAGGGTTTGTTCAAATTGCATTTGTTAAGAATTCTCTCGGATCTAATAGTTTGAGATCTTCTGTTAGGGTTTACAGGGATTTGCTTCAGTTCAGACGAATGAAAATGAATCTGTCTCCAGAATCTATGATCGATTCTTGAGATTTTTTTAGGGTTCCGTTTCGAAATTCAGATTGCAATTCTAATTCTTCAGATGTTTGTAATTCGAAAAACCGTAAAAGACGTAAAAAAAACATAATCTTTCGCTTAGCGCAGAGAAAGGGGAAGTACGGGAGCTTGAGCTGGGTGCGAAGAGAACAAGATTCGAAAGAAAACCGGACCGGAGAGATCAACGGTTCAACAAACCCGAGAAACAAAAACCCGGTTTTCTGGGAAATGTTACCATGTTTAGCAGGAGCATTGAGTGTTCGATTAATCTTCTTCTGCTAAAACCACGTGGCATGCGCGTATGTGTTTTTTCTTTTTTTCTTTTTTTCTTTTTTTTTTGCATTATTATTCACCTACCGATGTACCGACCAAAAGACTCGCTTTATCGTTTTTTTCAAGCGACACGTCAATCAGCCGAAAAGTTTTACAAATTGATGATTTCGATTTTGCAGCGGTGTACCCACCAGGATGTAGGACACGTGGCGGATTGTAAGGTGGAGTCTACGGAGCATCCTAGAATCTCCGGGTATCTGACAACTTTTCCTTCTCATTGTGTTTTCCGTGTGTGAATTAAAGTTTGGTGATAAGCGACGGCCGCGTTGTTGTTGTACGAGTGCTATTGTGAACCGTTGGATTACTCGGTACGAGTCAACTTACCTTATCGTGTCCTTCTCACACGCAATTCGATGTAACATAATAAGGTGTACGAGATACATTATATCATCATTATGGTTATGTTATTGAAATTAACTACTGAAATTTAAGATCATAATTAAAATATTAAATTAGTTTCTAAATTCCAGACCAGTTTTTATTAGGGTTGATATATCATAAATGAATTCTTTTATAGCTTATAGGAAATTAGGAATGGTAAACTTGTGTTGCACATACAATTTGAGGTTGAATAAATTGGAATGAGATTGCTAAGTAAGATGGGTTCATTAATTTTAAATGCATAAATTGTTTCTTAGTCCTCTAAATTATTACCATTTTTATAAAAAAAAAATACAAAAAAATATTTGGTGCTGATGTCTTAACATAATCTCACTTGCACTACCAATAAATTTCTTACATGTGTTTAATTGGTGATTCTAATATAATTTTTTATATCTAAAAATTTAAAAATAAGAAAAAATACATTTAGTTGGTCATATTCAAAAATAAATGTTTAATTTTTTTAAAAATAACCTATTTTTAAATACAATAAAAGTCATTTAAAAAAAAATATTATATCTTTGTTCTTAAACCACAAACCATATTATTTATTCAGTGTAAATTTAATAGTCAAATCTTTTTGTGCTAAAATAGAATTTCTTTTTGTTTTTCTTTAGGCTACTAAAATAGGACATTTTGAATCAAATTTTTTTGGTGCTAATCCGGTGTGTCACCGAATTAGATTACGTGCACTACAAAGACTAAGTCATTTAGAACAAGTACCGCTAACAATATATAGTGACATCTTACTCAATAACGTATTAGTATGTCCACATATGATCACAGTACAAAGGCTTCACTCAGAGCAAATGTCGTGCCACCCTACCTATATGATAAAAATAAAAGTCTACCTTAAAACTCAAACTCAAGACCTCATAAGAAGAAATTCATTTTCTTACTGCATCAAACCGATTGGTGGGGTTTTATAAGAAGTGCGTTGTACTGTTTTCAGAGCCACATATAAAATATAAAAAAAATACATATAAGGGCCCAAAGAAAATAATATTATACCACGAGACTAAATTCTGTAAGTTTTTTTTTCGAAAGAACTAAAATATGTAATTAAGACCCTTTATTAGCATTGTAGAATATTGAATAAGCCAAAGAAATAGAAAGGAAAGTACCCAATATAAGTTACATGTTTTTATAATGCTCTTGTAGACCAAATATGAAATTTATTATGCATGAGATGTTATAGAGCAAAAACTATAGAATCATTAGCTAACCAACCCAAACAAACTAAAATTCAGTGCAAATCGACCAAATTTGGTTCGAGCCCATTTCTGCAAAGCTCGGTCGTTTTAATGCAAAACAATCGATTTGGGTTGGTTATAATAATGTCAAGTGGGTCAACCACTTGCTCCTATGTATTTTCCTTGTATTTTGCAACCCTTTGGCCTTTGCTTATTTAAGTTGATGGTATATTAATGGAAAATATATACTTTAATATGCAAGTGAGACAAGAGACAGGTGACCTAATGATACTCTTTGAACGGTTAATTAGATTTGTAATGCGTCTGTTTTACAGTTTACTGCAATATCTGGACATGCCAACAAAAGATAAAAATCATTAAAAAAAAAAAAAAAAAAAAGTGATGGAATCTTAGTAGATACAATAAGAAAAATATAAAAATGGAACAATCGATGGTGGTTAAAATGTAAGTAAGTATTGAACCAACTTAAGTTGGATTAAAATTTTTACTTAAGTTGGATTAAATTTAAAAATGGGTCCTAGTGGTATCAGAGCCTGTCTCTAGTTTGTAATATCTAGTTTGAATCCTATTGTGTTTTAGCACTCATGTCTCTGCTCAGTCATCTTCCTATCTGGTTAATCGTTGTGTTAATTATCCTTGGTATTTTGTTTTGTGGTTTACTTCGTCTCTGTTTTGTTTGTTATATATGTGATGCAGTTGAAATTGATGATTAAAATATACTAAGGTTTTCTTTTCGGATTTGTGTCTTTAATAGAATCAAAAGAATCTATTTTTTCACATGTTTTATCCTCTGAATACTCCGACAGAGTCCTGACAGGCCAGGAGAGCCGTGTATGACTAAAGTTCGTTTGTATCCATGGATCCCTTTGGTGACAGTCCTCCTCCACATTCTACGTCCGACCCTTCTCCGATTTTAAAATCTTCTTCTTTTAATTTTTCCAGTCTCCCTGAATCATGTATTAAGCAAGCGTCTAAAATAGATAATTTAGTCGAAGTCACTCATATTCCTGAAGATAATAAAGTTAGTGCTACTATTCCTCCGTTATTAAATCCGTATTGGTTATTTACAAAAAAGAATCAGTCTTTTACTACGTCTGTTAAAAAATTAATTAGTCGTAAGAGTCCTCCTATTAAAGAATATATTCAGAGTACTGCTCTTTCTCAGTGTTCCCTTGAGTCTACTCTTCAAGAACAGTATGTTACCCTTGAGTTTGAACCTTCGTTCATTTGTCATTGGTTGACTCATGGCTATACTCATTTACATATGGGTGCTATTAGGTTAGTCCTCTCTTATCATGGTCGTGGTGATCTACCCATGTATGCTCGTATCGCTCTTTTGGATACCAATCTTCTTGATTATGAACATGCCTGTATAGGTACTGTCATAACTACACTCAGTCATGGATCTATGGTCTTTACCATCACACCAGACTTTAATGTCTGCCTTAAAGATCCTACTCTGCCTACAAGGTTTAAAATTCAGGTACAATTCTCTGGTGTTCAACATCGTATAGATAGTATAATGGCTACTCTTCATCATCAAATGGCTTTTCGCCTTCAAGATCATGCTATCCACCTCAGAACTCAGAAACCCTCTGGAACTATCATGGCTTTTGTTCATGATAATGATGTTCCTACCATCGTGCAGATTCCACGGCAAATTCCTCAGAAAGATCTTCGACAAATGTTACCTTTGACTTGGTTCACTAATTATGAGCATTTCCTCAAACGTTCTGAACCAGTCACAAGTACTTTGTGCCCTTTATTGAAGAAGCAAGCTGATGGTGCCGTCAAAATCACTTTTGACCCTCCACCATCCACTAAGGATATTCTTCCTGTTCATCATTCTATGATGATCCAGCCTGTTTCTCAACATCAACCCGTTGAAGATCCCCCTCTTCATTCTTTTCAAGCAGATGGTCAACTTGTATATCATTCACATGTTGATGGCCACTTTATATGGGATTGTGCTCCTGAATTATGTGCTCCTGGTTGTTCTTGTGCTGATGATATGGAGTACGCAGATTGGATTGATTCTTCTTATCAATATCATGATGATTATCGTACAACCTGAAAGAAGAAGAAGAAGCAATCACTTTCTTGTCGTCCTACTTCACGACACAATCACTATGAACCTCCTGCTCCACCTACAGCATCTATGGTTCATCCTTGTTTTCCAGTTGGATCGTATGATCAAGATTTTCCACCTCTTACTCGAGTTACAGATCCTACTTATCAGACGACAGCCAAGCCCTTTACTCAACTCACTGAAATACGTGCTGATGGATCTCCTAAACCGTTAACTCCTGCTGAGGAAGTCTTAAACTGGCAAACAAAGAATGCTATTGTTCAAAACAATTATCTCCAGAAGATTGATGAACAACTCCATACTCTTTCAACCACAACTACTAATCTTGTTCAGAATACAGATATTCAAGCTGCTATAAGTCAGAAGTACTATACTGACATCCAAGCAAAAATTCAAAACCTTGATGCTCTTCTCAGGTATTATTTGCAGCATAATATAGCTGGACCACCTTTTGATGCCGCTGAACGTGAAATGCGTCAACTCAAATATCAAATGGCATATGTTTATGCTGATTTACAGAAATTCCAGAAACCTCATATTTTCCCTGAAGCTTATCCTATGTCTATATTCAGGTCGTCTTTTCCATCACAGAGTCTGACACCTTTCCTTTTACCTACTTTACCAAAAAATGACCCTCAAACTACTTTTATCCAAACCCTCATGTTAGCAAAGGCTCGTGAACCATCTCCCTCCATAGAACCTACTTGTGTTCCGCCTACTATTTCATTTCCAACTCCACCTGTCTATACGAAACCACAACAGTCAGCTCCAAGACCTCAACCTCCTCGTGCTTCACGTCCACTTTTTGGTGATAAAGGAAAAGCTCCTATGTTTTCATCCCCTTTTTCAGCCACACCTAGCATTGTTCCGAGTCCACCCTTATCCATATCTCAACCTGTTCAACCCTCTCAACCACCTCCCAGTCATCCTATTTATCCTTATGATGATCTTAACCACTTTTCGACTATAGATGCAGATCTTACTGCGGCTCACTTCGATTCCATTAATTTGGATTCTTCTGATGATGATATACAGCAGTCTGAACAGGCATCTGAATTATCTGATGATACTTTCACTTCTCCGAAACTTCATGATTTCTCAGATGATTTTAATGATTCTCAAACTATGGATGTATCTGCTCTTGCGCAGATCCATATGGCCGATGATCCTTCTACATCCCAACCTCAGCAAGCCCAATCTCAGCAATTTGATGAAGAAATTGATATGACTTCAGCTGAACATGCTCCTGACCAAGATAGTCAACCACAACAACCATTTCCTCGCACTGGTAATGGTCCCTGGTTTACTCTTGATGACATCCCTTATGACCAATGGCGTACCAAAATTCTTTCTTGGGGTGCATGGATGTCTAACCAACAAGTTTCTGGTCGTCCACCTAATGCCGTCATATCTGATTTTCTCTCACGATGCACTGGATTTGTTCGTGATTAGTTAACTTCTCTTGGTGAATACAAAGTTCTTCAACTCACTCAAATTTCAATAGTTGACCTATATCATGTCCTCATTCGAGAATTTGTTGGTGATGTTACTACTCTCGAGAAGCAATACAAGCAGGAATATTTCACTATGAAATGTTGTTCTCTCAAGAGAAAAGATCTCTATAAGCATTACCTCCGCATGATTCAACGATATCATCTTCTCGGTGGTTATGATAAAACTGATTTGAAGCATACCTTTATTGCTTCCCTTCCAACAGAAATTCATCCTGAATTAAATCGTCTTTTAACTACTTCAGGACGTCCTTTGGATCAATTGTCCCTTGCATAAATTTTCCAGTTCCTTCTTGAAGCTATCAAGAAAATTTGTGAGTTATAGACATTTATCAAGGATTCACAGAAAACTTCCTTCCATTCGTCCAATATATGTGATCAGAAATATCTTACAATTGGTTGCAAAAACAACTGTGATTGTTCACCCAAAAGATCTCGTCAGAAATTTTGGAAGTTCAACAAGAAACAGTCTCCCAAGTTTTCTAAGAAGTTTTCAAAGCATGCCCGTTGGAAGAAAAAACGTCGTCTTCGTTATTTTAAACGAAGGACCACTGCTCCTAAACCTGCTCGATGTTACATATGTAAGAAGCCAGACCATTCTGCAAAGCAATGTCCAGATAAGAAGAAGGGTCAACATCTTATTCAACAGATTCACCATTCTTACTCTCTACAAGATGATCAAGATATTGAATCTGTTTTTTTTTAACAAGATTCACCTGATGAAACTACCCTATTTGCTTATCAAGATTATTCTTCTGAAGCGTCTTTTCCTTCTTCTGATGACGATGAAGATCCTTATATGGGTTTGATATCCGCACCTTCCATGGTTATTTCTCATGTCATGCCTTATGCAGAAATCTCTGTCCTTCCTACGAAGTTTGACAATCCTATCAAAGTCATTGCTTATTTTGATACTGGTGCTTTCAAGAGTATGATGAATCCACGTATTCTACCTTCTACATTTTGGAAGCCTCATACATAATCTTTTAAGGCCGCCAATAATGAGATTTTTCAGACCCATTTGATTACTTCACGAAAAATTGGTCTCAAGTTCTTTCCTAATCTCATTATTTGGACACATATCATAGGATGTGATCTTCCTGATAAAGACATTTTATTTGGTATGGACATTTATTCAAGATCGAAGTTAAAGATATTACCCCATGGTATATCTTATCAAAATCAAACTCTTCCATATACTATTATCCCTAAGTTGTATGCTATTCAAGATGCTCCTTCTCTGCAGGATAAGCTCAAGTCTTGTTTCAGTGAATCGCATCAGGCATTTGCTCATTCGAATCCCTTAAGGAAAAATTCTACCTATTATGTCCATTTACCTTTTAAACTTACAGAAGATATTAATCCTACCAAGGCTATCCACCCTGGAATGCCTCCAGATGAACTTGCCCTTGCTCGGCACGAATGTGATGAATTGCTTTCTCAAGGATTAATAGAGCCTACAACGTCCGATTGGGCTTGCCAAGCCTTTTATGTCAATAAGAGAGCTGAGATCAAACGAGGAAAGAAACGTCTTGTGATTAACTACAAACCTTTGAATATGTTCCTCAAAGATGACAAGTTTCCTCTTCCTAAGATATCTTCCCAGCTCACTTTACTTTCAGGATCTACAATATATAGCAAATTTGATCTGAAAGCAGGTTTTTGGCAGTTGGGTATTCATCCTGATGATCGCTCCAAAACAGCTTTCTGTATACCAAATGCTCACTATCAATGGACAGTCATGCCTTTTGGTCTCAAAGTCGCACGATCTCTTTTCCAGAAAGCCATGACACGTATTTATGCACCTTTGGTGCATACGACTCTTGTCTATATTGATGACATTCTATTATTCTCTAAAACTGAAGCTGCTCATCACCAGCTTGTCTCTCAGTTTTTGGATATTACGTTCCAGCATGGTATAATGCTCTTGGAGAAAAAGAGTATAGTTCATACCACAGAAATAGATTTTCTCGGTATGAAATTTTTCAATGGAGTTTATCAACCTGATTCACATATTGCAGTGGAATTATTACAATTTCCTGATTCTCACCTTACTGTAAAACAACTCCAACAATTTCTTGGTGTAATCAATTATCTCAGGACTTTTCTCCCACATATCAGTCAACATACATCTGTTTTATCTTCACTGTTAAAGAAAAATCCTTCACGTTGGACTTCTATTCATACAGATGTTGTTGCATACTTAAAGAAAATATGTCAGAATCCTCCACCTTTGGTTATTCCTAGCACTGGTTCCCTCTTTATTCAAACTGATGCTTCTGATTTATATTGGGGTGTTGTTCTTCTTGAACACAAGGATGATCAAGATCATATCTGTGGATATCACAGTGGAAAATTCTCTGACTCTGAACTTCATTACCATATTACTATCAAAGAAATACTTGCCGTCAAATATGGAATTCAGAAGTTCGCCTTTTTACTTAGACCCGCTCATTTTGAAATTCAAATGGATAATTCATCTTTTCCTCGGATGTTGGATTTCAAGAACAAGATGGTCCCGTCTGCTCAACTTCTTCGCCTCCAGGAATGGTTTACTCAATTCAACTTCACCGTTAAACATATTCCAGGAAAAAAGAACATTCTAGCAGATTTTCTCTCTCGGCCCATTCAGAAAACTAAAGCTCAAATCTCTTTATTACATAATGGGTTTTAAGTACCCTTACTATTACAGCCCATACAAGTTATTACCTCTATTGGATCCTACCCACTTATTGGCGCTATATTCCCTCCTAAATTACCTGAGCCCAAGACAGCATATGAGATCCACGAATATGCTCGTCAAAATCTTTTCTACTATGCCCATAAATATTTCATGGACTACCCAGATCAAATCCATCAAGGCAATCCTTTTAACCAATCCCAGCCATATCTGTTCCTGTTCCATCTTCGTCCTAATATTTCAGACACTCTGTTTTGGTATATATGGTGTGTATCTTGTTTATATAAGATTGCTATAACTTTCATCCCTTCTTAGATACAGCAGTATTTCCAACAACATCAGACTTTTCTTCTTGATTGTTGTTTTGATCTGTTTGCTTCCCGACATACATGGCACCTGCATGTCAAGGATATCTGTCAACAGACTCCTCCACGATTGCATGCAGTATATATTTGCTATCAACCTTTCTCTGATTCTCCACAAGGACTTGTTGCAGAACACTATTTCCAACAGTTCCAAACATACTCCTGCAACCTCACTTCTCAGGTGCTCACTGGAATTCGTGATTTCCTTAATGATATCAATGGTTCTCCTTCCATTGCTCCTTCTATCACAGGTCATCATGAATTCATTCCTCCAGAAAGTTTTGATGCATTAATTCAGAATCTTGCACCATGGAGCCCAGAATCACCTCCTGCTAATTTCAGAGATCCTCCAGACAGATCTCCCCCTCCGTCTCGCCAAACACGACGCCGTCTTGATGATCCTCCTCTTACTGATGCAGAAATTCTTGAATGTCAACATGATCATAATTTAGAAGTTCAAGCTTCAATTGATCAAGGTGTACGATCTCCTCCTCCTGATGAGTTTCAATGTCACCAAGATTATTGGCAACATTTTGAATCTGGTCCTTATGATCAAGACATGGAAACCCAGTGTGATACCTCTCCCTGATTGATCATGGATAATGCTAACCACGACTCCACCATGAAGAAAATATCTCTTCTCCGACTTTGCCGTTTCCACTCTGCTCGTCGCCTCATAAATCGTCTTAGTAAAGTAGATCTGTATTTCGCCTCTCCTCAGACTAGATTGTTCATCATGTATCGTCTTCAACGTGCTCGACGTATCTTCCGTCATGTTCTCCATGCTCATGTTCCTCAACAGCTTTCGTCTCCAGCATCTACCTCGAGTGTCCCACAGCTTACGTCACGAACCACTCAAGATTCCTTCTCATCCTCTGACTCATCATGCACAGATGTCTCCCATCAGTCACATCAGTCATCCTTGAGAGCATCTACTTTCGAAAATTTCCTGTTCATGTACAGTGTAAAGCAGAAGAATCTTTGCTTTGTGTCACGTCTCTTTTCAGTGTGCTTATCTGCCAGCTCGTTGTGCTTATCCATCCAACTTAGCGTGTTCGCCTTGCCAACCACGTGTCTCAGATGTGAAGATGTTTGAAGTCCGTAAATGTATTATAAATAAAGGTTTCATTTGTAATATCTAGTTTCAATACTATTGTGTTTTAGCACTCATGTCTCTGCTCAGTCATCTTCCTAGTGGTATCAGAGCCTCGTCTCTAGTTTGTAATATCTAGTTTGAATCCTATTGTGTTTTAGCACTCATGTCTCTGCTCAGTCATCTTTCTATCTGGTTAATCGTTGTGTTAATTACCAAAAACTAAAAAAAAAATCTTATTCTTTCTTTGGTGGTTCAGGTGGTATCCCATAGACCAGTTTTCATCCACCATAAAAACTTATTTATTTTATAAGTCCCACTGAGGATACTTTGGCGATGTTTTTTTTTTTTTTTTTTTTTTTGTTGACTGGTTTTTCGATATTTGAAAGGTGTCCTCTTCTGCTTCGTAGTGAGGCTAATCATTCAGGACTCGAGGGATTCAGTGGTATTTAACGAGTTTTCCTCTCTCATTAGAATATGTCCAAAGTAAGGTTCGAACTCATAATGAGTCTCTCTTGCTCTTGTTATCAACAAACCAACCCTTAATTGGTACTTTAGCGGTGTTTTCATTATAATGGATGAGCGTCTCCACACTGTGAATCACAAACATCACAAGCCCTCGGGCAAGAGTGTGCCACCGCACTTTGCAAAGTGAAAATTTGAAGCTCTACCATTGGCGAGAATTAGTCTCAGACCACTTGCATTGCGCTTTAGAAGTTAAAAAACAAAATCTTATTCAAATTTAAATAAATACATCTCTTCTATATCAAGCACTTCTAACATAATTAATGTAAATTTTAAGAAATTTTACCAAAAGACTAAATAGAAAGTTATGCTCTAAAAATATGTGCACAATTTGTTGAACAAAAAACTGTTCTACAATGTAATAATAAATGCGTGTTGCTTTAGAAAATCCAACATTAATTAAAAATAAGTAAAAATTATTATTATTATTTTTTTTTTATTTTTTTTTTATTCTACGCGTAGGATCCAATGGTGCATCCATCTAAAATCCCCCCCCCCCCCCAAAAAAAAAAGAAAAAATGGCGATTGAAGGCACGAGGAATCTATCAATGGTGTCACAATTGAAACACGTTCGCCAAATTCATCCTTTCCGTGGAGTAAGTGAGCTTAAGATCACCAAACCGCTGAGATTTTCAGTGGGCAACAAAGGCTCAATCAGGTGCACAAGTAACCCTAACCAGCAAAATTTGAGGACTTGCAAGAACTGCAAGGCCCAGTTCGACCCATCTGTCAATCACCCCAGAGCTTGCTGTTTTCACACTGCTCATTTTGGTGGTAAGATACTGCACAACGCATTTATTTGATTTGAAACTGTAATTCTTCATAGATATCTTGCCATGTGAACATGTGATCGAGTTATTTTTGCATCTTATGTTACTGTAACTGATCAATTTGTCTCGTGAACTTCTGGGCACTTTCAAAAAGTTGAGATTTTTAGGGGGTGTTTCAAACTTTTGATGAATTAAGTTCATTTCAGAAAACGAAGGTTTTCAATTATGATATGTCTACAGTTTTTGCTTCTTCATTAATCCAATTGGTTTTAACTTGCAAATTTGACCCACTTTAGGTATCTTAAAAATTAAGGAGCATATGTTTTTTAACCCCATGAGAGGCAATACCTTTTTGTGATTGGAATGCTTTGGCTGATACACATTAGTATGGTTACATGACACTATTCTGAGATAAAATGGAAAAGATTCTTTGTCTATTTATTTGAAAGAGAAAGTAACAAGCACACAGAAGAATGAAGTAAGTTTTCAAGGTTGATAGAGAGGAAGAAGAGATTGTGAAAAGAGAAAAAGATAAAAAAGGATATGTCTTTGTGGTGTGTGGTATTTGAAACGTCTTCCTAGTTATATCGCGAATCTTTTCGATAAACCTTTTAAAGAATTAGAAGGCCTTCTAATCAATATATTGATTAGGTGTTTTTCTTTGCTCATGATGGAAACTCCAAGCTGAAATAAGATCTTTTCAATTCTTCTGTGAATTTGGTATGTACAAGAATTTTTTTTCCCTTTACTTTACTTGGAAGAAGAAAGCTTTGCGCCTGAAGATGATCATGTAAGTTTGTTCGGATGTGAAATATAAACTCGGTAGATAGTTTTTGAAGTTCAATATCTTACCACCTCTTGTTTGGGAGTATGCATCTGTTTAAAACCAATACAAAAAACACAAGGCCAACACTCACTAGCTTGAGTGGTTGAGTCATTTCCATACCTCAGACATGGTTAGGGATCGAGCCTTCTTAACCTCAAAAGTAGTAAGGAGTAGTTGCGGTCTTATAGTCTTGTTTCTTTGACTGATGAGTCTCGAGTGCTTGAATAGAGTCTAATGTAAATATTATAGAATTACAAAAAAAAAAAAAAACACAAGAATCCATTACTAAGTCATCGATGGTTTTTCAGTTTGGATCCAATTTTAGACTAATCCAATTGAATCATTCGAGCACAAATGTAATTTATTTAATTACACAAGGCTGCCATTTGTGATTATCATGCATAAATTGAAGCATTGAAAATATTCACGTACTTCTAATTAGAAATCAGCAGATAAATTTGTTGACTTCTCTAATAGTTTTATGATTCCTATGGTATTTTCAGCACCCGTAAAACACATGCTTACATCCAAAAAAGCAACATAGATGAAGGGTGAGTCATATATCCAAGTCAGATTTTTTTTTTTTTTTAATTTCTCATTTCTTCTTGGTTTTGAATGTGATTTCGATTTTTCTTCAGTTAGCATTTAGCATAGAATAATTGTTTGTATGATTGTCTATGTTGTTGCTTGTCAAGAATTTGTTCTGTGACAAGTACCATCTAGCAACTGCTTGTAGCAGACATCACCCGAAGAGAAGTTGTACTTTAAGGAAATTGTTAACAGCGCCAACATATAAGGAAATTATTGCACAATACATAGATAAATGATTTTTCAACTCACAGAGCAGTTCTATTAGAAAGAGAGTACATTGCAAAGAAATTGGTTATCCAAACTTGGCTGGGTGTATTGTTCTGTAATGGGTGTATTGGGCATCATATTCAATTCTTAATCACTCATAACCCTGCTACTTTTATATCACCTAACTATAATGTTTCTTTCTATATATTCCTTGCTTGAAAGAAAAGTTCGTCAAATTGGCTTGCATTTTACTATACCGTCCCATTTGCAGGAGAAACAAAGAGGAAGTTTGAGAGTGTGTACACTGGAGGAACCATGAACACCCCTGATTCGGGTATGGTCTTCCAATATTGGCATTGCTGTGGTTCTGAAGATCCATTTGACCCCGGCTGCACTGCAGCTCCTCACTCTTCCTATGATGACTAGTATTGTTTATACTTCCATCAACAATTTCAGAGTGTTAAGCTTCATCCAACCGCATGAATTGTTGTTTTTGTACCCTCAGAGCATTTCTCTTTTTCCATCAACA
This sequence comes from Paratinospora sagittata, assembly GCA_035771175.1. Lineage (NCBI taxonomy): Eukaryota > Viridiplantae > Streptophyta > Magnoliopsida > Ranunculales > Menispermaceae > Paratinospora > Paratinospora sagittata. The sequence continues at coordinate 3,707,610 of CM069605.1, forward strand.
ATTTCAGAGTCACATGAATGGAAGACTCCACCTGCTAACTGTAATATTTATCTTCCCATTATTTTGAATTTTGTCATAGACAATATATTTGTCATATATATGCAATAATAGCAGCTTGTTGGGGGCATATGGGGCCTTAGAAATGCAATTATCCATAAAGAAGCAAAGTTGAATGCAGGGCTATATGTTCAGAGAGCCCTATCATCTTAGTCTTAAGTCGTTGACAGTGTGTTATGCAACAGCGGGTAGGTCAGGAAGCAAGCAGGACACAAGTTTAATCCAAGCATTGCTACTACAACATACATTCTATCTATCTAATTAGAATATGATCAATGATGACAAGTTAAAACTAAATTTATCTAATAAGGATGTCTCTCTTCTGTTGGTTATATGTCCATTGGCGCTCTTTTAGCTTACACTTCAACTCAAGCAAACCATGTTACCCTTGCCAGGAAAGGCAAAATGGGTCACGTTGGCCCCCTACAACCCTACTGATGAAAATGCTGGTAATTCAGATTATTCTCGGTAACCTCTTCAGCTACCAGTAGACTCTTGGAAGAGGAAACAGTTGGCCAAATTCATCCAAAAAAGAACAAAAAATAAATTCTTGAAAACAACCGCTGATACCTTAAAACACATGGGATTTCAGTTCGCGACTCGTTCTATCAACCATCGCAATTTAAGGCAACTTTTTTGCTGCTTGTTAAAATCCTGAAATACAACTCAAAACCAAACATTTAAGAATCAACTTTTTCAACATTTCAGAGACCTACCTAGTTTTGAGTAAAACTTCTAAAATTTAACAAACCAAACCTATAGTTATTTGATTATTTCATCATTTCACGACCTTTAATGGTTGCAGGAGATACGACTCAATATAAAACTAAATAATCAAACAAAACTAGGAGGCCACAAGGCCACTAATCTGTACCAATACAATGTCGACAAGATAACCAAAAATGCAAGAGCATGAAAAAGGACTATCCAAATACGTTTTTAAGAAGCCATCATAAAAGAAAACGAGGAGGGTTCTTGAGCCCCAAAACTCTAAAAAACTAAAAAGCAAACTGAGAAATTCTAATAGCGTCCTACTCCCCAGACTCTGATTGCTCCATCGGTGTATCCAGTAAACAAAGTGCTTCCGTCAGCGCTCCAGCTCAAGCTTGTGCAGTACAGCATCTGCAAATCAAGGCGTGAGTGGAAGAGTGAGGTTGATAATGTAGAAATGTATCACACGCGCGCGCATATGCATGCATCAATTAAATAAGTACAAAATGTATGCTACAACATTTCATTGATTTGAAGACCCACCAAGAAATGCAGTAAGACCTATTAGACTTAAATTGAAGGGAAAGACTAGTAATGCAACATCTTCCAAAAAATACATGATTTAGTGAACAAAGAATCCATTGGTGGTATATTCTCAAAGTTCTTATTAATAAGAAAAGTGTAGTGCATTTGTTATCAATTATTAGCAATGACTACAAAAAATTATAGTATCTACTGTAACTCCCCCTTTTTGAGGTTTCCCACTTAAAGGGCTTGAACACACTAGACAACTATTTGTGGGTTGAGATACGTTTTAACTCAAACCAGCTTCTTCCTCACAACTTGGAGAGACAAGGAAGGGAGACATTCAAACTAATAAAGCTCCCTTACCAATCTCCATAACACATTTTTCAGCACATGAAGTAAAAAATCCAAAACACAAGGTAAAATATAATTGTCATTCATACATATCAAAGAATATATCCTCAACTTTAAGCGTAAATATAAATAGTGCATCATGATAAATTCACCTGCCATTTTAACATCAACAACAATACGAGACCTAAACCTAACTATACAAAAGCCGTGTTCCATTAATACAAGAATCATGTTTTCATATTATTTACTGTTAGTAGAAATAAAGCCCAGGTGCTGGCACAATAATGGGATAAATCAACCAACCCTTCTAGCAAATAAAGCCATTATCATTCTTCACAAAAAGAATAATCCACTTAATATCATAATTCCACAACACCCACTTTTCTTAACCAGTTTTCAGCATGCTATTCAACATTGAGAATAGAAAATGCAACCACTACATGAATGAGTATCTTATAGATATGAAAAAACAGAGTTACAATACATAATAAACAATAAACAACCAAACACATTCAGGGCATCATATACATCAAAATAAAATGAACAGTAGAATTAAATCAAGATATACCTGGTTCTTGCCCGTAGGTGTCTCGGGCTTCAAGTCCTGAACAATGCTCTTGCTTTCCAGATCCCAAATCTTCACACTATCCTGCGTCGCCGCGCACAGCCAATACCTATTCGGACTGAAACACAGAGCATGAATAATCGCTCCAGCATCGAGCGAGTACAGCTTCTTGCCCTCTGCCAAGTCCCAAAGCAGAGTTACTCCATCCTTACCACCACTGGCGCAAAGCGAACCATCCGGCGACACCGCCACAGTATTCACATACCCTCCGTGCCCAGCCAACGTGCATCTCAGCTTACAATTCGTCAAGTTCCAAACTTTCACCGTCCGATCCCACGATCCCGACACGATCGTCGGCTGAAACGTGTTAGGGCTAAACCTAACGCAACTCACCCAATTACTATGACTATCACCGTCCTGAATCGTGTACTTACACTCACCGAGCGTGTTCCACAGCTTGATCGTGCGGTCACGAGACGCCGACACGATCTGACGGTTGTCGATGGAGAAGGCGACGGAGATTACGTCTTTGGTGTGGCCGACGAATCGGCGAGTGGTTGCGCCGGTGTTGATGTCCCAGAGACGGAGCTCACCGTCCCAGGATCCGGAGAGAGCAAACTGGCCGTCCGACGAGAGGACAACGTCTTCGACGAAGTGAGAGTGGCCGGTGAGACGGCGGCGAGGGACGCCGTAAGTGCCTTCTTCCTTGGTTAACTGCCAGACCAGAACGGATTTGTCTCGGGACGATGAGACGATCATGTCGGAGTTGTCGATCGGAGTTGCGATTGCCGTGACCATGTCGGCGTGGCCTTTCATTGTTCCGCGGAGAACCAGAGTTTCTGCCATGGCTGCTGCTGCTCTCTCTCTCTCTCTCTGTGAGTCTCTTCGCTGTTCTTCGTTAGGGTTTCAAAGAGTGAAGAGCAGAATGAATAAGAGGAAACCCTAATTGCCTGAGGAGGGACTTATAGTGGTGATGAAGAGATAAGCTAGGGTTTTTGGGGCTTACGGATCGTAAATCCCGAAACGCGCGCTAGTGATAAACATACACCCCGAAAAATGGTATTGGATCCGAACGACCTATTAAATGTCCAGAGTCCAGGCCCAACGTTGGGATACAAGCAAACGTATTATGCAATTATATATTTTTTTTTAAGTAATTATACATTATACCTCAATGTAGTAAAAGGTTCTTTTTTTTTTTTTTTTTTAAGTAGAAACAAGACGAACCCTATAATCCCAACCTCATTTGGTGCGCCAGATTAGATGAGATAAACAATTTTTAGTTTCAACCTCATATTTGGCTGTAGAACAGAATAAGATAAAAAATAATCTCATCTTCATTTTTATCTCATTATAATTGAATAAAATAGTGATAACTAAAAAGAGAGATTATTTTTAATTTTTTATCCTATTATAATAAATTTTGCATTTTTTTTAAAAAGAAATTAAAATTATTTAATTATATCCTATTTTATCTTATTCAATTAAATCTAATCTCATAAAAATAATATTATCCTATCATGTGCATCAAACGGGCCCATAGGATATTAAATTCTTTAAGGAGCCACTAATCCCCACACCAATGTCGACTCGGTAATCAAAGTTTACACTTGGATGCCACACGAAGCATAGGCCGAGACAACCAATACTTTCACTTCTTGGCCGAATCCTTATGCAAGCTGAACAATACTTTTATTTCTTTCACTCACTGCGACCGGAACACATGACCCTCAGTATATAGTTAAAGATAAATTTTTAAAAGTTTAAGAGTTTTATCTTGATAGTTAACTATACCGATGTGTAAAAAAAAATAGTTAAAAAAATAGCATGGATATAAAATACTAGAGAAAGATAATACTATTAGCTCTAGACTAAGCAGAGTGGAAGAGGAAATGGGAGCATAATTCACAGCTCATTACCCTTGTTTGAGATTGGAAGTTATAAACTTATCTCCCCTTATCTTTAAATAGAATAAATGAGAGTTTTCTCTCTTGAATAATTGTGTTTGGTTCTTCCATGGTCTTCAGGTCTTGTATAGTTCCTATGACATGTTAACTCCACCTAAAAAAAAGAAAAAAAAGAAAAAGAAAGTATAGTTGGAAAAACCAGCAATATGCAACTTGAAAATAACTTTGTTGATTTTAGTGTTGGAGAAACCTTCTTTCCTTAGTAGTATCTCTATAATTATTATCCTTGTTTTATTAGATTAGAAACCACCTTAATTATGAATTTTATTAAATTATATCCAAATCAGAATTTATTGTATTTAGATTATAGAAAATGGTGTAAATACTATTTATGTTCCATCAGCTTATTGAGGGATGCAAAAAATTTTTTTTAAGAAAAAAAAAATAAAAAATAAAAACTCCCAAAACATGGTAGCCAAAATTTGAAAAAATAGGATGCACCACAAGAAAGAAAAAAAAATGAAATGCTTGTACAAGACGTTTTGAAAGAAGTTACTTCCCAAGCTTGCATTTTTAAAATAACATGGCAAAAGTCAAATTGCCAAATTCTTGAGTGTGCTTGGAGCATAATTCCCGAATGCATAGAGAACTCTGTTTTGGTTCATATTTATATAAGAAGAAAGAACAACTCAGTAGAAAAATACCAAATAGAAACGAAATAAAATCACACTGAATTGATCATAGTATTATGGAAGACTCCATAATCAAGCCTCATTCCATACAAAACAACAGTAAATAACATATGGGAAGATTTCAAATAACAGTTTTCTAAAACCATCAGTTCATAACTACTCCCAATCAATCCCAACATTAGGTTGAGCACGCGGCAGAGTTGATGGACAAAAGGTTTTATTATAAAATAAATTTTGAGTTCGAGTCTCCTAACTTATACAATGACGTCCTAAAGTGTTTATGACCGTAATAAAATATTTGTGACCGTGACCCAAGAGACTAGTGGGGTGGGCCCTGATACCCCTGACCTCAAATCTCAGGCCTTTGAAGAAGAGCTTCAGTAACAAACTCATCTACTATGTTGTCAGCATCATAAGCAGCATCTTGAAGACTAGTGAGACACTCCAAGATAGCCTTGCTCTTACTCTGCTTCTCCTCTGCATCATAGATTACAGCTTGGATGGTTGATAATGTGCTCTCCAACTTCTCAAGCTCCTACTTCAACCCCCATGCCAATCCAAACTGTTGGACAATTGAGGAATTCAAAGTCTCAAATATTACGATAAACAAATTTGTAATGGAATAAGGAACAAATATATGATACAGCCTACAATATTGAAATTAAACAAAAATTCAAAAAAGGATGAGATGGATGGATGGAGCAATATATAGGAGAAATTAATGTGTATTTCATGCATGAAATGCTGTCAGGAAACATGTAGAAAAGTGAAAAAATTGGATATGAAAATGATGACACAGACAAAAGGACCAATTATAAGACCAATGGGAGAAATATGTACAGAAATTCTAAGTTTAAATTGATAAAGAACAAAGTAACTTTCTTTCAATTTTTTAGCATACAAAGATAAACTAAACCGATACTCATAAGTATCAAAACAGAGAACAAATCTCAATTTCAACAATATGAACTCTAATAACAATATGAACTCGTCAACTATGTCATCAGCCTCATAGCCTTATACAAGACTACAAATCAAAGGTTTTCAATCAAAACTAGATTCAATTCATAACAACCACTACCAACACAAGCCATGGTGATTATAACCCATGATTTTATAAAAATCATAACACAAACTAGAGACAATTGAGTTTTCCAACAAACTGAAACTTCACTTTGAAACACAAATGAATAAAACTTCTAATCCCATGTTTTTTTGGTTCAAACACCTATAGCATCAGCCTGAAGCAAGTGAACAATTCCAGGAGGGGGATCTTGAAGAATGGTGCTGTGGCTGCCACTCTGAATTCCAATGTTAGCTAGGAAATTGACACATTGGTTGCCTTCACGAAGGATATGCTCCCAATCTTGAGACATTAGAGCATGGCAATCTTCTAGAATACCAAACAGGGGATTTGTAGAAAACTTTACAACATTGCTGACAAGAAGCAGGAAAGAAATATGATAAATACATTATTCTCAGTTTGAAAAAAAATGTCTATAAGGATAAGGCAATATTCCATATTACCCTCAAATTTTATCTGAAATCTCATTTGTCATGAACTTTTGTTTGGCTATTATTACAGCCAAATTATGATAAGAAGTTATCGAAATGCTTTAAAGTATATTCTAATTGCCAAATTAATTAAGACAATTTTGTCGATATGAACTTGAGCATGCTGAAAGGTGGAAATTAATGAAGCTGTTTCAGCTGGTATGTGAAAAATGTAATCAATTATAGTGAATAAGTTCCAGTAACTAAATCCTTTAAAAAAATCACTATATTTGCACCTGAAAAATCAGTAAGTTATTCACATCTATTTTTATCTGCATGATCTGTACCAACAACCGAGCACAAGCAAAAAATGACAACCGAGCACAAGCAAAAAATAAGTAGCAGATATAGGTAAAAAACAATACTAGTTAGAAAAATTGTAGTGTTTGAAATGTAAAGCTTTAAGACCAACTTGTCATACATACCTCAGAACACAAGAACACAATTGGTGCAGATGCAACACTGCAATATATTCAAGCATTATCACCATCGATTTCGTATATCTACGTTGGGGATGTGAGCAATTTTGTGCCAATCTTCGCCAATATCTTTCTCATATCGCTGCTCTAGGTATGGACAGTTTATAATTTCCAATTTTCTGAGAGAGGTGTTGTGCTGTAGCCCTTCAGGTAAAGAAGTTATGTTTTCGCAGTCGTAAATCCCCAAGAATGAGAACGAAGTGAGATTTCCCAAACACTCTGGTAATGACGTTAGCTTTGGGCAACGATTAATTTTCAAATCCTTCAGCATTGTTAGATATCTCACCCCTTCTGACAAAGACATCAACTCTAAGCAATAGAAAATATCCAATCTTGTAAGGGAACACAAGCCCTGTAACCATTGTGCAGGTATAGACGCTATGGCACCATTCCCAATTTGTAAAGACTCAAGCCGTCTAAGATTTTGAATTTCCTCCGGAATTGCCACCAAGTCCCAGAATTCTTGAATACAAAGCGAGGTGAGTGATGTAAGGTTCTCCACCACCGATTTCAACACCACGGTATTATAACCATCTATTGTTAAATTTTGAAGCGAATGAAGACATGGTAGTGCTCCCAGGTCGAAGCAATTTTTAATTACAAGATTGTGGAGGCATGGGAATATTTCTTCCCACACCCCCTCCGATTTCACCAAACCCTCTAAATTTGGAGCATCATAAATGTGCAGTGTCTTCAATGAAGGAAATGCTTTTAGTTGACCTGCAATATTATTAATGGTCTCGTCCGCAACCACCAACTGATCAGTATTGTCCAAGAATCCTTTAACAACATTCATTCCTCCAATAGTGAGCTCCCTAAGGAAAGGCAGTCTTCCAAAAGGTGGAAAACATTCACATCTTCTACACTTCTTCAGCGAGATTTCTACCAAATTTGGAAGCAACTGATGATCCCTCATCCAGGTAGGAAATTCTGAACCCTGATACCCATTTATGAACAACCTTTTTAAGTTGGCATTAGGACGAAGATTTTCCAGTACTTTCTGATCATCATCATCAACATTTGCTGCTTGTACTTGTCCAGCATCACCTTCTCCTTCGACCCTCCAAGTTAAGGTTAAGGATTGGAGGTTATTCTTCGACATCAAATTGGCCCTTTCCGCATTTACTGAACTTTTAACATTCTCCAGGTTTTTTATTTCAATATGCTCCCGCAGTTTATTTAAATCTTTTAGTTCCCCAATTTGCTGCCCACTGCCCACTCCCACAATGAATTTGCTTGGCGTCCGAAGGCCGGTTAATTTTCCCATTCCAGAGGGCATGTGTGAAAGTGAAAGGCAACCATCAATGCCCAAATGTCTAAGATTTCTCATGTGCCTCATACCTTTTGGTAACTTACGAAGATCCCAACAACTTTTGAGTTTCAAAGTCTGCAAATTTTGAAGACACGTAGTAGATTCTGGCAACATTTTGATATTAGAATATGAGAGATTCAAGAACCTGATGTGTTTGCATTTATTTATGAAACTCGACCAGTTATGTTCGTTCCAGAAACGTAACTCTAGGAGCCGCAAGGAGTTCAAGGCAAATTGAGAAATATTAGTGACCATAGGAGGACGATAATCATTAGAAAATACATGAAACGAGCGTAAAGATTGGAGTTTGTTTCGGTCTTTGTTCCAAGACATTGTGTCAGTACATCTACCATGGTATGACAAATGACGAGCTCCCTTATTACAAACCTCCTCTAGTATCTTACTTCGATCTGTGATGATACATTGGTTTCTCATGATGGACAGTGCAAGGTCGTGCATCAAATCATGCATCTTACAACCTATTATGTTACCAAATTCATCTTTCTGTGGCTCTTGGAAGAAGGACCTCCATAATAAATCATAGAAAACCTCTTCACCAATATCTTCTAACTCCATTTGCCCTTCTGATTGTATAAAACCATTGGCCATCCACACTTGGATCAGGTATTCCTTTTCTATTCTGTGATCTTTTGGGAATATTGAGCAGTAAGCAAAACATTGCCTCAAATGTGATGGTAAATGGTTATAACTCAGCCTCAAGGATGGTAAAATACCAGTGTTTTCCTCTGATACCTCCCATGTCTCACTCTTTTCGATGGCCAGCCATTCACTTTCCTTCATTTTGTAGTGCAACAACCCGCTTACTGCCTTTATAGCCAAAGGTATACCTCCACACTTTTTCAAAATAGCTTTTCCCACTCTTATTAAGTTAGGATCTTCTTCCCTTTCTTTTGATCCAAATGCCCGGTTGCAGAATAAGGACCAGCCATCACGTTCTGACAATAATTCCAAACGATGCCATGGAAGTACCGTAGCCATAATTGATGCAACTTTGTCGCTGCGAGTGGTTACTACGATTGAACTTCCTTTAGCTCCACAACTGAAAACAGATTTTAGCTTCTTCCACTCCTCTTCATTTTCATTCCACACGTCATCTAATGCAAGTAAAAACATTTTTCCATTTAGTATTTCGCGAAGTCGACATTGCATTGGGTCTAACTCCGTCATATCACTTGCTTTTTTTTCTACTGATTCAATAATTGCCTTGGTTATCCTTTTGATATCAAAATCGTCAGATACACAAACCCAAATTGTCAATTCAAAATGCTTGCAGACCCTTTCGTCATTGTAGACAAATTGAGCAAGTGTGGTCTTCCCAAGACCACCCATTCCCACTATGGCGTAGATGGAGACATCCTCTTCCCTGTTCACATTAGCTAGTAACACCTGCTGAATTATCTTTTCCTTCTCCTCATCCCTTCCATAAATTTCTGGTTCAGTGATAAAAGAGCTGGTTTGTCTTGTATCAACCTCATCAGTAGCAATTTGTGCGTCCCTGAACGTCACAATCGAGGGGAACTTGGCCCTCTCCCCTGCAATGTCTTCTAGCTTCTCCAGGATTTTCTTGATCTTACGTGCCATTTTAAAACGAAATATTACAGAATTGCGAAGGGAAAAGAAGTTACTTACTTGTTTTATGGCGCCACCCCGAATCTCAGGCCTCTGAAGAAGAGCTTCAGTGGCAAACTCGTCAACTATGTCATCAGCTTCATAAGCTGCATCTTTCAACTTAGTGAGCCAATCCATGTCAGCATCGTTCTTTGGGTGCTGCCTCTCTGCATCCTTGATCACAACTTGGATCCTTAACAATATGCTCTTCAGCTTCACAAGCTCCCTATCCAACCCCCACGCCAATCCAAGCTCTTGGGTGATTGAGGAATTCAAAGTCTCAAAGATCACTTGGAAGAGGGAAGAAACAATTGCATCAGCCATGCTTCTCTCGGTTAGTGAGTGAAAAGAGAAAATCTCAAGAAGGTTTGTGTAATGGTGAGAGAGTGAATGAATGAATGATGAGACGAAACCCCATTTAATTTCCTCAAATTAAATGGGCTCCACAGGCTTTCATTCATTATTTGCTTTCCAATTCCACACGGTTTTGAATTCACTACACTAATTACCAATCACCTCTTCTTTCTTTCTTTCTTTCTTTCTTTCTTATCATCTCCCCTTAACATCCTAAAACCTTTTCCTTTCTTTCCATTTGCTTCTGTCTTGAGAGTTTTCATCGTGATAATGACGGCAAATACAGTAATTGGAGTCTTCAATAATTAGAAATTTATTTACATTTCTTGTAAATTCATGGATAATTTGCTAAGAAAAGTTATAGAAATAAATGCATAGCTCGAAATTACTAGTAGAAAATTCATATTTCCAATCGCCTGACAAGTGCAACTAGCTAGCTTAGGCACGTACCCATTATTGATGATTCTAATTCTCAAAGGAGGCTTATCTGATCTAACATTAAAAACAGTTTCAAAACAAGATTCTCAAGAACAGATTTTTAAATTTTGATTTTAGGAAATGATAAAAAGATGTTTTTTTTTATTTACTTCACATAAAAAAAATGCCTTGCTCATAACATACAAAACAGATTCTGTAGTAACAGAGAAGTGGATGAGTGGTTAGCAGATAATGGAAACACCCTCTGGCAGTTTAAACTCTAATGTTCTTCAAGATAGAATAGAACTTCAAATGATTGATAGTAATATTTTCTTTGCTCAACTTCAATTAAACTATGGTATATACTGTACCGTGAACAAAATAAGAGTAAGGGTAAAAAAAACAACAAAAAGCAGGCTAAGATAGATGTTCAAAAAAATCTTACTTAAGAAGGAGAGTGATTGAATTAATAGTTAAGGAAATACATGACATAACAAGACACAAAATTCAAATTCTCTCAAGTACAACAAAAACCAAAGTGATTGTAACATATAAATTTACATGATTCTCAACTTTTATGCAGCGCCCACAGTTGCAACTCAAGAGAATATAAATGATTTCCAATAACAGCAACTTCTCTTACAAAACTATGGAATATTGGTGAGATTTATTATCTCAAGTTCTTAAAGAAGTTGATCTTTATTTCTATCATCAGCTTCATAACAACAGCAATTAATATCGCATAAATGGAGAGGAAGGCCCACGTTCATATTTGAATTCAAACCATCCATGATAACAAAACTAGCTTACACCTCTCTGCCTGCATCAAGAAAGAAAGATTGATTTAATGACAGAATGAGAGAAATGTTAGTTGCAGATTATTTGTGAATATGATGCAAGTAGACAGATTAGTCTATAAATACTCTACCCTTATTAAAGTCTTTACGCTAGTTTGCTTGTTCCAGCAAACCTCACAAGATCTTTAACATCTTTGCATTTGGCTCTTCTCTCAAAGGAAAAGCCACAAGTAAATTTCTCCATTGCCTCTTTGCCTGATTTGAATCAAAACATACGCAATAACAAATAACATTGTACTAATGAAAATATATGAGTAATATGCAATCAATTCAGCTAGTTTGGTCACCCACCCGAATGATGTGTATATAAAAATTTGGCTTGGTTATCACCACCCGAATGGTTGCAATGAAAATGAATAACAAAAATGTGAACAAAGGGCCTCTGTCTGCTCCTTAAAATTGGATTCTAACCCGTCTAAAATGTAAATGTACTAGCTTGCAAAATGCTTAAAAGTATATTATAATTACCAAGTCCATAAATTATGATAAGAAGTTATCGAAATGCTTAAAAATATATTCTAATTGCCAAATTAATTAAGACAATTTTGTGGACATATTATGTCCTCAGCAAATGAACTTGAGCATGCAGAAAGGTAGAAATTAATTGCAAAAATGTAATTAATTAATTATAGTGAATAAGTTCCAGTAACTAAATCCTTTAAAAAAAATCACTATATTTGTACCTGAAAAATTAGTAATTTATTCACATCTATTTATTTTGTACCAACTACCGACCACAAGCAAAAAAATAACTAGGGTTGGAAATGGAAACCTTTAAGACCACAACATGGCATACATACCTCAGAAGACAATTGGTGCAGATGCAACACTGCAATATACTGAAGCCTTAAAAATATCGATGGTCAAGTGGGTCATCTATATCTACGTTGGGGATGTGTGCAATTTTGTGCCAATCTTCGCCAATTTCTTTCTTGTATCGCTGTTCTAGGTGTGGACAGCTTGTAATTTGCAAGCTCCTGAGAATGGTGTTGTGCTGAAGGGCTTCAGGTAAAGAAGTTATGTTTTTGCAAATGTAAATCTCCAAGGATGATAACGAAGTAAGATTTCCCAAGCACTCCGGTAAAGACAATAACCCATTACAGTTGCAAATGCTCAGATTCTGGAGTGCCGATAAATGTTGCATGCCCTCTGGCAAAGAAGTTAGCTTTGGGCAACGATCAATTTCCAAATCCTTGAGCATTGTTAGATGTCTCACCCCTTCTGACAAAGACGTCAACTTATAGCAACTACGAATCTCCAATCTTCTAAGGGAGCACATGCCCTGTAACCCTTGTGCAGGTATAGACGCTATGCCACACTTCGCAATTTCTAAAGACTCCAGCCGTATAAAATTTTAAATTTCCTCCGGAATTGCCACCAAGTCCCAGAATCCTTGAATACTAAGCAAGGTGAGTGATGTGAGGTTCTCCACCACCGATTTCAACACCACCCTATTATCACCCTCTATTGTTAAATTTTGAAGCGAATGAAGACATGGTAGTGCTCCCAGGTCGGGGCAATTTTTAATTACAAGATTGCGGAGGCATGGGAATATTTCTTCCCACACCCCCTCCGATTTCACCAAACCCTCTAAATTTCGAGCATCAGAAATGTGCAATGTCTTCAATGAAGGAAATGCTTTTAGTTGACCGGCATTATTATTAATATTAATGGCCTTGTCCCCAACCACCAACTGATGATCAATATTGTCCAAGAATCCTTTAACAACATCCATTCCTTCAATGGTGAGCTTACTAAGGAAAGGCAGTCTTCCAAAAGGTGGAAAACATTCACATCTTCTACACTTCTTCAGCGAGATTTCTACCAAATTTGGAAGCAACTGATGATCCCTCATCCAGGTAGGAAATTCTGAACCCTGATACCCATTTATGAACAACCTTTTTAAGTTGGCATTAGGACGAAGATTTTTCAGTACTTTCTGATCATCATCATCAACATTTGCTGTTTGTACTTGTCCAGCATCACCTTCTCCCTCGACCCTCCAACTTAAGGTTAAGGATTGGAGGTTATTCTTCGACATCAAATTGGCCCTTTCAGCACTTACTGAACTTTTAACATTCTCCAGGTTTTTTATTTCACTATGCTCCCGCAGTTTATTTAAATCTTTTAGTTCCCCAATTTGCTGCCCACTGCTCACTCCCACTATGAATTTGCTTAGCGTCCGAAGGCCAGTTAATTTTCCCATTCCGGAGGGCATGTGTGAAAGTGAACCGCAACCATCAATGCCCAAATGTCTAAGATTTCTCATCTGCCTCGTACTTTTTGGTAACTTACGAAGATAACTACAACTTTTGAGTTTCAAAGTCTGCAAATTTTGAAGACACGTAGTAGATTCTGGCAACATTTTGATGCTAGAATGTGAGAGATCCAACAACCTAAGGTGTTTGCATTTATATATGAAAGTAGACCAGTTATGTTCGTCCCAACAATATAACTCCAGGAGCCGCAAGGACTTCAAGGCAAACTGAGAAATATTAGTGACCACAGGTGGACCATAAGCATTAGAAAATACATGAAACGAGCGTAAAGATTGGAGTTTGTTTAGGTCTTTGTTCCAAGAGATTGGGTCAGAAAAACTACCATGGTATGACAAATGACGAGCTCCTTTATTACAAACCTCCTCTAGTATCTTACTTTGATCTGTGATGATACATTGGTTTCTCATGATGGACAGTGCAAGGTCGTGCATCAAATCATGCATCTTACAACTTATTATCTTACCAAATTCATCTTTCTCTGCCTCTTGGAAGAAGGACCTCCATAATAAATCATAGAAAACCTCTTCACCAATATCTTCTAACTCCATTTGCCCTTTTGATTGTATAAAACCATTGGCCATCCACACTTGGATCAGGTATTCCTTTTCTATTATGTGATCTTTTGGGAATATTGAGCAGTAAGCAAAACATTGCCTCAAATGTGATGGTAAATGGTTATAACTCAGCCTCAAGGATGGTAAAATACCAGTGTTTTCCTCTGATACCTCCCATGTCTCACTCTTTTCGATGGCCAGCCATTCACTTTCCTTCATTTTGTAGTGCAACAACCCGCTTACTGCCTTTATAGCCAAAGGTATACCTCCACACTTTTTCAAAATAGCTTTTCCCACTCTTATTAAGTTAGGATCTTCTTCCCTTTCTTTTGATCCAAATGCCCGGTTGCAGAATAAGGACCAGCCATCACGTTCTGACAATAATTCCAAACGATGCCATGGAAGTACCGTAGCCATAATTGATGCAACTCTGTCGCTGCGAGTGGTTACTACGATTGAACTTCCTTTAGCTCCACATCTCAAAACAGATTTTAGCTTCTTCCACTCTTCTTCATTTTCATTCCACACGTCATCTAATGCAAGTAAAAACATTTTTCCATTCAGTATTTCGCGAAGTCGACATTGCATTGGGTCTAACTCCGTCATATCACTTGCTTTTTTTTCTACCGATTCAATAATTGCCTTGGTTAACCTTTTGATATCAAAATCCTCAGATACACAAACCCAAATTCTCAATTCAAAATGCTTGCAGACCCTTTCGTCATTGTAGACAAATTGAGCAAGTGTGGTCTTCCCAAGACCACCCATTCCCACTCTGGCGTAGATGGAGACATCCTCTTCCCTGTTCACATTAGCTAGTAACACCTGCTGAATTATCTTTTCCTTCTCCTCATCCCTTCCATAAATTTCTGGTTCAGTGATAAAAGAGCTGGTTTGTCTTGTATCAACCTCATCAGTAGCAATTTGTGCGTCCCTGGACGTCACAATCGAGGGGAACTTGGCCCTCTCCCCTGCAATGTCTTCTAGCTTCTCCAGGATTTTCTTGATCTTACGTGCCATTTTAAAACGAAATATTACCGAATTGCGAAGGGAAAAGAAGTTAGTTACTTGTTTTATGGCGCCACCCCGAATCTCAGGCCTCTGAAGAAGAGCTTCGGTGGCAAACTCGTCAACTATGTCATCAGCTTCATAAGCTGCATCTTTCAACTTAGTGAGCCAATCCATGTCAGCATCGTTCTTTGGGTGCTGCTTCTCTGCATCCTTGATCACAACTTGGATCCTTAACAATATGCTCTTCAGCTTCTCAAGCTCCCTATCCAACCCCCACGCCAATCCAAGCTCTTGGGTGATTGAGGAATTCAAAGTTTCAAAGATCACTTGGAAGAGGGAAGAAACAATTGCATCAGCCATGTTCTCTTCTCTGAAATTGCTCCAAGAAGATCTCAGGAAGCTAATTAGTTAAGGTCTCAAATTAGGGAGGATATGACATGTGGGTCCACCTCAAGTTTAAAGAAAAAAAAATAGGTTGGTGGCCGCCGGCCACCAACCCACCAACTCTTTCTCCTTCTTCAAATACGACTGCATAATTTAAATATATTATATATATTTATAATTACACAAATACTCCTTAATACTTTTATAAATAGGGTCTTACTTTATTTATAAATTCATGTTCAGTGAGTTTTATTCCGAGAGATCTATTAAGAGATTCAATCTGTAAGATCCACCTAAGGGTGATCTAATAAAAGAGTGTTGTCTCCCGTAGACATAGGCAATTTACCGAACCACGTTAAATTTGTTGTCTTGTTTTTCTTTCATACTTTACTCCGATTCCGCATAACAAATTGGTATCAGAGCCTAGGTAAGGTTTTGGAAGAAAAACAGACCCTCTGTCGAATTTTTCTAGACAATGTCTAAATTTTCAAAATTTTGCAACAGTGATCGAACTATTTTCTGATCACCCGAGGAGGTAGCTCTTGTTTCCAGGAATCCAACGCAACAAACGGCGAGGAAAACGGACAAGAAACGAGTTCGCAGGAGCCGATCAAAGTTTGATCTTTGTATTTTGTAATTTTTGTCCGACCCTGTTCATCCCCGCACTGTTCATCCCCGCACAGTTCATCAGCGACACTATTCATCTCGACCTAATACTATTCATCCGCCTGATTTCAACAAAGTTAGACTGGTTTCCACCATTTTCGACCGTTCCGGACGCAACCGTGCAATTTGTTTCTGCAGATTCAGCTCCTAAGTTATTGATATAGCTTAGTTGGAGTTGTTTATCATTTTTCAAGCACTTTTCGGCGTCATACATATCTTCGGTCTTAATGGCGGAGGAACTCCCAAGCACAAGCAAGCCTTGTCAAAGAAGTTCGATGTCCAACGCAAAGTTCGAGGTGGAGAAATTCAACGGCACCAACAACTTTGGCAGGTGGCAATGCGAAATTCAAGATCTATTGTTCTAGGAAGGATTACATATCGCCTTGGAAACCAAGCCCAAGGATATGTCAGATGATGATTGGAATTTCGTCAATCGTCAAGCTTGTGGAACAATCAGACTCTGTTTGGCAAGAGATCAGAAGTACTTTGTCATGAAAGAGACTATGGCAACAAGTCTCTGGAAGAAACTGGAGGACAAATACATGACGAAAAACGTAGAGAACCGATTCTACCTGAAGCAGAAGGCTGAAGAAGCTTCTACATTCTCCGTTTCATCTATAGACAATCAGTCTGAGAGATGGATATTAGATTCTGGATGTTCCTATCATATGTGTCCGAATCGACATTGGTTCTCAAAACTGGATGAGTTTGAAGGAGGAGTCGTGGTCATGGGCAACAACAATACCTGCCACACAAAAGGTATTGGAACTATACGCCTTAAGATGCATGACGGTACAACAAGATGGCTCACGAACGTCAGATATGTCCCAGATCTGAAGAAAAATCTGATCTCCCTAGGAGTCCTTGATTCCAACGGTTACAAGGTAACCATTGAAGGAGGAGTTTTGAAGGTTGTACGTGGAGCATTCTTGGCCATGAAGGGTACTCAGAAAGGAAATCTCTATTTTCTTGACGGACACACAGTAATTGGAAGTGTATCAGCTTGCACCCGTTCTAATGATGTTTCATCAGACACTTCCAGACTTTGGCACATGCGGCTCGGGCATGTTGGAGAGAAGGCTCTTCAAACCTTGATAAAGCAAGGTTCTCTGAAAGGTGCAAAGACCGAGAAACTTGACTTCTGCGAGCACTGTATCTTAGGCAAGCAGACGAGAGTCAAGTTTGGCACTGCAATTCACCGCACAAGAGGAACATTGGATTATGTTCATACCGACGTTTGGGGACCCTCTCAAAATGCTTCATTGGGAGGTAAACGTTGGTTTGTTACTTTCATTGATGATTTCTCTCGCTACGTTTGGGTTTATTCTATGAAGCATAAAGATGAAGTGCTAGATATCTTTCTTATATGGAAGAAAATGGTAGAAACCCAAACGGGAAGGAAGATTAAGAGCCTCAGATCTGATAATGGAGGATAATACAAGTCAGACCCATTTCAGAAAATTTGTGAGAATGAAGGGATTGTCAGACATTTCACAGTCCCAGGCACGCCACAACAAAACGGTGTTGCTGAACGCATGAATCGTACTTTGATAGATAAAGTTCGCTGCATGTTATCTCATTCTGGACTGAGCAAGGCATTTTGGGCTGAAGCTTTGTCATATGCTTCTTACATCATCAATAGACTTCCTGCAACAGCACTAGATGGCAAAACTCCCAAGGAGGTATGGTTTGGACACCCTGTTTTAGATTATGATTCTCTACGCATTTTCGGATGCACTGCATATTTCCATGTGAAGGGATCCAAACTGGATCCTAGGTCCAAGAAAGCAATTTTAATGGGCTTTAGTGAAGGAGTTAAGGCTTTCCGACTATGGAACCCTGAGACAAAGACGATTGTAAAAAGTCGAGATGTAACTTTTGATGAATCTGTGATGTTAAAGCATACAGTTTCTGATAAAGAAAATCGAGATCCAGATTTGCCTTAGCAGGTGGAGTTAGATATTCCAGTAACTCCTGGCAAGTCAACAGAGATATCCAACCATCCTGGAGAAGACGAGGAAGAAATCTCAGTTGAGGTGGAAGCTTCAGGACCAGACATCAGTCAAAAATCAGAATCAATTGCCACCAGTCGACCAAGAAGAGAAATCTGCAAACCGGCTCGGTACACTGACATGGTTGCATATGCATTACCAGTCACCGGAGATGGTATTCTATACAATTACAAAGATGCTAGTCAGAGTATGGAAAGCGATAAGTGGAAAATGGCAATGAATGAGGAGATGAAATCACTCCATCAGAATCAGACTTGGAAGTTGGTTCCACTTCCGAAAGGAAAGAAACCAATTAGCTGTAAATGGGTTTTCGCTAAGAAGGAAGGCTCTTCCAGCACAGACGATATCCGATACAAAGCCAGACTGGTAGCAAAAGGCTACGCTCAGAGGGAAGGAATTGACTACAATGAGGTATTCTCACCTGTTGTTAAGCATTCGTCAATTCGAATATTATTGGCTTTGGTTGCACAGTTTGATCTCGAGTTAGCCCAACTCGATGTCAAAACTGCTTTTCTGCATGGTAATTTAGAAGAAGAGATATATATGTCTCAACCAGAAGGATTCAAAGTACCAGGAAGAGAGCATTGGGCTTGCAAGTTGAGCAAGTCATTGTATGGCCTGAAGCAGTCATCGAGACAGTGGTACAAGCGATTTGACAGTTTCATCCAAGGGTAGAAATATACCCGGAGTCAGTTTGATCATTGTGTCTACTATCGCAAACTTCAAGATGGTACATTTATCTACTTGCTTTTATATGTAGATGATATGTTAATTGCCTCTAAAAGCAAGGTGGAGATCAACAAGCTGAAGGCTCAATTGAGCTCAGAGTTTGAAATGAAGGATCTTGGAGAAGCCAGAAAAATTCTCGGGATGGAGATAACTCGAGACAGGGCCAAAAGCACAATCTGTTTGACTCAAACTCAGTATTTGAAGAAAGTTCTTCAAACTTTTGGCATTGAAAATGACACAAAACCTGTGAGCACACCATTGGCACCACATTTCAAGCTAAGTTCATCAATGTCACCAAATTCCGAAGATCAGAAGAAGCAAATGGAGAATATTTCATATGCAAATGCAGTTGGTGCCTTGATGTATGCTATGGTGTGTACCAGACCTGACATTTCACATGTTGTAAGTATGGTAAGTCGTTACATGCACAACCCAGGTAAAGGCCACTGGCAAGCAGTGAAGTGGATTCTACGGTATATTCATGGTACTGTGGATATTGGTTTAAAGTTCGAGAGAGATACGAAAAATTGTAAGCATCTAGTCGGATATGTGGATTCGGACTATGCTAGAGATCTTGATAAGCGCAGATCTACTACTGGTTATGTTTTCACTATGGCAGGAGGACCAGTGAGTTGGAGATCAACACTACAGTCAACAGTTGCTTTGTCTACTACAGAGGCAGAGTACATGGCAGTAACGGAAGCTTTCAAGGAAGCAATCTGGCTTCATGGATTGACTAAAGACTTGGGAATTATGCAGAAGAATGTTGAAGTTTTCTGCGACAGCCAGAGTGCCATTTGTTTGGCAAAGAACCAAGTTCATCACAGTCGAACGAAGCATATTGATGTTCGTTTTCATTTTGTTCAAGAAATAGTAGAGAAAGGGAGTATTCTTCTGCAAAAGATCAAGACTGCAGATAACTCTGCATATATGCTTACAAAGGTAGTTACAGGGATCAAGTTCCAACATTGTTTGGACTTGATCAACATCTCACGAGCTCGGAGTGCCTAAGGGCACTAATGGAGGCAACAACTGTTTTTTGAAGGAAGCTTGCTATCTGTAGAGAGATTGCACGTGTGGAGGAGTCATGTTCCACATGAGGTGGAGGTGGAGATTTGTGGGTCCACCTCAAGTTTAAAGAAAAAAACGAAGACGGCCACCAACCCACCAACTCTTTCTCCTTCTTCAAATACGACTGCGTAATTTAAATATATTATATATATTTATAATTACACAAATACCCCTGAATACTCCTATAAATAGGGTCTTACTTCATTTATAAATTCATGTTCAATGAGTTTTATTCCGAGAGATCTATTAAGAGATCCAATCTGTAAGATCCACCTAAGGGTGATCTAATAAAAGAGTGTTACCTCCCGTGGACGTAGGCAATTTGTCGAACCACGTTAAATTTGTTGTCTTGTTTTTCTTTCATACTTTATTCCGATTCCGCATAACATGACAGATGAAGGATGAGAAGATATGCCCAGTTCATTAATTTCCTCAAAACCACGCAAAAACCAAGTATTGGATTCCACGCACAGCACGAAAGCAGATGCTCCATTGGTTGCTTTATTCTTTCTTCCTTGAGCTTTCTTTCTTTAACAAGGCATATAACTTTCCTTCCTGTCTGTGCTTCCTGAACTGTAAAGAATCTAACGAATTTCTTTCTTTCTTTTTTTTGTTTTTTTAAGTTAACGAAGTAAATCAGACAAAAAATCCATTGTCACCTTTCCCAAACTAAATGCTTCATTTTTCAAGTGTATTATCTTCACAAATGTGTTTTTTTTTTTTTTTTGAAAGAAAAACCGTAATGGATTTCATTAAAATATTGGTGTCGATACATGGAGAAGGTCTCTTTGGCAAACTTGCGAGAGCCAAAGAGGAACTTCCTCAATCCAGTACATACCATCATCTGCCAAAAGGCCATGCTTAGCTAGGAGATGAGCTGGTGAATTAAAGTGTCTTGGAATATAATTAAACCCCTTAATTATGACATCGCCTGTAAAAGCAAGTATGTCTCGCGCTAGAAGGTCCATATCTGGGCTAGATGCTAACGGATGGTGAATGGCACGAATTGTCTCAGTTGAATCAGACTCTACCCACAGTGGTGTATAGAAAGATTCTACGGCTAACTTGATTCCCTCCCTTAACGCCATTCGTTCGGCTACTGGGACTGGAATGGACATCTTTGTATGCTGCGAGTATAACGCCTCCCACAGCATTTCTAATAATGATGCCTAAGCCTATATGCTTGTGATCACTGTCAATTGCCGCATCTACTGTGGGCGGGGGATTCCAACCTTCAATCTGTAAGGAATATGAGGTAGCTCCAAATCGGTGGGGGGTGTTCTCCTTCAAAGCTTCTTTGTATTGTTGTATATAATCTGCAGCATAGCTGGCCAGTTCTAAGCCATTCCATCCTTGACCACCATGGAAGCTTGTATTACGATTATTCCATAGTGTCCATAAGAGTACCGTAGCTAATTCTCTGTCCTCTTCACTCACCATTGGGCCATCTGCAAATAATTTTTTTAACACTTGCTTGGTCGTGTCCCTTCTGTCCACTCGGTGGCCTCCAAACAGTGTTTTCCACGCCTCTTTTGCAACTTTGCATTCTTCAAAAACGTGTTTGATGGTGTCTGGGCAAATCTTCCGATACTGGCCAAATGTCTGTTAGCAAGTATTTCTCCGATGGGCAACAGTTATGGATAAATTTCCAGAAGAACAGTTTAATCTTATTTGGCAATCTTAAAATCCAAACTCTTTTCCACCACTCCGTCACTGAGGTAGAATTGGACACCGAACCTTCTGATCGTTGCCTACGAGCAAGGTATAACCACTCCACCGAATATCCTATGTTCCGCTCAAAATGCCAAATTAGCCTATCTGGTGGTCGTCTGTAACTGAGGAGAATCGAGAGAAGTAACTCAGCATCATCTTGCTTGAATGTGTTGCATGCCAGGTTTGTGTCCCATCTTCCGGACTCATCAATAAGGTCTGAAACCTTGTGAGATCTTCACAAATGTGTTTGATGTTCAAATTAGTAAATGGGTATATGAATTATCATGTCACTATAATTGATACATTATAATATTCTGATCCGCATAATCTGTTGTAACATTATTAAATAAAAATATAATTTGGATGAACAAATAAAATACAGAATATTACCCCCAGCAACAAATACCAGAGTGGTACAAGACACTGAAGTTCAAGTGCTCAACACCTTCAACTCCTCTATAGCTTGTTTTGGCGCAATGAAGAGGGCGAGATGGCTGTTTTGGCTACCGTAATAATGTCTTCTCCGTCGCCCTTTTACCAAAGAATGATTCTGTATTATTTCATTTTTCAATTATAAGTGATCTACTAGTGAAAAATGATTAACTGCCTACAATATAAACTATATAATCTAAATTAAACCATTATAACAATTTTGAATCGCTTAAAATTGCTTACAAGCATATATATGGGATTTGAGACAATTGAAAAAGGTTAATAAGCATGGAATAAAATGGAGAAGTAGTAGTTAAAGTTTGTGTTCATGATCCATAAGAGACATTAATTAGTTCGAGTCTCATCGTCATAAAGCAAAGTGTACATGAGTCACACGATCTTTGTCCGGGGAAAAATTCCTTGCCCTGTGATTTGGGAACGTGCCTCTCTTCCCTCATCCCCTTATTAAGGCTTGCCCCAGATTAGTCGGTGGGCATAAAGCTCGCTCCGATACCCAAGTTACCAAAAAAGATAATGAACAGAACTTGTTTCTTCCTGTTATTGTATTACCATTGTTCTCTGGTCAGAGGACTGTATGTTAACAACTTTGATTCGAAGCAGTACTTAGAACTAAAAAACAATTTCTAATATCATTTCTGATGTGTTCGGTTTATGTTCAAATAAATTAATAATTTGAAAACAAAAGAGAATTCAGGAAAAAAAATATATATATTATTATTATTATTATTATTTAAATATTGGTTTTTTTTTAGCCGACCATCCCAAAACCTCATGGCTCATATCAAAGTGGTAATGGTCTAAAAGTGATCAATATTAATAAACATAGTAAGGGATTCATTTTCATGGAAGAGTGCCTTGGATTGCTATTAGATAAGATGATATTTTTAATAGATCGCATTGACATGAGATCTTATGTCACTTTTCTTCAACCGTTCCCTATTTCTTTTTATGAATAGACAGAATTTTTATTTTATTTTATTTTTTGATACAAATGCAAGTATAGTTTACCCAATATCTGACCCACCCCATAAGATATCTCATTAATTAAGGACAGACTAATCCCTACACCAACAGTTAAATATAATGATATATAGCCTCAAGCTCATAGTCGGTCATACTATCTACCTAAGCAGCATGAGACTTTTCTCCGAACCCTTCCGTATTGTCCAACACCAAAGTCTATGCACGTCACCGCATAAATCCTCTTGCCCAAGTTTTGAACCAATGGCCCCGTAAAATAAATTTAGAGCTGTGATTACTATGCCAACCCCCATCGGCAAGACATAATTAAAACTGTACATAACATCAATTTAGACTTAGATCTCCTAACACATAATTAATTTTGTATTTCAGGTAGGTCTATAGAATGACTGGAAAGCCAGCTTCCTTGAATGAAAGCATAGATACTATTCAATTTAATATACTATACATTAATTAATACAGTAGACTTACAGTTTATATTTTTATTCTGCTTATTATATAGTTTTGACTTACAGGTTCTTTGCACTTTCCAATGTCGCTTTATATTATAAGATTCCGTAACCGATTACTTATAAACATCAAAGTGCTAAGCTCGCTGTACGCGACGCGTTAAATGAAATTAATTAAAAAATTATATTCTAATAAACTATAACCGACCTTTCAGTGAGGTCCAGCTCCTGCTCCCTATATAAGACTTCGACCCAATCACGGCCACGTGTCCTCCTAAGTTAATTTTGTCCCACAAAACAGGGAATAAGTCCACGTGTCAGATGCCCATTAGCAATCTTGGAATAAATATAACGTGGGACACCCAATAGTTTATTATTTCCGATATATATATATATATATATATATATATATATGTAAACTACCAATCTACTCCATCATTCAAACAACTAAACTTTTTTTCATATTCTTGTTTAATCTCCTAATCATTTCATTAAGCAATGCAAGCAGCGTATTCCATGATCTCCCACCCCTTACTTCCTCCAAAGCCATCTTCGCCGTTCCGATCAAGGCGGCACCTGAAAGTCCAGCTCCGGCGAGGTCGGGTCTCGGCAAAAGGCCAGGAAGCCTACGACTCTGACTTCAGTGGCCGGCTCGTCGACGAGAGTATGATTGTTTTAAGAAAGAGAATTCATGAGATGAAGATGGTGGAGAGGAACTATGAGCCACCTACAAATTGGACGGAATGGGAGAAGCAGTGCTACACAAGTTATGATTCTAATGTTTGTTTTGTGGTAGGGTTACTTCAATCTCAACTGATGAATATGAGGCCAAGTTTGGCTTTAGGGATGGTTGCAATGGTGGGATTAAGTGTACCAGCTTCAATATTCTTCATTATTTTCCATTTAATCGCCATGGTTAACATGATTTTCTTCGGTGTGGGGCTACATTAATTAAATTGATTCAGTTTTTTGGGGTAGGATTAGTTTTATTAGGTCTAATTAGATAGATAATTTGTATTTATAAGACAATATTCTTTGTTCTTCCAAGAGTTTTATTGAAGGAAGTTGAGATGTCGTAGCTTGGCTTTGTTTGATATTGTATAGGCAAGCTCCAAACACATAATTTTATTTGATTAATTTTATTTATTTATTTATTGCCCATCAGCATAGGTTCTCATCAATGAGTAAGTCAATAGATTGATCTAATTTAAAGTCGTCACTAACTAAAATCACAAAAATTTATAAGTATGGATGAAAATATGAATTGAATTTCCTCTTAATATCAATTTCCCTTTTAATTTCAAGTCATGATTAATGTGCATAACCCTAGTTTCATTTCAAGGTTGTATCCCAAATCTTGTGACAGAAATTAAAATAGTAATTAATTGTTCTAAAAAAAATGATTAAATAAAATGAATAGTAATTAATTAAAATGATGAATAATATATGAAAGAAAGCCTTTTGATACCATTTTGCAAGTTCAAAAAAAATAAAAAAAACCATTTTGCGGACTCGAACCTCATATAAGAAGAGAGGGAGGGAAAAAGGGGAAAGGAGAAAAGAACATGTACCTACAAAAACACAAACAAGCAATTAAGTACAATTGCTTAATTAATTAATAAGACAAAATATACTTTTAAGCATTATTTTGGAACACTTCCTTATCTTTTTTGGTTACAATTAAAACAGCTAAGTTATAAGTTTTTTTTTTTTTGCCCTTAAGTTTCTTTTACATATTATGGTATAATAAGACATGGGGACATTATGTACTTGTTGGACCATGAGGTGGGCAAGATGAGTTGGATGGTCATGAGCTCGACATAATAAGCTAAGTAACTAAAGGATGAGTTAGATGGTCATGAGCTCAACATGATGAGTTGGATAGCCACAGGGTGACCTGATGACCATGAGCTCGAATTGATGAGCTAAACGGTCATGAATTTGGCATGATGATCTAGATTGTCAAGTGATGAGCATGATGATTGCAAGTTGACAAGGGTGAGCTACGTAGGATTTAAAAAGACGATTATTCGGCATACCGAGCTTACGATAGGAACTCACCTCAACCTAGACGTTGCAAATTCAAAGAAGACGTTAACTTGGTCAAGATGACCTGACACTGTTTGAGGATGACATGCCATTGTCCAACTTAACTTATCATCCTTGAAACGTAAACGTGCCTTTTAGGGAGACACCCGTAAGGGATGGGCTCAGGATACCGAGCTTACCTCTCGATAACAGAGTGACAATTAGAGACAACCTGAGCCTCACTTTGTGGGTCCCACCCTTAGTGTATGGTAAGGCACCATGTGTTACCGTGAGCCTGGTCATGGGTGTCACCGTCAACCTAGCCATAAAACCCTTACTTATGAATACCCCACTAATCTTCATTATTGAGGAAGGTAAGCCATTAATTACTTTAGTTAATGTAAAGTTAATCTTAAGACAACTCAGTTCTGATTAGTTAGGCATTGGAGGGTTGTTGACCGACACCACACCTGTGTTCCTTATGATAATTTATTCTTCTCTCTTCTCTTTTAGTTCCAAGGTACCTAGCTCGTGGTAAAGTTGCTAAGTCTACAATTCTAAGTCAATTCATTTCATCTACGTAATCACATTCTGGTATTGGTCAAATTTTGTACCAATAGTATTATTAAAGCATAACATTGTTTTCCATTATCTATCTGAATTAGAATATAATATTTGTAATGGCATATGAAATTTAATTTAGCCATACCAGATTTATAAGAAGCTAGGAAATAGAAGTGATAGAAAGCAGTCGTCCTTAATTAAGACGCAAAATTGTCTTCTATTTTTTAAGATTTCAATAAGAGTATATAAAATTTTATATATTTTTTAATAAAGCTTAAGGTCTTACTAACTGCCAATAATGTAAATCTAACATTCCACCAAGTATATATATATATATATTTTTCTAACCGACCTGATTGAAAATAAAAAATATCAAGTAATAAAGGCAAATGGGTCCTCTCTGATCTACTTTAACGTAAAGATTCCGAAAACGGAAAAAAAAATGGAGAAGTACCAAATTTTCAAAAAGGGCCCATCACTTTTTTGGAATTGAATATAATCACTTCTTGGATATTTCTGCAAGAAACATAGTGAAATTTCCCAGAATTTTTCATGGTTTTACAAAAAGTAATTAGGAAATTTAAACTAAAAAATCATTGTTATATAATGAACATTATATACTTTTTCCTAAATGAAAGGAGTAAGTAATTACCGGAAAAGTGAATTCCCAGCTGAGAAACGATTTTCCAAGCATTTTCTCAGGTGTTTCTTCCAAATTAATTAACTTTTTTGTTACTTTTTCAAAAATTCCTTTCATGCATGTTCATCTTCTCAACAGTTCACAACCAAAAACTGTTCCAAGATGCTCTCATAAAATATTGGAATTTATGCTAATTAATCATCATTAAGAAGACAATTAATTATTAATGATATTTAAATATTATCGTCATAAAATTGGTATAATTGATAAAAAAATAATTTTAAAATTTAAAATTTTCAAATTTAATTCTTGTCCCTATCTTATTTTAAGGAGTAAGAAAAATTAATGAGTTAAAGAATCTGCCTGATTCTTTCTTAAAAGTATGATCTCGTGACAGAGTCGATTATATAAGTATAGAAAAATTAATGAGTTAAAGAATCTGCCTGATTCTTCTTTAAAAGTATGATCTCGTGACAGAGCCGATTATATAAGTATCATACTAAACACGTGCTTTTACTTGGCAATATATGGTTGATGGAGTGCAAGCTGACGATCATGTGAAAGCGACGGAGTCAGTTTTTGCTTACTACTCACAATTTTCTTGGTTGTAGTAACTGGAACCTTTCAAATACCTCTTCATGATATTGTCTCCTACGGAATTTAATTTGCGGCAAACGTTAATCACGTTCGCCTTTTCCTATATATGTAGGTACAACTTTTAGAATTCTATTAACCTTGAAATTCATTTTACCCTAAGAAAGGTATAAGCTTGGGCTAAATTCAATTGAATTTGAACGCCCCATGAACGGATTTTAAATTCCGATCCAGATTGATTTTTGTTTTTCATTGGAAAAAAAAAAAAAACAGGTGGCTCACTCGATCAGACATCTACTGTCATCATATCCGTAAAATTGTTTAACTTCAACAAGATGTCAAAAGTTATATCAATTAGTTAAAAAAAAAAAGTTAATTACAACTTCAATAATTAAGAGGGAAAAAGATATTGAAAAACTCATCACCTTGGTTAACACTACTTTAATTTGATTAGTACTATTAATTTATCGGTTCTTTGTAATTAATATACCTAACATAATTTTAAATTCCAAAACTAAGCACTCTTTGTAATATACAAATAATGATGTTATATATAGAAAAATGTCATAGAGATGATGGGTGTCAACACCAAAGCACAAAGTGCTAGCACACACCGACCCCCTCATACATTCAGTGATTTTTAGTACTAGTAAAGAGAAATGTTTTAGTAACATATTTTTTTGACACGTATTTGTAACACTGTACTTGAGAGTTGTTATATTACCTTGAATCATACATTGTAAGATAATATTAAAAATATGTGTTTCTCAAATATGTTATCCAAGCATTATCCAATAAATCATATATGATGTCAACTAGGGTCAAGTCATTCTAAGAGACTTTGATTTATATCTTTTGTATGAAATTATAGGACCACAGTACACCACATAGATTACACATACATGAGAGTAATGTTATTATACCCGCTAAAGTGACAAATAACATCATAATCATTAGATTAAATACATTACAAAATTATTAAATATCAAATAATTTTTTGTTTTCTAGAAGATCCAACGGTTTTTCTGTTCATAAATCGTGTCCTTTTCATAACAATTAAAGATAACAAAGCGGCAAAGCGCCGTCTCCTCAACGCGTACGCTCTCTCGTCGAAAAAACACGGTTTTTGCCTACAAATATTGCCGTAGCTTGTAAGACAAATTAAATTTCGCAACCCGCTTACTTACACACAAGGAAATCAAATCGATGCTTCTTTCTTCTTTCTCCTCTGGCCCACCAAAAAAAGGAAAACCCTTTATAAATACCTTCAAATCCAACCTCATGAATTCATTCAGCAAAGTTATTAAACACGTTACAACAAGCAGCTAGCAATATTAGTAATGGAAGCAACTTCTCTCTGTTCATCTTTGAAGCTTTCTAATTTGAAGCAACATCATCATCATCATCACAAGAAGAGATCATTGCCAAGCACGATCAAAATCTCATGTTCTTCAAGGAGATCACATCATGCTCATCATGATCATCACAATGATAATTATAAGGATCATGAGCATCACCATGATCATGATTTGCAAGGTCGGCTTGTCGACGAGGATATGATTGTTCTTAGAATGAGAATTCATGATATGAATATGATGGAGACGAAGAATGAGATGCCGTCAAATTGGATGGAGTGGGAGAAGAAGTATTACGATTCGAGTTATCAATCTGATGTATGTGAAGCAGTAGGGTGGCTGCAGTCTCAACTGATGAACACAAGGCCAAGCTTGGCTCTAGGAATACTGGTTCTTGTGATGTTGAGTGTTTCAACTTCCATGGCCATGGTTTTGCTTCACTCCATTGAGATTGCCAAATGGGTGTTATCAGCTGGGATTCATCTCAATTAATTAGTTTGTAATCAAATCAATTTATTTTGGTTGATGTATATATATATATATATATATACAAAATCAAAGAGCCTTGTTGCTCATCAGTTCATGATCAATTTGTACACCAATATGCATGTTATATGGGAGACCCGGTGATCAATAACTTGTGGTGCTCCTTGTTTTTGTTATTAGTTATTGTAATATTCATAGAGTAGACCATTAATTTAATCCATTATATATATAATATTTCACATATCCATTAACTATATATATAGTATTTCACTTATCGCCCTGTGGTCTCCTTTTATTAGTGTTGGAGTTACCATACTGTCTAGTCTAGTATTTTAAGTTTTTTTTTTTTTAGCACTCAAAAAGGTGTTATTATTATTTTTTTAAATAATTTTTATAATTGAACATAATAAGAGCGCTTCAAAATTTAAATTTGAGACCTGAATATTAATTTTACTTATACTCATATTTTTTTTTAGTCAATTGAATTAATTTTTTTAATTCCATGTCCAATGTAAATATTAAAAAAGAAGACAGATAATTCCAAATTCAACCCCTCGTACAAGAAACTCCTGCCGCCATCGCAATCAAAAACAGTGCGCCGATAAGAACAAAGCATTCCATCGAAAAAGAGAACTCAATCTCGTGCAAACAACACGGTTTTGCGTTTGCCTCCAAAAACCCTTTATTATAAATAAATATAGAAGCTAACGCATAATTCCAATCTCATTTCCCCTATTTCAAATTCATTCATTCATTCATTCTGCAAAAACACTTTTAATTATTTAATGGAAGCAACTTCTTGTAGATCTCTGTCTTCGTCTTTAAAGAAGTCATTTTCACAGAGAAAAACTCGGGTGCAACAACAACATCACAATAATTAAAGAAATTGATCTTTCCTGGATGAAATGTGTAGGAATTAAATAAATAAAAAATGGAGAGATTCTTAATCAAGCACACTTAAAAAATGTAATGATAACAAAATTTGTAGTTTCGCATTTTTAACACTCACTTTGAATATGATGTCTTTAAATGACCTTAAATCATGCATTTGAATACTATGTAGTTAGATGACTTTAAATCACGCATTAATATGTAATTTTATATAAAAATATAAATGGGTCTTATCAGCAAAGGTTCACCTAAATTAATTAGTTTGTACTCAAATCAATTTATTTTGGTTGATATATATATATATATAGGTCTTATATTTATCACAGACACAGACAAAATCAAAGAGCCTTCTTGTTCATCAGTTCATGATCAATTTGTACACCAATATGCATGTTATATGGGAGACCTAGTGATCAATAACTTGTGGTCGCTCTTTGACTTATATGTTAGTTATTGTAATATTCACAGAGTAGACCATTAATTTAATCCATTACATATATATATATATATATATATATATATATAGCTAGCTCTTAAAGAATTTAATAATAATATTTTGAACACCACTTCAAATGGTGTCAAATTGATGTATATCGTTAGAAAAATGTTAAAACGATTCGAGATATGTATTTAAATTTATACCTAAACTAATATGGTAATACATGACATTACCTCATCATCAGAGAAAAAGAAAAAAAAAAGAGAATAACCATGTACTCACCATACACCATATCAACGTGGATATAGTTTTTGATATAATTTTTTAATTGTAAAAATATTTCTCAAATTATCATTAATCTTTAATTTACTTGATTGTTGCTTATAACTTATGCAAAAGTATTATTGACAAAGGTGCTCATGGATAAGTTGTGAAAACTCGTTTGTATTATTGACATGTTCTTATGGGTGTAAATAGATTAATTCAAACCATGAAACCAAACCAAACCGATATGTTTGGTTTGATTTGGTTTGATTTTTTAATAAGTTCGATTTAGTTTAGATTTGAAAAAAAATATAAACTGATAAGTTTGGTTCGGATTATGGTTTAAGACTTTAAAAACCGATTTAAACCGAACCGAACAAATTTTAAAATTAAAACTATTAATATTTGTTTTTAATGTCTATAATTTTTTGATGATATAAACATTCTCATTAAAAAATTATATAATTATTTTTATATAGTAAGAATAGTTTTTAAGTTTTTTTTTAAAATATGCGTTACAGAAGTTAAAATTACCTTATATATATATAATTATTTTAATTTATTTAGTATATGTACGTGTAAAACTTTAAATCGATCAATCTAAATCGATTATGTTTAATTTGGTTCAATTTAATTTAATCATTCAAAATAAATCGATTAAGCTAACTGAACCAAAATTAATTATATTTAATTTGATTTAAATTTAAACATTAACCTGATTTAAATTAAACTGTGGACACCCCTAGCTAATGTTCTCCATTAATTTTTTTTTTTTTTTTTTTCAAATCAAGTTGAAACATTATGCGCCGACAAATTAAAGTGCAGTTGAATCTTGACCTAGTCTGACAAGTCGCCTTAATTTCAAATTTAGTGTCCTCATTTATAGTTATTGAATCGTTATAAATAAGGGCAAATTTATACACATTTTTTACTACTTTGGCCTAACAAGCCAATCCAACTTTAATTTGGAAGAAAATAGAGAACATGTTACCACCAATCGCTTTGGTGAGGTGGTAAAGGTAACATGAATTTATCCCTACCACTTAGATAAATTATCATTCTTAGATAGGGTCGTAGACTTTAATCCTCACGACTTAGATAAAGTGATGCAACTTTTGTAAGAGGTCAGAACATTCACATTCTATTAGGTAAGATATTATCATATTTTCTTAGTAGTGCTCCTTTAAGATAAGATAGTCTCTGTGTTACATGTAACTGTAGAATGTGAATGTTCTGATTTTATAATAAAAGCATTTCATATAACTGATTTTATAATTGAATGTCTATAACCAAAGATATTGTAGCAGCTAATCATCCCCCGTTTCTTGTAATGAAATTTTCAGCACTTATTTTTTATCAATTAACTATATCTATAGTATTTCACTTATAACTAAAAATTCGGCTATTCATTAATATTCACTAGCCTAAGTCTAAAAAGTTAGACCTCACAAGAGGTAAGGAGTGATTGTAGCTTTAATTTCCCCTAGCAGTAACTTTGAGCCTTGGTCTCCGTTATTAATGTTGGAGCTACCATACTGTCTAGTTGTCTATTTTTATTTATTTTTATTAAAATCAGTGCGCGGTATGAACAAAGTATTCCGTCGAAAAAGAGAACTTAATCTCGTACATTATGAGTGATTGGATGACTTTTTTGAGAACTTAATCTCGTACATTATGAGTGATTGGATGACTTCAAATCATGTATTGATATGTGATTTTTCATAAAAATATAAAAATATGTTAATTTTTTTTTATATGTTTAAACAGAACATAATTATTTTTCTTTAAGTTGTTGTTGAGGGCTTCTCCTTGCCAAGGAAATTGAAAGTTTGAAACCTAAGGCAAAGACATTCCAAGAAATTATTTTATTTTTATTCTTACTGCGCTTCTTATTAATCAAATATCAAATCAAAATAAAAAAACAAAAACAAAATTGGTTTACTAATTGAGAATTATCTCTTTTTATTTCCGATTTTCATGCAAATTTATCGAAAAAATGGAATAGGTTAGAATGGTTCAAAATTCACACTCAAAATTATATCTAAACTAATGCGACGAATCATAATATCACCACATCATCAAAACATTAGCTCGAATATCATTTTGAATTTAATTTTTAAATCATTTTAGAATTTTTGATTAAAAATTACTTCGCATGATCCTCTGTTTCGTTATCTGCTTTGTACCCATCACTAGTGTCACTACCCATCTTCGTTTAACAAAAAATGGCGTCACCATATGCATTTAGAAACATTTTTTTTTTTTTTTAACAATCACACCGTTACAGTATCCTCAATGTTCTAAGCTTTGCTGGGTCCTCTTCCTTTTGCCCTTACTTTTTCGTTTATGTAATCGAAGCCCTTTGGACCGAAGATAAGAGAAGCTCTTGTTCTTTGCCTTTGTTTTTAAGTTTGTAACGGTGGGCTTCTCTGTTCTCTTTAACTTTTCTCTTTCTTTCTTTAGAAACTCCCTTGGAAATTTCGAATACATCTTTCACTGTTCCTCTTGAGAACTCCGTATATATCTGAATAGAGACGGAAGGATTGCTCTCAATTACAAGAAATTCCTCCTTTTGCGGCTTCAAATCTAAATGGGTACAACTGTATTCTATCTTTACTGATGGGTTTTTGGGTTTCTTAGCATCAAGATGCTTTCTTTAAGGTCAGTTTGATTTCTCTATTGTCTTTTTTGATATGGGTTTTTCTCTGATTGCTCAAATTGATTTGATTTGAGTTTCTGTGAAGGGACTTTGTTGTTTGATTTATTTTATTGTCTTTTGATTCTTGTTGTTTGTGAATTTTTGGGGAAGTAGGGATTTTTGGAGAAGGCATAGGAGAAAGGCTTTTGTTTCATTGGGAGTTTTAGGAAGTGGGTATCTGTTGTATAAGCTGTATGTTGCTCATAGACGAAGGGTTATTGAATTGGAGAGAGAACTTGAAGGGCAGCAAGAAACGGATGAACTCATCAAAGCCCAGTTAAGATTACAATGATTTCCATTTTCTGTCTTTATCATTGTTCTTGAAAATTGAGTTTTTTTTTTTGCTTACTTTATTTGCATTTGTTTTGTTGTCTTGTTGTTAGACAGCAAGCCCATTTTGAGAACATTCAGAGAATAGCTGATTCTACAACATTGCCTTATGCAATGCACTATTTGCAGAGTCGGCTATCCGAGGAATTGGATCTTTCTCACTTGACAGAGAGATTGATGCAAGGGAAGGGTGAGCCAAACACTCTGACATCCTTGGAGAAGCTGGAACTGTGGGAAAAACTCAAGATTCTAAGTATGAAGTGTCATCAATTTTTTATTCTGTTTCTCTTGCCTTAGTGTGCATGTAATTTCTAACAGTTTTAGTAATTAAAGTTGAATGGTAGGAATTAGGAAAGGGTATTGGGAAACTTGGTAAATAGTGGAAAGTTTGTGTTTTTAAATCCAAATTATTTACATATCTGTTTCTGTCTCACTAGGTTTCACAAGAATGGTGTCATCATTATGGACAATGACGAGCCTTAGCTTATACATAAGAGTTCAGGTTAACATCTTGGGGAGACATCTCTACATTGACATAGCCCGAGATCTAGGGAGCTCTCATCTACTTGTAAGAGTTACAGCATTTTACTTGCTATACTTATATCTATCTATTGCTGTAGTCTCATAAGTATTTATTTTAATCTGAATTTATTATTGTTGGAATTGCGTTTCACTTGGAGGTATATTTTAATTGTTTCACCATCTTGGATCTAATTAGAGGATGGAGCATTATTTTCTAGATTTCTCTGTGCTTTCTGTTGAGAACTCCTTGTCCTCCTTCCTTGTACTTATTCTTGGTTTTAATGTTATAGTCTCCTTCCTTCTTATAAAAAAGACAAAAAACGAAAAAATATAAAAATAGTTGAATTTTAAACTATTTTGTATTGATAGTTTGATATTGTGCTTTTTGGAATCTCATGACAAGGATATAATGATACAATTGCTAGAGATATTTTAATATGGTCAAACTAGATGGAGTGTCAATTTTAAATCCTTGTATTATTGATCGGGATAAAAGGAAAGCATTTTACAATACATAATACTGGGTTTTTTTTTTCCTGATTTGCAGCAAATCTTCTTGATTGACATCTTTATTCATACACTTTTTTAACTCTTAATGCATCTAATGAAGTTCCTATCTACAACTATGAGGATGAAGAACTGAGGACTATCATGCTTTCATTGTAACTAAGATTGATGGATGAGAAATACCTACACCCAGATGGAGCACTTACTGTTACTTAATGACTATGTAATACCTAATCTGAAAGGAAAACAATTACAATGAAATAGTTAGATGCCTATGCTTTATAAGCTAAATATTGACATGTGGAAAAATCAGACTTGAATTTTGGCTTCTCACTAGGAGAAATGAAACTAGTGAGTTTCCAATAACAGTAATTTTATACCAAAGATCAACCTTAAGCACTTATTTGTTGCACTTATTATGGATGAATTGACTAAACATATTCAAAAAGATATTTCATTTTGTTTATTTGGAATGAGAATTTAGAGTGCAAAGGGTTTGAGATTAAAATGACTAGGACTGAGTACATCAAATATAATTCTAGTATAAGTGGAATAAAAATATGAGAGATGGTGAAGATTAAAAGCCAAGTGATACCAAGGAGTAAATTTTTTTGGATTTGGGCTTAATTATTTATCAAGAGAGAGAATAGAAGAAAATGTGAACTATAGAATTAAAGCTGATTGAGTTAAGTGGAGGAATGCCTATGGAGTACAATATGGTCAACACATACCATAGAAGTTGAAGTGAAAATTTATAAGTTTTCCATAAAGCCAACCAATAAACTGGAATGTTGTATAAAGAAACAACAAGTTGATAACCAAGTTTAATGAAAATGCAAATGGTAAAATGGATACGTAGTGAGACATTGAAAGATGGAATTAGAAATGACCATTGAAGACCATATTTGAGAAATGGTATGCGTATCCACAATTGGAGATAAAATGAGAGAATTGATTGAAATGGTTTTGACCCGTACAACGAAAACTACTTGATGTGTTTGTTAGAAATAGTGATATTAATAATGACCCGTAATAATAAAGGTAGAAGAAGGTCTAAAATAACATGGATTTATCCATTGATAAAGCAGAGTGGAAGAAGTAAATTCATGATACCAACCCCATGTAGGCTAGAAGATTTAATTGGGAGTCTCGATCAAATGGAAGAGGGTGATCAATGGTCTCAGGAAATGGGGACCTTTAGAAAGATATACAAAGCTGAACTATGCCTGAGAGAAGATAGAATGGTTCTTCAGAAGTCGAAGATCAAATGGCTTCAAGATGGTGATGCAAATTCTAGCTTCTTCCACAAAATGCTAAATAATAGGAGAAATAAAAGTGTCATAGCGAAAATTGAACTAAAAAATGGCAGCTTGGTGGAGAATGATCAAGGGGTAATCGATGAAATAGTCAAATATTTCAAGCATATCTTTTCAGTTGGAAATGGTCCTGCATGGGGAATTGAAGGCTTGGAATGGAATACATTGTTAGAGGTGGATCAACGATGGTTAGAGCGTCCATTTGATTTGGATGGGATAAGACGGGCAGTATTTAGCTGTGATGTGAAAAAGGACCTTGGCCCAGATGGCTTTTACCAACAGTCATGGGATATTGTGAAGAATGATTTACTGAAGGTGTTTGAAGAGTTTTATCAGAATGGTGTTGTCAATATTCAAACAAATGAGACATATATGTGCCTAATCCCCAAGAAGTCTTATTCAGGGAGCCTACAGGATTTCGTCCTATTAGCTTAACCACTAGCGTATATAAGATCATCTCCTAGGTCTTGGCTATGAGGTTAAGATTAGTTTTCCAGAAAACCATTACTCCTTATCAGTCCGCATTCATTGAGGGGAGACAACTTTTAGATGCAGTCCTTATCGCCAATGAGACGGTGGAGGAATACAGGGTAATAGGAAGAAGGGGGGTGGTCTTTAAGGTGGACTTCACCATAGCATACGATTCTGTGGACTTGGGGCTTCATGACTTTTGTGATGAGGAAGAAGGGTTTTGGTAGTAAATGGATTTCCTGGATGTATGGATGCATTGCCTCTGTCTCCTACTCTATTGTCATCAACGGCAGACCGAGGGGAAAGTTTAATGCCAAACGGGGTCTTAGACAGGAGGATCCACTGTCTCCTACTCTATCTACAGATGGCTTAAGTCGGTTGATGTCTCGGGTAAGGCAAGTTTCTATGGTGCATGGCTTTGTTATTGGCAAAGATATGATTGAGATCTCCCATCTACAGTATGCAGATGACACACTGTTTCTTTTGGAGGGGGAGGAAGAAAATGTGCTTAATGCCATTGGGATACTCCATTGTTTTGGTGAATTATCTGGCTTAAAGGTTAATTTATCCAAAAGTCAAATGGTGGGAATCAACATGGATCCAGAGTTACTCAACCACCTGGCAAATAGGGTGGGATGTTCAGTTGGAATGTGGCCTATGAAGTATCTAGGACTGCCACATGGTAGCAATCCCTTATCCCATAGATTTTGGGAACCGGTTATGGCCAAAATATCTAAAAGATTGGATGGGTGGAAACGTGCCTTCCTATCCAAAGGAGACTGGCTTGCTTTGATTAGATCTGTTTTAATGGCTCTTCCCTCATATTACATGTTTGTTTTCAAGATCCCTACATCAGTAGCAGTTTGGATTGAGAAAAGAATCAAAAGTTTCTTTTGGAGATGTAAACATGAGGGTGGAGCGTCCTGACTGATTAAGTGGGAGATGGTGCAGTGATCTGTGGAGAAAGGAGGATTGGGAATTGGAAACATATCTCGACGTAATGTGGTACTATGCAGTAAGTGGTTATGGAGGATGATAAAGGAACCAAATTCTCTATGGGCAAAGGTGATTTCGAGTAGATATGGACAACTATCTTTAGATGTCCGTGGAAGTTTATTTCCTCTCTGGTGACGCAGTTCTCATCACATCTGGCATTTTGTGTTGGAAATGGTCAACGGTTTTAGGTTTTGGGAGGACAGATGGCTGGATAGCTCCTCACTGGCAACCAATTATCTACATTTTTACATATTATCCACCCTTCACAATCAACCTATAGCTTCCTTTTTAGACCAATCCACATCTTTACCTTCATCTAATCTGGCTTGGAACCTTCATTTCTTTCGGGCATTCTCAAGTAGGTAGATCTTGGAGGTTGGCCCCCTTCTTAACAAACTCCAAGACGTTTCCATGTCTCTAGAACATGATAGGATAATTTGGACCATCGACTCATCTAAGGCTTACTTGTGTAAGTCATTCTTTTCTCTTCTTATTAATGCACCACACTTTCCCCCATTTTCGTGCACTACTCACATTTGGCAGGCATATGTACCTTCCAAGGTGAAAGTATTTGGGTGGATCTTGGCTCATAGACGAATTAATACAGCCTGATGCAATGTAGGCTTCCCAATATGTGTTTGTCTCCACATTGTTGTGTGTTTTGTCATCGTCAAGGAGAAAGTATCAAACGCATATTTTTTCAATGTGAGTATTCCGGAAAAATATGGGGGGAATGGTTAAGATTTTCAGGCAATAGATTTAGCCCCCCTATTTAGGTGGAGGTTGCTCTTTCTCTGCCCCATATCCCCTCCTTGTCGACTAAGGAACTTGATATTGGTTTGATTGCGTTCTATGCATCTTTATGGTTGCTTTGGCTTGAACGCAACAATAGGGTATTTCGTGACAGAGCAAAACCTGTAACTCAGCTATGGGAAGATATCAAGCTCAAGGCTAGTACATGGGTATTCGCTTCGAAGCTTGGAAATGGGTTTGCGATCTTGGATTGGCTACTGAATTGGAATAGCTGTATGTATGTGGGTAGGGACGGTTATGTTTAAGACTACCTTGGTACTGTAGGTTGTATGGTACTGATATGGATGCCTTTATTTTTGTTAACACCTCTGGTGAACATAGAATGTACATTTTTCTTACATATAATTTAATATAATCTTTGTTTCTTCTCAAAAAAAAAAACAAAAAAACCCTTCTACCAACACACACTCGTTAATTACCAAACTAGGGGACCCCATTTGCCACCCCAAGAGGAAACATTTTCTTTTTTTTTAAGGCATTTGTGGGTGTTGAGCATGTAATGACACATGGATTGTATGTTTCAAAGAACAATAATTACATTTTGAGGATTTCCTATCAATATCTTGCAATTGCTCGCATGTAGTCACACTTATACACCTATATGCTATATTTATTTGAGTAGTATAGGAACTTTTGGGGGAGGGGGGGAGTGTTTCCTTTGGACCATTTTCTATATAGTTGTAGCAACATTGTGAAAAGTAGATCAAAAATTTGATGTGTGGTTATTTTTCTTTTTCGTAACTTGATTTTCTGGGCCTACTCTCTTTCCTTTCCTTCTTGTTTAATGATTTGTTGCTATCCCCCTCCAAAAAAAAACAAAAAAACAAAAAAAAAAAACAGAAAAAGAAAGAAAGAAAATGAAAAAAAGCTTTTGCTCCCCACCATGTTTTGATGGTTCTAATCTATTCATTATTTGATGGATTCTGCAGCTATATATTGACTTTCATAATTAATGTTTTGAGTATCTTTCACTTATTATTATTTTATACGTTCTCATGAAAAGGCTTTGATACTTGCATGTGCAGGATGAAGGTGATCCATTTGACCAGAATGGCCAAAAAGAGTTTCTTGCAACTGCTGATTATC
This sequence comes from Paratinospora sagittata, assembly GCA_035771175.1. Classification (NCBI taxonomy): domain Eukaryota; kingdom Viridiplantae; phylum Streptophyta; class Magnoliopsida; order Ranunculales; family Menispermaceae; genus Paratinospora; species Paratinospora sagittata. The sequence continues at coordinate 3,747,325 of CM069605.1, forward strand.
TCGCCAACCAAGGAATGCTCTCATTGATTCCAAATATGCAGAGAGCAGTGACAGAGGTTCTGAAGGGGTAAGCTAAACTTATTGATGCAGTCTTTTCGAAGCCCCCTTTGATGTTCTCTCATTTTATGCAAATGACAATGTCAGTTGTATTCACAAGACACTAATTAGGTAATTTTTTGTTTTTTTTTGTGTTCTGATAGTATACATCTAATATCTTTTTTTTTTTTTTTTTTTTGCTTTTGCCCTTTTATTGCTAGAAATCTAATGGAATGAAGAACAAATAGAATAGAAAACCTATTTTAGGACTTCTTTTGTTGTAGTCACACGTTCAAATAAAATGTCAAAAGCATATGGTGCAAGTGAGGTAGTGGTTATCGATTCTACCTTAAAAGTGAAGCAATTGCCAATTACACGTCTAATAGTGATCTAACTTCTAAGTATGAGTGAACCATCCAAAACTTCCATTAAAATCTCCTCTTATATGTATGTTCTCTCCTTAATGTATTTCTTGAATCATTTTTCCATATCTTCTCAAAATTGTGTTTTTGTATTAATATAATCTTATCTTATCTCCTTCATGTATTTCTTAAATTAATTCTAACCATCTTCCCAAATTGTGTGTGTGTGTGCGCGCGCGCGTGTGTGTGAAAGTAATCCTATTAGGATGCCTATGAACTAACTATGTTAAGTATATCTTTCTCTGTTATAACATTGCTAAAGACATTCACAACATATTCTTCAAAGTGCTCATCTCCAATTATTCCTACTACGTTTCTCTTTTCAAGCATTCTTGTACTCAACTCAACTAAGCATTTTCCCAACTACATGGGATTGGCTACACTAATCCGCTTCCTCCACTCGACTCTATCAAGGGCTAAAGTTAGCATTCGAATTACAATAAGTTAGATCTTTTCTAATCTGTCAATGTTATTTTAGGTACTTCTACCTTTATTGTTACCATCTGGTGTTAATCAATCACTTTTCCTGACTAGTGCATCTAAAGGCCTACGTTGTATGTGCCCAAACTACCTTATTTCCAATTGGTGCTACTCTTACCATTTCCCAAATATTCTCATTTCTAATTTTATGCTTTAAAGTTTTACCACATATCCATCTTAGCATTTGCATTTGTGTTACACATAGTTTGTTAACATGTTATATTTTAATTGTCCAACATTCTATACCATATAGCACGGTTGACCATTAATCTTTTGAAGTTTTACCACATGGATATCTTAGTATTTGCATTTGTGTTACATATAGTTTGTTAACAAGTTATTTTTTAATTTTCCAACATTCTATACCATATAGCATGGTTGACCTAATAGCATATGTTGAAGACAATTTTGGCCCACCCCACATGTCACAAGATATTGTCCCTCCTACGGGCCCCCAAGTTTGGCCGGCCCCGCGCCATTAAGGCAAGTCCGGGGGGGGGGGCTTATTTTTCTCTTTAAGAAAAAGGCCTCTTGTTAGTGTGAGGGTGTGAGACTTCTTATGTGTCTTAGTTTGGAAGAACACATAGTCGATGTGGGACTAATCAGTAGAGTTGAACCCACCAACAACATAGATGTGTCTATCATGTAATACTCCACAAGCACTCCTCCACTTGACCTATCTTACTTTAACTCTATGGTTTACACCCTTACCTATTTCTTGTTCTTTATATATAAGGGATCCCAAATACTTAAAATTTTTGCTCTTTGGTATCTCTTGATTTCCAATTTTCACTATCTCCTTCTTTAAACTCCGTCACGATAGTGTTGTCAAGGCATCAAGGTGATGTTTGGACAATTGGCCCCTAATAGGCGAGGTGATGCCTAGGCATTGCAAATAATATTTATTTATTGCTCCCTAAGTAAATAATTTATTAGTGTTTCACATACAAACCTTATATATATAATTACATACATACTCAATAATATATAAGTGTCTTGTGTAAAAAAAAAACCATATTTTACACTCTTTAGTCTTGTGTTCACAAATTAAACATAAAAAACATTACAAAATAACACAAGTTGGCATATAATGATAGTATAATAATTTAAAGAATCATATTTGATGTAATACTTTTGATAAAAAGAAAATATTTGCAGCAATATAACATTACTAAAATAGAAAATTAGAATTAGAAAATAGGAAAATAGAAAAAGATATAACTTGCATAATGGAAATATAACACTCAAATTGAAAGTTATGCCAATGTTAAAGCTATACAATCACATAACTAACAATACAAAAAAAAAAAAACCTTACGCTTTATATATTTATATTGACCTCCTTAAACTTTTAAAAAATTTCAAAGATGCTCATTACCGACCTTAAGCATGTCATAGGCGATTTAATTGCAAATGGACTAGGCAATGGTCTAGTCGTGGCCTTGACAAAACTGCGCCACAGCCAGTCCCAAGCTCAGGTAAAAGAGGATGGTTGCGTTAGGTAGCTAATGGTCAACGTGAAACTTCGCCCAATCAACCATGAACTATGAACTTTTAAGTATCCTTGTATTGTAGTTTATAGTTTATATCGTGTGCTCTCCATATGTATCGATTTTTCACTTGCCCATTTGGTTTCATGCAAGCGGATGATATCTACTGTTTATATTCCTTTTTATGTTGATGTTCCTATGTTCCACATCGCTACTCTAATTCTTTTAAACTAACTTCTTTATTTGTGCTCATCTTGTGTGTTGTGGGGGCCTTGCCTATTTATTACCACAGCTAAGCGCCAACGTCGTGGCCCTGACCCATTTTTCAAAACATTTATATTTGGGTTCAACATGTCATTTAATGGGGGCATTCTATCTCTTTGCATAGTTTGACTAAGTAGATTCATGTTCACAAACGATATGAAAAAGTCTTATAATAGTGGTCAGCTACCTAACGCAATCCTTTATTCGAGATTAGTATCAGTTGTGTATAGAGGTGATGCACATAAAGCCTTGTGCACAAAACACAATAAGTTATGTGACTTACTGCTAGGTTTAATTCATTTGGATCTACAATCATGAAAGTCTAAGGCTGAATTCAAGAAAGTGATTCTCTAGCTTTGAAATCCTTCACTCAACTCTATAGCAATAATAGTATAACTTCCTTAGAAATTCACTCATTTTTTTTATTTAAATAAAAAAGATGGAACTGGATAGAACTTAAAAACTTAAATTTAGTCCTCTTCCACTTTTACAATGAATAGTGGAACTACCCTAAGATCTTAATCAGAAAACTATTATTCTTAGGGCTCATAACACATGATGTAGAAGCAAAATTCTGCCTCATTTTCCTGTTGGTGTTACCCTTTATAAGAGTGCATTGGAGTGGCAATGTAGCAACTGCAAGTTGGCGCCTTGAAAACACTATTGTCAACAAACATCATATAATGGCGGTCATCTCAGACTTCTTCTCATCGGGGAAGAAGAAGTTCTCCGTTGGACTTATGCATGATAGAAATGGTATCAGGATTGAAGAAGACTTGGGGGTAAGAATTTTTTCGATTACGGTGGAGATAGAAGCAACAACTTGGCTACTCAACCAGATAGGTGAAGCAGGAAAGACGAGCATAGTTGGAGGTTTCAAACGCTCTTTCAGAGGGCGAGTGGGCGTCACCATCATGGAGACTTTGAAGAATGCTCCTGGAGCCTTTATGAGAGTAATGGTGGTACAGAGGGGTAGGACACGCTCCATCTTTATCCTAGAAGAAGTTACCATCAAAGGTTGGGGACACTTTGAAACAAGTTTGCATAAGTTCTTGGTTTCAAATACTGATATTCGACCAGTGCAACTAAAACCACTTAAGACCAAATGTGATGATTCTTGGACAATGGCGGTAGTGTTTTTCAAACTTCATCTTACTGTTCGTTGGGATGAACTAGAGCAGGCAACTGCATCCACACTAAAACGTAAGGTGGTACTCTCAATCTTGGGGGATGACATGGCAGTTTTCTGGTGCCAAAATTCCAAGGAAAAGGTATAAATTTTGAAGAATTTTAATCACCAAAAGCCAGATTAGTTGCTTGGCATCCTGATTTTCAATGGCAAAAAAGGAAAACTAGATGCTTCTATAGTTGGATTGGTCTAGAAGGGGTCCCCATTGAGAGCTGGAACCTGGAGACATTCAAAGCTATTGGTGATAAGTGTGGTGGTTTCCTGCAAGTTGATGAAGAAACAACGCAATTGTCGTTCCTACGATATGCCAAAATAAAAGCTAAAGGTGAAAGAGATGGTTTCATCCCAGAATGCATCAGTGTTAATATTGATGGTTGGTTCCTTGGAGTTAAAACCTTCAAAATCGACAATCGTCATTCCTCTGTTTCACCAAACTCCGGCGCCTTTCCCGGCAACTACGTCGTAGAAGACGATGGCGCACCACAGGATAAATCTGCACCAGTTGATCACGGACCTCATCCTACGGTCAGGAATCAAGTCCACAAACGTGGCGATACGAAAAGTTGGGTATCTGTTGTACGGGAGAGGAATGTTCCACTTCCAACCCAAGGTCACCACGTGTCAAAAAAATACAAAAAAGCTGGTATCGTTGCAAATCGTGGAGCAGAGGTAGGTGGTAGCATTGTTCACAACAGTAACAACGTGATGTCCAAGTAACTGGAGGGTAGCAAAAAGGCATTGGAAGTGGGCCTGGTCTGGTAACGACTAAAAAACCCCAACTTAACTTTAAGAACAAGTCCCATGCCAATACTCCATCTATATCTTAGCCCATCCAGTTGGGCCCGAAAACCTTTTATGGGGCATCTAATGTTAAGGCCTGCGTTGCTGATATAAGCAACAGGCTTTATGAAGTCCAAGGCCTCAATGCAATAGAAGCAGAGAGATCTTATTATATTCCTTGTGTTGCAACACGTCCGCCCACTTGCGCTTCTCATCTTGGTTGCCCTAGCAAAATAGCAGTCGATTGTAAGAGGAAACACACCTCGAAACAAGGAAATGCAACGGCTACCCCATCAACAGTCATCCTCAAACAAGGTTTGATCGATTTGTCTCAGCTCTCCGGAATTCCGACCATGGTGAGAGGAATTGAACCTGCGAGGAGCATCCTTCACGGCGATGACGGGGGCAATAGTTCAGGATCAGAGGTTGGTCAGTACGTGCGCACGAGGAAGCCATCGGCTAGACAGATGAAAAAGGAACATCGGAAGGTCAACTCTTCGATGGACAAGGGAAAGAAAATCGTGGGTGAAGAAGTTCTCGCAGACCTGGCTGAAGGCACAAACCTGACGGACTACAATGAGGAGCTTAAAGATTCTTGCCACTCTGAACCTGAACAAGTTGACGACGACAACATTGATGTCGATGCTAACTTTGGCATTGAAGAACTGCACACTTGTAATGGTAAGATGTCTGCTAAGCTCCAAGACGACGCTCAGGTACAATCAACCCCTCTTGATTTCTGTGGATTTGATTTCTTCTAAATTTGATGACACCCCTGCCTTGCCTATGTCCCATGATCCTAACCCATCACTCCCATCTATTCTCTGCCCTTGTTCTCTCCCAACCAACCCGACCAGCAATGTCCGTGAGGATGTAATTGAGCCCCCCTTGATTTTGTCTGTTAGTTTACCAGAAACCTTGAAGCTTCGAAAGTGAAGTGCGGATGGACAGAAAAGAGACTGACCGAACTTCTGAAGTGAGTTTTGGCTCTGACAATCAGTCTGGGTCTTCTAGGTCTTCTAACATAGTAGCAAAGTTTATAAGGAAGATGAATCTGAACATGCGTAGACTACAACGTAAGCAGGCAATGAAGAACTCAAGAACCAATTTCTATGCTAACAACAAGGGTAGATTACAGTTACTAAGTTGTGGTAAGGGGAAGTATTTAGTTTCCAAATGGAGATTCTTACATGGAATGTTCGAGGATGTGGGGTGGGACAGAAGTGTAGAATGTTTAAAAGATGCATCTGTAAGGCAAATCCGGAGATTGTCATTCTTTAGGAAACAAAAAAGTAGGTGGTTGACAGAGCCTTTGATCAGCAGGTTATGGAGTTCCAGATTCAGAAGTTGGGTCTCCCTCCCTGCCTAGGGAACTGCTGGAGGTATTTTCATTGTATGGGACACGAGACTGATTACGGTAGTCCAGAGTTGGGTGGGTGATTTTTCAGTCTCCATTCAAGTAAAAGAAGCTGACGGGTCACTGTGGTGGCTATCGGGGATTTACAGTCCGTCTTCCTATCATCTGAAGGAACATTTCTGGATGGACTTAGGAGCTTTGAGCAGCATTTGTGGCGAGAATTGGGTGTTGGGAGGAGATTTTAACACTGTTAGGAAACTGGATGAGAAGATAAACAATTCAAGGCTTACTAGATCTATGCAAGAGTTCAATTCTGTTATTAATGATCTTGAGCTGCATGACCCGCCTCTCCTTAATGCTAGATTCACATGTTCAAACCTCAGAAGCTCTTCGATTAGATCGTTTCCTTTTGTCTAGTGGGTGGTCTTCAATTTTTCCTCAGTCTAGGCAAGAAGCCTTGCCTAGGTTGACCTCCGATCATTCGCCTATCTTGCTTGATACTAAGCAAGTGGCTTGGGGCCGCACTCCTTTCAAGTTTGAGAATTTTTGGACAGATCATAAAGATTATATGAAGAATGTTGAATCTTGGTGGAATACCTCCACAGCCTTTGGTAAGTCGGGACACCAATTTATGCTTAAATTGGCTGACCTTAAAGCCTCTTTTAAGCAACGGAATGGACAAATTTTTGGATCTATCAAAATCAAGAAGAATAAGTTGGAGGAACTAATTGCTAGCCTTGATATGAAGGAGGGACTTCCTGAGTGGAATGATGAGATGATTGCTTTGAGGAAGAAGGCCACGGCAGATCTTGTTGAAACCATTTTGATTGAAGATAGAATGATGACTCAAAAAGCTAAGATTAACGGGCTTAAGGATGGGGATGCAAACACCAAATTTTTTCATCGCCTGTTAAGTAGTAGAAGAGAAAAAAACTCGATCTCTAAGATTGAGAATGAAGATGGCGACATCATTGAGGACGAGGGTGGGGTTGTTGACCTCATTGTAAGTTTCTACAAGAAGCTTTATGAGGGTCGTGGTGGTGATAGTTGGGAGATTGATGGGTTACATTGGTCTCCAATTAGCAATAATGACTTCCCTTCTTGAAAAACCTTTTGATGTGGAGGAAGTAAGACAGGCTGTTTTCAGTTGTGACGTGAGTAAAGCGCCAGGGCCAGATGGCTTCTCCATGCTATTTTACCAAAAGGGATGGAATGTTATGAAAGGGGACATTATGAAGGTCTTTGAAGATTTTTATGAGAATGGGATCATCAACAAAAAGACAAATGAAACTTACATTTGTTTGGTTCCAAAGAAGGTAAACTCTGCAAAGGCCTCTGATTATTGCCCTGTTAGTTTGGTGACTAGTCTATACAAAATCATTGCCAAGGTGTTATCCAATCGGCTTCGTGCCATCCTCCATACGACCATTGGACCCTCTCAATCTGCTTTTGTTAAAGATAGGCAGATTTTGGATTCGGTTCTCATAGCCAATGAGGCAGTGGATGATTATAGAAGCTCGAAGAAGAAAGGGGTGGTGTTCAAAGCTGATTTTGCGAAGGCATACAACACTGTTGAGTGGGATTTCCTTGATTATGTGATGCTGAAAAAGGGCATGGGTACTAGGTGGCAGAGTTGGATTTATGGCTGCATCAGCTCAATAAATTACTCAGTGGTTATTAATGGCAGGCCTAGGGACAAGTTCAAGGCCAGTAGAGGGTTAAGACAAGGGGATCTCCTATCTCCTTTCCTCTTTACTCTAGTCGTGGATGTTTTATGGAGTCTTGTCTTAAAAGCATGTCAATGTTCACTAATCAGAGGCTTCTCTATTGGGAAGGAGAGGGTGGAGATCTCTCATCTCAAATATGCGGATGATACCTTATTTTTGTTGCATGGTGAGGAAGAGTACATCACAAACCTAATTGATGTCCTTCATTGTTTTTGCAAATTTTCAGGCGTGCGGGTCAATATGCAAAAAAGCCAATTGGTGGGGGTTAATATGGATCCGTTAGTAATTTCTGATATGGCACAAAGAATTGGCTGTGATGTGGGCACTTGGCCACTTTCTTACCTAGGGCTACCCTTGGGGGGTAATCCAATCAAGAAGGAATTCTGGGATCCGGTGATTTCTAAAGTTGAAAAAAAACTGAGTGGGTGGAGAAGAAGTTTTTTGTCTAGGGGTGGACGCCTCATTCTTATTAAATCAGTGTTGCAGACAATTCCTAACTACTACCTGTCTCTTTTTGGAGCTCCTAGGGAGGTGGTGTCCAAGCTAGAGAGAGCAATACGTACCTTTTTTTGGAAAGGGGCTGATGACGGTAGGGGGTTTCATCTTGTTAGTTGGAAAACTGTGCAAAAATCTGAGCTTGATGGTGGTTTTGGTATTGGCAACATCAAGCTTAGGAACAAGGTTCTTGGGGCAAAATGGCTTTGGAGGTTTATGAAGGAAGATGAGTCTCTTTGGGTAAAAGTTATTCGAAGTAAATTTGGGTGTATGAGTAATGGACGAGAATCAAGGAACACTTCACATGCCTCACATCGTAGTCCATGGAAATTTATTTCCAGCCTTTATCAGGCTTTCCTACCCTTCATAACCCCCAAACTTGGTAATGGACAAATTCTTCGATTTTGGGAAGATACGTGGTGTGGTGCTACCCCCTTTGCCATCTCTTTCCCAAATCTTTATCTCCTTTCTAACTCAGCCAATAAACCTGTAGCCCATTTCCTGCCCCAAATCCCAGCTGATAACAACGAATCTCCCACATGGAACCTACACTTTCCTAGATCTGCGACAAACAGAGAAATTGCTGAGATTGCCCCAATGCTTGCTACTCTTGACCAAGCTAGATTCTCCCCTTCTTCAGCTGACTGTTTCTTATGGTCTCTGGACAACACGGGTTCCCATTCTTGTAAATCATTCTTCACCTACCTCAACAATACCAGTGATCCTATGTCGACATCCTCATGTCATCATATTTGGAAAGTCCCAATTCCAACAAAAATTCAAGTTTTTGGTTGGTTAGCTGCTATCAACAGATTATGTACCCAGGATTTGCTACAAAGACGTATGCCCCATTGGAGTACCTCTCTACATTGTTGTGCTCTATGTCTACAGGATCATGAGAATGTGGACCATATTTTCTTCCGATGCGCCTTCTCTATGCAGGTTTGGCATCAGTGGGAGCAGCTCCCTCACTGGAAGTTTATTACCCCGGGCTCTAGCGAGAATTGTCTCAAATCCAATCATGTTACTGGTTTCACAAGGAGAAGGAAAGATATCTGTTGTATTGTTTCCTTTGCCGTCTTGTGGGCAATTTGGATAGAGAGAAATAATCGGATATTCAATGGGTTGTCCAACAGGCTACGAAGTGTTCTTCACTCCACCATTGGTCGCTCTCAATCTGCTTTTGTCCAAGATTATCGATGTTGTTCTTATTGCAAACGGAGCGATGGAAGATTATCGATGCTCAAAACAACCGGGGGTTATTTTCAAAGCTGACTTTGCAAAGGCCTACGACACGGTGGATTGGGATTTCCTTGATCATGTCATGCTCAACAAAGGCATGGGTGAAACATGGAGGAGTTGGATTTATAGTTGTGTTAGCATGGTGAATTACTTAGTTATGATTAATGGGCGGCCAAGGGATAAGTTTTCGGCCAGCAGAGGTCTTCAGCAAGGAGATCCTCTGTCTCCTTTCCTTTTTATCTTGGTCGTCAATGTCTTGGGGAGTTTGGTCCAAAAAGCTACCCAATGTAATATTGTTCGAGGTATTTCTATTGGCAAGGACAAGGTCGAAATCTCTCACCTTCAACATGCAGATGATACCCTCGTCCTTCTCCACGGGAATGACTTGAATGTGCTTCGATTGGTGGAGGTTCTTTACTACTTTTGCAAGATTTCCCTGCTGTGAATTAATATGTCTAAAAGTCAATTAGTGGGCATCAATATGGATCATGCAGTTGTAGTCCGTCTTGCTCAAAGGATTGGATGTGATGTAGGGTCTTGGCCCCTCTCCTACCTAGGTCTCCCTTTAGGAGGTAACCCTGCAAAAGCTGTTTTTTGGGATCCGGTGGCTTCTAAAGTGGAAAAAAGGCTTAGTGGCTGGAAGAGAAGTTTTTTATCAAGAGGTGGAAGATTAGTGCTCATAAAGTCGGTGCTCATGGCTTTGCCTAATTACTTCATGTCTTTGTTTAAAATCCCTTCCTTTGTGGCCTACAAACTTGAAAAGCTAATGCGATCTTTCTTTTGGAAGGGGTTGGACGGCGGTCAAAGTTTTCATCTTGTGAGCTGGGATAAGATTCAAAAACCTACTGCTCATGGTGGCCTTGGTATTGGCAATTTGAAAACAAGGAATCATGTTTTAGCCGCAAAATGGTTGTGGAGGTTCATGAAGGAGGATAATACTCTCTGGGTTCAAGTCATTCGTAGTAAGTACGGGACTTTTGGAAGAGAATCTGGCAGTGTTGCTCGCACTACTTTTTGAAGCCCTTGGAAGTACATTTATAGCCTTTATTCCACTTTCCTTCCTCATATTTCTTCAAAAGTTGGGAATGGCCACTCTATCCGCTTTTGGGAGGATTGTTGGTGTGGTGATGAACCCCTAGCGCACTCTTTCCCTCACCTGTATCGCCTTTCTAATAGTCCCAACGCCCCTATAAAAGCTTTCATAAATAATTACCCCACTCACCCTAACGAACAACCATCATGGAAGCTTCGCTTTCCTAGAAATCTCACTACTAGGGAGGAATCTGAAATTGGACCTTTCTTATCTAGAATTAATTCCATACATTTTTCACCATCAGTACCTGACTCTTTTTTTTGGTTCCTAGAAAACTCAGGTACGTATTCTTGTATGTCTCTTTTTACTTTCCTCACTGATCTCCCTAGTCCACCCTCCTCAAATATTTGGCAATACATTTGGGGAGCACCAGTTCCAAATAGAATTAGAGTGTTCGGATGGCTTGTGGCCCTCAAGAGAATCTGTACCCAGGATTTATTACAGAAACGCCTTCCTCATAGTTACCTTTCGCCTCATTGTTGTAATCTGTGTGCGCAAGACTATGAATCGGTTGATCATCTTTTCTTTAGATGCTCTTTTGCAACTGAGGTTTGGAGGAGATGGGAGATATTGCTGCCTGGAAAATTTTCTAGGCCTTCGACAGTCGAAAACTGCTTTGCCTTTGATCATTTGGGTGCGAGTAAAAGATGCAAGGAGATTGGGAGCATCATTTCAGTGGGAGTTCTTTGGTCTATCTGGGGTGCAAGGAACAATAGGATTTTCAGCAATGTTATTAAGGGTAGTGATGACTGTTGGGAGAACTCTAGTGTTGCTGCAGCTAGATGGGTCTCTTCTTCCAAGATCGGAGCTGGTTATTCTTTTGCTGAGTGGCTTAGGAATTGGATTGCTATGCTGAAATTTCTTGTGGGTTGGGGTTACTGCTGTTTTGTTTAGGAGTGCTGTATCTTGGTGTGTGCTTCTCTCATGTCATGAGCATTTCTTATGCTCGTCTCATTTGTTTCTTTTTGAAGTATTAATATATTATTTTGTCTCTTTTCAAAAAAAATAAATATATTCAATGGGTTGTCGAGAGATGAAATGCTTGTTTGGGAGTCTTCCAAGACCTTAGCTGCAGGTTGGATCAGCTCATGTAAGCTAGGTGTAGGTTATACTTTCTCTGAATGGTTTTGGAATTGGGATGCTTTAATGTAAGGAGTTACTGGATTGTTTGGGTGTGAGGGTTTCAGCAAGAGGTGGTTTTGCTGTGTCTGGTTGTGTTGAGCATTCCTTATGCTCAATGTCATATGTACTTATTTCCCATATTAATATATCTTTATTGTCTCTTCTCAAAAAAACAAAAAAAAAAATGTAGCAACTGCAAGTTTGATCTAATTCTTCTTTCAAAACCTTTCCATTCAAGGTGTGTCAAAATTAGAAGATTGCCAAAGGATCTGTTTTATAGGAATTCTAAATTGTACATTCTACCTCTATTATTCAATACTGATTTGTTTTGCTCGTAAAATGAAAAAGCACGTCAGAATTTATTTCTATGAGCCTAGAGCTGGAGCTGTTGAGCGGCATGTTCTCTTTTCAAGATGTCACCTTATCTTATCTCAACCTGAGTTTATTATTTATATGGCAAAGATTTCGCCCTTAATAGATCAAGAGAAGTGAATTCACAATCCAACCCACTGTAACTGAGAAAAAGCCTATTTGACTTAGATTGAATATTGACCTAAAGGAGAGACCGTGTTCAATAATAGAATTATTTGTTAATCAACTCAGAATTCTCTCGTGTTAATAACATTGTTCTAGTTTTGCGTGTCATTGCAAATAATAGATGTTTTAGATAGTTTTGTTGCATGTTGTATGCATCCACAATAAATTGGTGGAAACCAAGATAGTAATATGTGAATTAAAGTACTTTAAATAGTAGTTTTTATTATGCCCATCTGTCTTTAAAGAATGAAGTTTTAATTGTGGGTAACATTGATGGGTTGGAGAGGTTGGTTGTGGATTAACCATGATTGGCTTTTAGGGACTAATTCTGTCTATAGTTTGATAGTATTAGTCCAAAGCTGCTGCTTGTGTCCAAACTATGACAAGTATATTTTAAAGGTGTAGTTATGAAATTATATCTTATGGGAAAGGGCCATTGGTTTCCAACTTCGGCAAAAAAGATCAGACTTCCACTGTTATGATAAAACTTCTGAGACTGATAAAGCATAATGTATTAGAAGAAGCTTTGCATGGAAAGTAGAGAAATATAGACTTAAGATGCTCTGAGATTCTTCTCTAATTTGGAAATGGATGACCTCACATTGTTTCTTATTCCTCTCAGAGAGAATAGGAACCAACATCACTAGGTAATGAAAGGTTTAGGGGACTAAATTACATGAGTGGCTTTTGAGATCTTGCAGCAATTACACATTCCCTAGACCATCCACCCTTTGTACCTGGTAGTGGTGGAATGGCGATTCTTGTAACACCTGCTTTCTAGTAGAGGTGAATCCTTTGGTTCCAGCTAAAATGGCCTTTCTATGCTATGCTATTGATTGTCATTCATTTCTGCAAATGCAGCATTCTGATGCTGCCATCAATTTTTGTTTCTATTCATGGTTGTTGTGGTATTTTCTAATCATCAACCATTTAATTAGTTGAATTAAGGTGTTACTGATAAGGATAATGTGGATTCACTTCTTATGGTCTGTTCTCCTCTTGCTTGGAAGTGTTCTGTCCATCTTTTCAGATTTTAGAAAAATAATTACTCCCAACATTATGTTTGATGTATGAATTTGGTGGCTGCCCTTTTTGCTCTCATTTTTTTTCTAAATTTTTTGGTTATGGGGTTTGTTCTCTATTTACTCATTTTTCGCAGGGTTTCTAACCTGTTCTCTGCCTACAAGGTCCTCCTTTCCTAATAGGTTGAATATTGTTTGTGATAGGTTTGTACTGAATTATGTTTTGGCACTTGAATACTACGTTCATAAATGCATCAAGCAATTGATCTTCCCAGCTTTTTTTTATCGTCTCCTTTCTTTGCAGTTAGATCCCAGCTTTTTTTTATCCTCTCCTTTCTTTGCAGTTTGGTCTGCCTAAACACTCTTAGGTCCATGAGAATTGTTTTAGACGGACCCGCATCCAGAATTGAAATGCATGTTAAAAGTTGCAATCTTTCTTTTTTTTTCTTATTTTCTTTTGTCTATTTGTGGGGATTTCTTATCCTTCAGCTACTTTCATATGCAGAAAGCATTTGAGAGATCATTTCAACACGCCTATACTATGCGAATCAATCGTGCACATACTGGATACATTCATGAGCATTGGAGGTCCTCACCACTGGGTGTCCTATTTATTGCCCGAAAATGCAATATCATACAAACACTTGACAGCCACTTCATCAAATTTTAAAAATGCAGCATCCATGCCAGACGTCAGCAAACTAGACCAGCTCATGATGGAGACACGCTCCGTCTTATCAAGGTAGTTTTTCTTTTCCCACTTCCATTCATGTGAATCATTTCATTTTATTTGATATTTGAATTAATTCGACTTCTCATCTATGCATCTAGCTATCAAGAGTGCTTATTCTACATCTCTTAGAATTAACTAGAGCCTTGCTCTGGTGTTTGGACTTAGGAATCATTTTCAAAGGGTAGACTTTAAATGTTTTCTACCCTCTCCAGGATGATCCATGGATTAAAAACAAGAATTGATCATACCAAAAACTTCATTTTGGACTTGGAATCATTTTCGTAGTATAGTACCTGGTTCTCTTTACTAAATCTAGGAAATGCATCCTAGCAAAATCATCAACAATTAGAACCAGCACCAGTAAGATCCAAATTGTATCTTACAATAGAGGGCTGATTTCAAGAAATTTAACTCCTCACTAAAGAGATGTGCTAATTAATCTGCTCCAAAAGGTAAACAGAAAATACATCATTGCAGTTAAATCTCCCATGTTTGAATAGATCAGCAAGGTTTCCGGAGAAGCAACTAAACCAAAAAGAAGTTAAACCTTGTTTTCTGTAACTTTTTGAAATCTTGCAATGAATAGTCTTTCTCCAATCATTTTGTTGAAAAATTGATTGTATTAAGAAATTATACTGCACCAACACAAGAAACACACTTTTCAATCAATCTTTGAGTTCCATTGCATCAGACATTGAAGACATTTATTTTGGAAGCAAATACGAAAGGAAAAAATAAATAAAATTATAGAACTGGAATTGGAGATGCAAGATTTACTACAAGAAGGGGTTTCCTCAAGTCATACGCAACTCTAGTTCATAGACATACCATATTTACTTTAACTACGATCCACCTGGTTAAATTCTCTTGGGTTATGGCCTTAATAATGATAGTCGGCCTGCCACCTTTGTGAGAGCTGTCTGCAATCCTCCAAGATTTCACCTTCCTTAGTGTGCTTGTGCTCTTGAATTTTTATGGCTGATATTACAGTTAAGTCTCCTACCAAATGGTCAATGGGGATATCCATGTCTTGTGCAAATTCAAGACTTCCACACACTTCTGGAGCTTCAGCTGTAGTGACTGTAAAATAGGCATTTAAGACAATTTACTACAAATTTGTTCTTTCTAACGAATATGTTAATGCCTAAACTTTTGCAGTATGGAATTCCAGAATGTAATGGAAATATGCTTGAGATCAGTCGTGGAAACACTGACATCAGATTTTGGAGCTCAATCAAGCAGCTTATCGAAAGGGGTACCTCTAGCCAAGCTCCTGCCTCAAGTAGCTCAGATGGGTCCATTGCTGCTTGAAGACCCAACCACCAATCGGTTCATTCGGACCATCGCTGGCTTAAAAGAAGTCGAGCTATTCTACACACTTCTCTACGCAAACATGTCGCTTGTTGCATAATGATGATGTTGTAAGATTGTAGAACACATTTCAGTTTCAATAATCTTGTAGGAAGAATAGGATGTTTTACAGATTATTTTTTCAGGATCAAACCATTACAAAATGCAAGTTTGATCTCAAAGGCCCCTTTTATTTTTATTTTTTGTCTGTTGAGCTTGTTGCAATGGTGTCAAGTTTCGGACCAGGAGAGCCGTCTTGTATCATTCAAAGAAAGTTTCTGAGCCACAGATATTAATAATCTCATTGTTCTGCATTCAAGAAGCTTGCACTGTTCAACACAAAACCAGAAAGATTAGAGCATGCTCTAACATGGAAGAGAACTCGATCATTAAATTATAAATCATTAATTACATTGGGGTTATGGAGTATAGCAAAATTGATAGAAATGTTATTAAAAAAAAAAAATAATAAGTTATGTGATTCACAGTCAATTGTTGTTGGGTAGAGTTTTTCTAAACACCATATTTTTTCACCCAAACTTCATCTATAGAATTGAAGAATACTACCTTTTCATAGACCATGTTGATGAAACCAATATTTTGTAATTAAAAACATGCTAATAGTCTTGCATGCAAATTAATATATCATAGTAATTAATTAAATACAAACAATTATAAACATTAGACCTAATGTGACTGATCAAAAAGAAACCATAACAATATAGTCCAAGAGCTCCCCCTCCATCTTTTCTTAAAAATCCTGCATGATAAAAATTTAAAAAATGAAAAGAATAAGTTGAAGATAGTAATACTTGAGGTTTCTTAATCAAAGATCAATGGAAAGGTTTTAGAGAGGAGAATAGATAACAAGGGAGCTCCCTTCAGTCCAAGACAAGACAGTCAAAACCAAACTCTGCTCCTGCATCGTTCGATCAAAAACACATCCATCCATCATCTTCTCCGTCATCATCATCATCACCATCATCATGTATCATCTTTCTTAATTATTCCATGCATGTTGTGTGTATGAGATGTGTTCATGAACCAACGAGATAGCAGCAAAGATTAGCTCCAAACCATCTTGAACTGGACTGAAGAGAGCTCCCTTTACTCAATACAAACAAACAAATTAATGCACAACAATATTGTTAACATTAATTAAGAAGCCCACCACCATTATTAAAAGAAACACATGAAAGTAGAAGTAGGAAGAGATGGTAAGAGTGAAAAATGATGAGAGGAAGGATTAAGAAGCCCACCACCATTATTAAAAGAAACACATGAAAGTAGAAGTAGGAAGAGATGGTAAGAGTGAAAAATGATGAGAGGAAGGAAGAGAGGGTGGTTTATATTAGAGATGGAAATGGCTGGCCGACAGAGAAATCTAAGTCGTCTGAGAAAGGGGATTTCACAGCAGAGCTACAGTACTAGAGCAAGAGACTATTAGTAGTGTGTGTAATAAAAGGGATGGTACATTTGGGTATCAAATCAAAGTTTACAACTCATATCAGCTCTTCCAGAGCTCGATCGTACTATTCTAATATATCCAATCAACCAGCTGGCCAGACCTACGATTTCAACCCTCCATTATATATATATATTTTTTTTTGTTTTTACTACTACTTTTAATTCAAAAGAAAGAACTCTACTCTTTTATCTTATTACATGAAATGGGTAAAGGAGATGAGTTACTAATCATCTCAGTGCACCATTGCACGCTTTCTTTCTAACGCATGGTTAAGTAAGGGCCGTCAGGCTGCATTCTTTCCTTTAATAAAAATTAAAAATTAAAAATTAAAAATTAAAAAAGGAGAAAACTGAGTATATATTATGATCATGTTATATTAGGACTCTTTTGCTGGACAGAATAAGATAGATAAGACTTTTTTTAGTCTTAAACTTATATTTAACTTTAAATTAAGATGTAATAAAAAATAATTTTAATTTTAATTTTATTTTATTATAATAGATTTTATATTTTTTTAAATTGTTTAATTTTATTTAATTTTATAAAAATAATTATATCTTATTCTTTTGTGCATCAAACTAGTCCGCGAAAACTTGTTTAATTAATATAAAAATGTTACTTTAATTACACAAAAGGTGCAACTACATGTACTACAATTTATATTTATTATATAAAAAATATTTAAATAGCATATATTTCTAACACACTTTCTTAATATTATATTTAAAAGCTGTTAAATTAACTTGAATCATATATTAATTACGTAATTCGGTGTAATTAATATGTAATTTGAAATAATCTAACAATTCTAAATACAGTATGTCTAAAAAACAAACATTACTCTTATTATATAGATAATTAGATATGTGTATTGGTAAAGGAAAGAGTAATTTGTAGAGATTATTTCTTATTGTGAATTGATTTGAGATCACGATTACAATACTTATGTATTTTTAAAGAAACCATAGTTACAGTAAATTTTTACTTTAAAATATTCTTAATTAAAAATTATTGAATATCGTGATCTTTCTCTGTTCTCAATTAAAAACTATTTATATTTAAAGATATGTAAATATATCATTAAATAATAAACTAAAATACTTATAAAATACATCTAATTTGAGCTAATGACTATTTGAAATAAAGAAATGTTTTATATTAAAATAATTGTGTTTAAAATCACTCTCGTCTTATGTATCGATTTAAATATATATTTTAAGTCGTTGTGGTACCTTTTTAAAATATTATAATAATTAATATCGACTAACTAGTCTACCATGCATAATTCTTTTATTAATTTCTAATTTTTTTAAATATGTTTAAAATAAAAATATTTTTAAAAATATTTGATAATATTTATTTTTAACTAAATTATGATAAATATATATATAATTTTCAACTTTTAAAAGAAATACAGAAAAATTAGCTTTTTTTTAAAAACGTTTTTAATAAAAATTATTTATGGTCTTAAATTATGACAAGCCCTGTAGCATTCGAGATTTTGAGGAAAAAATATTCAATTGAGTTTTCAGGTAGAAGAAGCAACAGTGGTTGACCAGGGTGTGTGTACTCCGCGTTGCGTCTGAATCATAAAAAGACGGTTCATCTCTGCCGTGTTGTCATTTCGAGTGAGTCCAATCAACCATTTTTTATTAATAAAGATTATTTGGCTCTGCCCACATCGATCTTTCATTGCTTCGTTTTTGGGTTTGTATCACGAACTTCAACCTTACACTTAACGCTTATCACTTTCGGCCAATCATCTTCCCTCCATCTGTCATTCCTTGTATTGCATATTTCAACGTTTGCAAGCTTTGTGGTACATTTACTACTTATACATGCTGTATAGGTCATGGCAGCGCGTCAGTTACCCACGTTACTTAATCTTCCTCGAGATTGTTGTATACTCTAATTATAAATAAGAAAATGCTAATAATTGTATTTTTAAGTGAAACGACATATCCATAATCATTCAATCAATAACTTAAAAATACAACTATTAGATTATCATTTTCTAATATAAATATATAATGATATGATGATGTTTTTTTTTTTTTTCAAATAGTTTAGTTTAGATTTAGTTTAAAAAGTATAAAAATCAAATTTGAGTATTAACATGAGTTTAAGAGTTAAAAAAAAAATAAAAAATATATTTTTATGACCTAAGAATTATATCTAAAATTATATTTATGCTAATATAATATATGATGATTGGTCAGTATTTCTTTTTTTTTTTTTTTTATGATGTGATGTATTATTATATCAACTTTTTGTATAATTTTAAGTACATATATTGAGTCATTTTAATAATTCTTAAAAATAAAAACTAACATAATTAAATTCCTAAAATTTACTCCATACACTAACACAGTTAAGATATGTGATGTGATAGGAATTAGCTGCCCACGTATCAACCCAAGTCCATATAATTAGCTTGATTCAACTCAACTCAAATATTTTTTCAATTACGTAAGGTCATCGACTACATGATTTTGCTTTTTCCGCACCACTGTATTTATTGTGATTCATGAGCTAAGTCGACATACCAATTATAAGAACATTTTATTTTTTTTGAGTTGAGTTTGTTTATGTTAATTTAAGTCTTACCTATCATCTAGTGTTAATAGATTATCATCCACACTTAAGTCCCTTAAATCATCTTGGAACTGCCCAATATATTCGGCTAAAAAATGATCCAATGGGACCCTAGATACAAGTAGCACACTTGAGTGTAGGCTCAGCCCCTTCATCATCTTTAATATAATGAAAAACGGACGCTCATCATTTCTAATTAAGGGTGGTTACGACAATTAATACTAATACAATTCAATTAAGTCAGTTTAATCGAACTCAATCTAACCCCCACTGACTTCAAATTAGTTGGGGTCGGGTTAGTTTACTTAACATAAATTCCAAAATCTTACATGTTTTACTCAATTTATAACATGTCATATTATAAATTTACTTTCAAACCAAATATATATAAATGTTTAAATAATTTTATAATATAACTATCGGTGGGTTGGTTCAGTAGTTGGGAAGCAAGCGCTCCCACCCTAAAGGTTGAGAGTTCGAATCAAGAAACTCATCCTCCCACTATGGTATTGGTTAACAGTGTCTAAGGGTATTTGTAGCCGTACTCCAAAAGAATTAGTAAGAACGTAAATTTCTATTATTCGCTTACCTAAAAAAAAAATGCTATTTTCATTACAACATTTAAAAGCAATTGTGTTGACTGTTGAGGTTGAAATAGAAGTCCACGTTTGTGTTTAACTAGAAGTCCACGTTTGTTGTCTTTGCATGCTCGTATGTCGTTCAGAGTGCGCGTAAAGTTTCAGAATCATCGGAGACCATTTCGGCATCGAAACATGAAAAAATGGGTTCTATGGGCTTAAAAGAAGAAAATTGTTCCAGGTCTTTGATGGAGCGCGCTCCATGAATGGAGGAGCGCACTCCTTGAAGTTGGCCGAGTTGAAATTTTTTCTAGTCTCTGATAGAGCGCGCTCCATGATTGGAGGAGCACGCTCCTTGATGAAAATCTGAAAATTTGTAAAACACCAGTCTAGAGGAGTGTGTTTCATCCTTGAACGCGCTCCTTGAACCTGAAAAATGAAAATTTGTGATTTTTGACTGGTTGAGCGCGCTCCATGTTTAGAGGAGTGTGCTCCTTGCTGGGAAAACTATTTTGTTCAGTTTTTGGCAGATTTTTATGTGTGGGCCCAAACACTTTTATATAAGCAAATAACACACTTTTTCGGCTCATTTGCACTTTTTCCACTTGGAAGAGAGGGAAATGAGCTTGGAGAAGAGGAAAAGAAGAGGAAAAGAGAAAAAAGGAGAAAAGATTAGGGTTTTGGTGCTTTCATGCCCAACAATTCTTTAAAGTATATCATTTTTTCTCATTTTCTTTCTTCTATCTCTTTCATGTGTGTTTGCAAGCTTTATTTTGACCTAGGGTTTACTATGAATCCCAAATTTAGTGGGTTCTTAACCTAAGGTTTGCATGTTTAGGCTATTTTAAGCTTGTTTATGATGTTAGAGGCCTTTATTGACCCAGAACAACCCCTAGTAAGTGTTTCCACACATAAATCCCAAAATTTGAGGGTGGTGGAAGAACACCTTTAGGAGTTAAGTCTTGCATGTCATATATGTTTGATTAAAGGCCATTGGAAACCTATTGAAGGTAAAACCCTCAATTTCTAGTAAGAAATTGGAGGGGTTATGTGTATTTGACCTAACCCTAGATTTTGGACTTAAGATTTGCCATTGGACTTGCATGTGATGTATGCTGAATAAATGGGTAAATGTGAATGTGTAGTGGTCCAATTTACTGATTTTGATGGCTGAAAACCTTAAGTGTAGTGCAATTTCGGCCTAGGCCATGTGAATTGGAAAATTGAAATAAATTTGGGGATTTGTCCGAAATTTTTAGATTTTGACCTAATTGATGTCAATTGATCAAATTGACATAAAATTAGTCTAATTAACCCTATTTATGATTGAATGCCTAGTAGTATAGTGGTTGGATCAACCTATTGCATTCAATTGAGTTAAATGTGGGTTAATGCAGTATTAAATATTTAAATTGAACAATATGGAATTGGCTCATATGTTTGATTATTTTAGAATCTTAATTGGCTATGTAGTTGGGTTTAAACATGGTTGTTTGACACACTTTAAGGTTGATTTTCAGTATTGTGTGAACCATGTCATTTGCAAGGTTTTGTAAATGATCTAAGTAACCAAAAGAGGCCAATTGGAGGTTGTAGTGCTTAAGAGTGTGTTGGTGCATCCTAGTGCTTTCTTTGATCGGATTGGATTGACTAAGTCTAGCCAATCAAGTTGTGAGTGTCCCTTTATATTTGGTTTCTTTATATGTGGCATTGTATTACGTAAACTGATTTGAATTGATATATATAAGTGTTATGCATGTTTTAATATTCCATGAAATGAATTTGAGCATAGTCTATAGGATTAATAATTTGGTTGGGTCTCGTAGTTGTGATTTCTTTTGGGAAGTCTTGTAAGTCTAGTGGTGATCCCCAGTTGTGGACCTGGCAGAGAGTTTTATGACTTGTGTATAGGTAGGATAGCTTAGGTTGATCCAACATGTTGCACGACCCCAAAAATCCTACTAGAATACAAGTATTGTTTGGTCGAATTAGGTGTTGTGTGCCGTGCACCAGGCCTTTAATCGCCCTTACTCAGGAGGTGTTAGGCTTGCATTTGCATGTTTAGAAAATGATATGCATTGTCTTAGTTATGACATGATGCATTATATTGACATGTATGTAATCTTTTTTCATCACCATATTATTTCAAATGCTTTTATGATCTTGTCATGTTTTATATAAATGCATGTATATTGCCACTTGTAAAAGACATTCACTAAGCTTGTTGCAGCTCACACCTTATCCTTACAATTTCAGGTTCGAATAAGAAAGAGAAAGAGAAGACTCGACTGCGGAGCACTCCCTTGGTATTTTGTTGATATAAGTGTTGTACATTTTTGTATTTTGATATTATGTACATTATAACACCTAGTATATGTATATTTAACACATAGATGAGGTGTGTTTGGTTTTGTATAAATTTGTAGACTTTTGAAATTTTATACTTTGTATTTTGGATATGTAATATGTTTTTATTTACTATTGTGGATTATGTTTAGATCGATGCATTTATAGGATTGTGTTTTTTTGGGATTTGTGCTGTATTAGGCTGACGGGATGCCTGGTGTATGATGGAGGGTATACCAGAGGGTTCCGTGCCGGTCATGATGTCACAGATAGTGGGTCGTGGCACATTAAATAGCTCAATTTTTTTAAAAGCTTAATAACTACTATTTAAACTTATATTAGTAATAAAATATGTTGGATTATCATATATCCAGCCTATTAAATTATTATTTAAGTTTTAAAAGATGAGATTTATCTTTTTTGGGAGAACTCATATATGTAAAAGTCAAGTTACTCTTAAACTTGACTTATGAGAATGAGGATGAATAAAGAGTTGATAAGCTTTTATAGAGAATGAGAGTCTCTCATTTTTCCCAACAAGCAATGTGAGACTAGAATGAAAATTTTTCTCTTTCAATCTCAAACACTCATCTTATCATATTCTTCTTACCATCTAACCCAACAACTCAAAAAAATCAATTGAGGGTTATGAGCCTTCTTAATTAGAGGCCTTGTATGTAATAATTTATTATTATTATATATAAATAAATTTTAAGAAGTCGGGTTAGGTCGGGTTGCTTACACCCCTAGATTGAACCGAACTCAATCCGATGGGTTGGGTTAATCTAGTATTTGAGTTGGGTTGAGTTTAAAAATCTCAACCTGAACGATTTAGGTTAGGTTATGGGTTAACATCCTTAGAACCTAACCTAATCCAACCCGAACCGAACCTAACATTGACCCTTTAAATCCCTTATCTTTTAAAGCCATCAAATCACAAAATTAACAAAACCCATAAAATCTTATATCCAAATTACAATTCTTTTTAGCCCTACATGAAGCCTCTCAACTTTTCTTCTTCTTTATTTATTTTTCTTTTTTATTTGAATTTCTTCTTCTTCTTCTTATATTCTTTTCTATTATTTTTCTCTTTTAAAGTTGAAGTTGTTTTCTTTTTAAAAAAAAAGAAAAAAATTTCATTTCAACCCAAATGACGAACCCGAACTAATTTGGATTGAATTAGGTTAAGGAGTTAATTTGATTGAGCTTGTTTTATTTTTTTCAACTTAAATTATATAGGTTGAGTTAAATTTTGATTCCAACCTAACCCATTGCACTTGTTTAACCGGTGGTTCTTACGTTCACAGCCTTCTTGTAATTTAGCGAAGCCTGCCCCTCATAATTGGGTTTTGCCCATTGGGCTACGTTAGAGCCCACGTAGTTTCAGACTCTAGAGATTACATTTACACCTTCTTCCCGCTCTTGTTGCCTCTGAGCTCGCGAAGTATCTTCGTCTTCTTCGTTCCTGCGTGTGTTTGATAAGAGAGAGCTTCGCAAGATCCTTCTTTCACTGCTAAAAACAGTACTTTTTCTTTCTCTATATCTCTTTCTATTCGATAAATATCTGTATCTAACACTGATTGTTGTTTCATTTGTTGATTGGAAACACTGGGGGTAGGGTTTTATTATGTGACCTTTTTAGGGGTTTTGATTGAGGGCAATGGATATGTATCGCTTTGAAGCTTTCTTCATTTTTAGTTTCAATTCCTTGACTAGTTGATTTTTTTTTTTTAACTTATTAGTTGTGAATTTATCATTGGAAGAAATCTAGGGTTTCGTGGATTAGTTCTATATGGTCTAATTCGAAAGAGGTTTATTGTGAGACGAGAGGAATCCCTCTGTAACACCCCCAATTTTATTTAAATAAATAATTAATTAATTAATTAATTATTCTATTGATTGTATATTTTTTTTTTGCATTTTTGCTTATAATGAGCAATAAACATGGTTAACTTTAGAGCAGTCGATAAGTGGCTGAAGATTAATAAACATTATAAAAGTAAAGGCAGAATAAAATAAATTAAAATGATAATTAGTAAATGTTGTTAACATAAATAAATCGACGACTATGAATCGATATCAGGATACCAAAATAATTGAATAAAATAAAAATAAAATAATTATATATTTATTTTTATCTTTGTGAAGAAAAATTAAAGATAGTAGCTAGTAAGCACCATTTAATGAATTGCCCATTAAGGAAAAAATAAAGAGAAAAAAAAGGATAGGTTTGGGGACTAACTCAACCATGGGAGTTTGAAGGGGAATTTTTTTTTTTTTTTTCAACTTATCGGAAGATATTTTGAGGAGATTGATTGAAAAGTGAGGGATTTTCTCCTTCGATAAAAAATTGAGAGAGAGAAGGGGATTTATCTCTTCTTATCAGCCGTAGAGTGAGCTAGGAAGAAAATCAAGAGCACCAAAGAAGACCTCACACTTCTCTACATTGAGGAAGTGGAGAAATCCTTTTGTATCGCACAACGAAGGAAGAAATGGATGAAGAAATCCCATGCTACATCAAACAAAAGGAGTAAAAAAGTGGCAATTTAGAAAGGTTCCAACAAGTAAAGAGATACGCTATTGCTATTGAGATTGAGCTAATGTAAAATAAGGTTGTGTTTGGTTTACAATTCAAAAACCATTTTCAGTTTTCAAATAGTAAAAGAAAAAGAAAATAATAACAAACATGTTTGGTGGAGTAGTTTTTGAAAAACAATTTTCTAATCTTCTCTCACAAAAAAGTAAGAACTTGAGAAATGACATTTTGTCATTTTCCAATTTTTCTAATTGTACTTTTGGGGTACCCTAAAAACAAAAAAAAAAAAAACTATTTTTGAATACCCAACCAAACACTACCTAACATTTTTCTTTGGGTTAATTCTTTCATAGTAAATTAGAACACCTTGAGTTCTAATAGAATAACTTTATATCATTGATTCAAAGTTAGGGATTTCAATAGGTATTCAAAGTGATTATTTATTCGAGTTCATAATTTAAACTAGTGGTGAAGAGTATTTATTTTATCTTTGTAATGTACTTTTCATCTCCCTAACCAAGATCGAGTTTAGAATTTATAAAAGAAGAGGAGGAATCTTGAATGCTTACTTTGTACTTGTTGAGTGTTTGATGAAATGCCTTGAAGGAGTAACTTACGTGATTAACATTAAGGATTGAAAAGACTCTTGACCTAAATGCAAGATTTAGTGGGATGCGTGAAAGCCTAGATAGAAATGCTTGATAAAATGTCTAAGAGGTGAGAACCTAACTTTATTGATTAGTGAATGTTGATGAAATATGTAAAGGAATGGTGTAACCTAATGGTCATTATGTTCGTTGAATGCGAATTAGATAAACGGTGAGATGAAGGCTAAGTTTGAAAAAAATTATATTTTTAATAAATGCATAACACTTATTTGAGAAAAATATTTGAAAGTTTGAGAGCTTTACATTATATCTAAGATTTTAACATTTCATTGGGAACTAACTAATTGGAAAAAATACCCAAACAAGAATAATGAATTTAAAGAAATTCTTCCACACACATACATATACTAATTTAAAGAATTTTTTCAATGAAGAGCCTAGAGTCTCATGTGAGGCCTAGAACTCTAATATAAAAATAAGAGTATACTAGTGATGCGTTAATTTATTACTTCTATGTTATTGCAAAGTGGTGGTTTTAGAGGCTTTAGAAAATTCTAAAGAATTAAGGTCTGCACCAATTCAAGGAAGCAATTTTCGTACTGGCCGTGAGTATTTTCTTTCTTACCCTTGTTGCTTGTACCATCATATGTGTCCATTTTGTAAAAAATGCTATGTGAAAAATTGTTTTGTGTTGTATTTTCTTTAATGATTTTAGCCATGAAGAGAGTTTTTAAGAATTATAGGATTTTTATGCGAAGTGGTAAAAAATTTCAATGGTGTTTTAAGAAAATTCATTTTGATGGAAAACCTTATATTTTATTGAAAGGGTAGCATGTCATATTGCATTCATCTAATATAGCTTCAAGTCATGCTTGGAATTGGAGCATGGAGGTTTCAAGTTGGTGAAATACTTTAGAATTGAGTAAAAAAAACGCATTGATAGAAATTGTTTGTATTACTCCAAATTGCATTTGTTATAGGTTACGTTTTGAAATCATGCATGAGTTAGAAATAAATGTCAATTATGCCCAGGAAGATGGTTGATTGCCGCTCACTGGAAATTGGTGAATTGGGTCATATCTCACTATTTTGCGTTCACTGAAATTTGGTGTATAAAAAATAGTGACTTCACATGTATGCAGTGTGCCTACTACTGGAATTTGGTGGGATAGGCTATAGTTTCATCACTCACTAGAAATTGGTGGGTTGTGGTATGTGGTTTTGTGAGACAATTGATATCTCATTTCTGATTATAGAATGTGTAATTAATTAGTAAAAATGTGAAACTACAGTCTTTTGAAAATAAAATCGTATATGTTATTTTAAGACAATATTAGCAGCTGGTTGATTGAAATGGATTTGGTTGATGCTTGGAATCTACATTATTAGGTGACTAGCATACAACTTTGTAGAGTCAATATTAGCAGCCTTTTAATTACCTGGTGGTATGGGATGCCTTGTAACTTGGGGGTATAAGTATTGCTTGGAGACCACAAATATTATTTTGTTCGATTTATGCGATGTATGGTATGCATTTGGGTGGAATCCTCAAAGAGAACACAAGGGCCATCAAATTGGCATTTAGATGCGAGAATTTGTGTTGGGAGTGAGAGTCAGTACCAAGGTACTTTTACAAACGTTGACATGTTTAGCCCTATGTTACCTGGACTCGGGTATGGGTGTCGGATACGAGTACATATCTAGAGGTCTGATTTGTTCATTTTCAAATTTTGAGATACGGGGACTTCGCTATATTATATGTCATTTTTTTCTTTTTTCTTCTTTTCACTTATTTATTGTTTGTTTTGTTCTCCTACTTAAGTGAATTTCACCTATTAGTCATTATCTTCTTTCATGTTTTCTCTTCTTTCCATTGAAGATTCTATATAGTAATATTCTAAAATCCAAAGTGTCGAACGCATATTCCATACCCATGTCGCATCATAAAGTGTTAGACACGGGTACGTTGGGCTAAAGTAAAGAGTTTGGGTAACATAAGACTTTAGCCATACATTTGAGGAAGCAGTTAACAATGACTTAAGCCGGAAAAGCGATGTCAATGTGAGTAGCAACTGTGTACCCAGGTTGAAAATTAGGACAGGCGAAGACATTAACAGCTTCTCATAGCTGGTTAAGTATGAAGGAACTAATTTTCCCTTGACCGAGGGGCGTTGTAATATGAGTCTTGTACTTGATGAAGTTTCTAGTTAAGTGGTTGTACGTGGATCCATGTATATAGGTCATGCATGCATCATGATATCTATATGTTATTACTAATCTTACATTTATGCATTCTCTTCCATTGATTAGTTGTGGCTACCTATTATTTGATTATGATAATGGTGGTTTGCCAGAGCATTAATCACAAGCTAGTTCAAATCATCACTAGCTTCTATTTTTCAATACTATACAAGGTAGCAAAAAACCCAAGTAGATTGAAGTCGAGGATCAAGAGCATGCATCAAAGATTGTGTAGAGCCATTTATCATTGTATTGCTTATTATTTTTCAGTGTTTTCAAGGTGTTGCCTAGGCGTAGTGCTAGGTAGACAGTGAGGGTTTGTGTAAATATTTAAAAAGTTTAAGGGGGTCTCTCTAATTTTTTTTTAAAAATCTTTAAAAACAGAAACTTCCCCTTTCTACAGTAAACCCTCGAACCTCTATCTCCCTAAGCCTATTCTTTCCATTTGTTCCGAATAAGAAACATCGTTGACATCTCCGGCGACCGTCAGCAATAGATGTTTGATGTCCAACAATTTGTGGACATGATTTTAATTAATATGAAGTGTTTTTTATTATTTTATGAAAATTTAACATTCATTATAGAAAATATAGTTAGATATATATATATTTATGTATATGGACTGTCCAGGGACCTATAAATAATTATTTTTATCGCCTAGGCCACGTCTAGGCTACGCCTCGCCCAGACAAGACAAATTGCCTAGAGATTGCCTTGGCGCCTTGAAAACACTGTTATTTTTAGGACTCGGTAGCTTACCTATGTTGTTTAGTTTAAATGGACCTTTGATTATTCATTTATTTTATTGTTATTCTTTTGAATTTTTATTTGAAGTTGCTCATTATAAGACCTCTCATTAAATTTAGTGGTATCATTTGAGATTGTTGTAGTAGTTAAATAGTTAGAACTATGGGAAGGTTTATTGTGGGTAGATTAATGTGGTATATATTGACTTAAATGGAGTATGGTATATGTTGATAATTATATGGAGTGTTATAAGAGGCATTTACAGGTTGAGGAAATTTTGGAATGTCCAAAATATCCAAAATACAAAGGACGCTCTGCCAAAACTTTGGTAGATATTCCTTGTGATACATGTTGATAGTAATGATTCGGGTAAGGGTCGTTACACCCTTTGGCTGGCCACTTAGATTGGTTCTCGTAAGAAACCTGATTGTTCACAGTTGAGGCTTTCAGATTGCCCTTTTTGTGGAATCACAATGACAGGTTTTGTTTGAGTTACACAGAAAAAACCTGGGCTATGGATTTTAAGGTCACATGTTGCTTGTGGCCTGATTGGAACTAATCAGAGTTGTTAGATAATTAAGGAATTCCAAATTGAAAACAGTCAAATTGTGATTAAGTTCACTGCTTAAGGGTAAACAATGTGTTAACTCCCTATAATAGGAGTCATATTTTATCTACCTATGCGCAAAGTGCAATTATACTTCTTGTGAAATTTTCTATGTGACCTCTTACTCCACCGCACAAGTGCTAAACACGTAACTCCTTGGTGTTCAGGGGCTTGGGGTTTTACTGCTTGCAACTTGGTAGGAAATGGCAAGAAATGGTGATATTTTAATGCTTGAAGCACCGCCTTCCTGGCGTGCTACCTCAGCAGAGGAGACTATTGACGCACTGCCTTATATTGACGAAGACTATGGTAACCCAAATGTGAAGGCAGTTGTTGATAGATTAGTTGAAGAGGAGATGAGGAGGAGCACAAAGAAGCCTGCCGATTTCCTAAAAAATCTTCCTTCAGCACCCAAGTCCAGTTTTGAGGTAATTTTGCGATTTAAGAATTTCTTCAGTTCTTTGATAGTTAGATGCAACTGTGAAACAGTCCAAGAGTTTGGATTGTGTGTGCGAAACTTTTCTTTTAGTTCAAGCTTTTATCCCAATATTTGTGACATTGTTGGCATTATGTACTTATCAAAATTCATGTGCAATTATAGCCAAATTGAGAAAAGTGGGTCTACTATATTCAAATCTTCATTTTAGGCATAAATGTCCAGCACCCTGGATGATTGTGTTTTGTTTCACTTTAAAATTTCTCTCTCAATTATTCCTCATCACTTTCGTATGATTTGTACATCTCATAGTTATTATATTGTGATGGTTTTAGATATTTGCTTGTGGTCCTGTGTACCCCCAAAAGAAGTATATTTCTTATGATTGCTAAATGTAAGCTTTCTTTTTCCAATTACGATAATGTCATTGCAGAACCATCCTATGCTTGCCAGAGAATATGAACGTGTTAGGGCTGGCAAGCCTCCTGTGAACCTAGAAATGGCTCGCTATACTCTAGAGCAGCCACCTGTCAGCAAACGCAGTGATGCTAATGCTTGGAAACTACACCTAGAAAATGCTCAAAGCTCACTACAGCATCAAATAGTAAGGTGACTATCTTAACCTTGATGCTAAAAGGTATCACTAGAATTTCAGATGATATGGCCAATATTCGAACACATGCTTGCTTATTTGGTTTCTGGTTCAAAATTTTTTACTAACAAGACTTGTTTTTGTCATACGCACGTAAATGAGCGCGTGTTTGTCTCTATACCATACTAGCACGCACATACTCGAACTCATACCAACTCTTGTATTTGCATAGGAATCATCATTCATATCTTGCACCTGTTAGTCCTCTTTGATATATCATTTTGTGCTTCAAAGCAATCTTGAGTCTGAGGGCAATTCCATGTAAGATCAGAACTTTCCTGCAAAAAAGTGGATATCTTGATGGAGACAAACCTCCTTTTAAGTTTTAGGGTGGTGCATTGATAGATTAATGAGGCACTTGAATCTGATTATTCATGGAAATCCTAATGTTAATCCTCATAAGTGATTGAGAGATTCAAAGTCACAGCAGGATGTTGGAAGAGAGATTCTTTTCAAAGGTTCAAAGGCAATGACTTTAATTGCGTGCTTTTCATGTAAGTCCAATATTTTTCAGTTTTCTGCCCAAGCTAGAGTAAGATGAAGGAATAAGATTCTCCAAGCCAATTCCGAGTACTTTGAATAAGGGTTTTGGGTGGTTCAATTTTCATGGTTATCGTAGTTTGAACATATGGAGCATTGCACTAAAACTGGATGAAGAATGTTTTTTTGTTTTTGTTGAATCATTCAATATGGAAATCTGCTTGCTGTCTCCTAACTTATTGACTTTGCAGGCTGGAAAATCTGGATTTGATGTCAAAGCATGGTGCTGATGTATGGAAGCATCACAACCAACGGCTGGAAGCTTTCTTGTCTAGGTCTATTTGAATTAGCTACTTGTGTTATTTGCTTCCGTGGCGCTTGTTGGGCAATATTTTATGTCAAGCATTCTAGTCAAATGGTTGGAGTTCATATTAATTTGCATGGCATGTATGCTGCATACATTTCTTCGCCTTTTGGTCTCATTGCTCTTTCTTTCTTGTTTTTTATTCTTTCTCCATCATCTTTCGGCTGGGCTTGAAGGTCTCTTCTAAAGTAGCATATTTTTATTATGTACTGTTTTGTGCAAAATTTTTACCATCAATCTAAGACCAAATTGAGCCTCATTAAGATTTCATTGTTTGGTAAAATCTTTGGAGTGTTTTGGAATGCTTGCATTTCTTCATTAGTATTTATCAGACGTTATATGCAAGGACAATGAGACCTATGTTATCAGCATGTTAGAGGAATTATTTTTTGTTTTTATTTGTTTTTTGAGTGGGCTAAAATCACATTCACATGTACTCTGGAAAAGGCTTTTATTTAGTTGAGTTTTTTTGCAACAAAACCAAAAAACTTTTTGCCTTGTTTTGTCAACATCTCATCCTCACTCTCTGCATCTATTTCCTTTATCATGGTGTATGGAGACTGTTTTGCTAATTGGTCCTGTTCTTCTTCATAGTTGAGCAACTTTTGTGTAAACTGACTCCACTTAAGAACCAAACATGCCTCCCCCCGCCCCTCTCCGGATCTTAAAAAAAAAGAGGGAAAAAAAATGAAAAGTTTAATTGTACTATTACTTTTCTGTCTATCTCTTCAAGAAATGAAAATGGCGATAGAATCTCCCTGTTGTCATGTGGATATTAAATGTAGACCCTTTGTTACATAGATCGGTTGCCTGGATGTTCCTTTTTCACCTATCAAATAGTTTTTTTTAAGTCAGTCACATCCTCTGAAGAAATTGCCAAATTACATACTGAATGTGGATGTTATGCTTATTTCTAATTGTTGTTAACATTTCATGTTAGTTTGTTATGTAATATTTTTGCTGTTGCAACCTTCTTTTTCAGTATGCAAGCAGAAGCTCTTGAATACAATGAAAGGATTGAAGCCGTGAACCGTGAAAGGAAATATCATCAGGTAACATTTAGAGTAGAACAACATTTTGATGAAATACTTGTGTGCTTCTAGATGTTGATCAGAGCTAGATAAAGATACTAATTTCCTTGATATGAGCAGCAAAATGCTGCAGGTGAGCTTAATGCTTTGTCTGCACAATGGAAAGAACTATGTCTGAAGAACATAGAGATACATGCTGCATGTGCTGCCATTGAAAATGATATTGAAGAACTAAGGCGAGAAGCTACAGAAAGGTATATTTGCCGTTCCATCTTGATTCTTTCTTCTGTATGTGTTTCATTTTTTATGGTACTTGATTTAATATGCTACCTTTGCAGGGGATTTAATCTTGAGGCTGACATAGAGAAAGGCCCCTTGCATCAATGACACAAAGGTATGCATTTTTGTGGCTATTACATTATACATTTTGTCTTTATCATATTTGTCCACAAGTAGCTCACTTTTTTGTATAACTTAGCTAATGGGTGACAAACCTTGATGATGCAAATATGCACAAAAGCTAAAGATGCACAAGTTGAAATTTGGATGAAAACTCTGTTGCAAACTCGAACATCCCGCAAACCTTGGATCATCTTGGATCTTTGTGTATTGCGTGGGTCCATGTTGATCCAAGGGACATGAGATGTTCAAGTTTTCATTCAAGCTTCAACTCGTGTACACTTAGCACTACTTAAAATATATGTATGTAGTTTCTCCTAAATATGAATATTATTCCTTAATAGTTATTTTGCAGCAAACCTAACTGAGCATAAATGCCTTGAAAGCCTTTGCCTGGAATTCATTGTGATTTTGTTTCTTGCAGCAAATGCACAAGTAACTGTGCTAGGTGTTGGTTTTGCAGACATGTCAGAAGAGAAAAATGGCATACTTCAGTGAAGGCATTGAAGAAACTGTTCTACCTATCAGAATAAAGTTGTGGATCTGATTTTGGTGGTGCCTCCCTTCATCGATGATGTATTCCCGCCTCTGTTATTCCAGTTAGAACACGTTAACTTCCAATCAAGATTGCATTTCCCTGTGTTTATGAGCAATTCGATCTATTGTTAGTATTTGCGGCAAACGTAGGATTTGTTTGGACTTCAACAAGCTTCTATTTTCACATTGTGAGGAGTTATTGTGGGCGTATTATTGTTGCATTTTATGCCAATTAAATGGTGCTAATCTATCTTTAAGGATAAAGGTAGAGGAAGACGTAAAATAATATTAATATAAATAATTAAAAAGGATATAATTACATATAATTTAAATGTTAATTTAGCCCTTGATAGAAAACAGAGTGGAGGAAATAAATTCATGAGTAGTTTCCATATGTTCAGATTATTTCTCTGTTTTCAAGTCACTAGAAATTGTGAACATTATAAATGTATTTTAGTGGTTTGAAGCTATTGTACACTTATTCTTGTTAAGTTGTACTGTTCTAGAAGTTGATGAATACAGCCGTTTATCCAGTTTAGTTGCTCTATTTAATTTCTAAAATGAACAAAATCAGAATTTTTGGTTATTGATTTTTGAAAGGTGTTACGGTGTTTATATGTAATTAATTTGTTTATTAAGAAATTATTATTCGAGGATTAGCTTTGTGTAGCGATGTTGGGGCTTAAAAGGTTAGAAATTCAAACTTTTTCATTATATAGTATGATAATCAATAAGGGTAAAAAATGAGGGCAATACATTTTGAGAAGTAACATTCCCGGTACAAAAAGTGTATTACATGCAATAGAAATTATTAAGTGGTGTATCAAGAAAAAAGTTATTAAGTGGTGTAGCAATAGTTCATTTTTTGTATTTAATCAGACAATCCATTTACACCTCTATATATATATATATATATATATATATATATATATATATTTTTGGGTTTTTCAGGACGTTTTTTTTTTTTTTTTTTTTTTTAGCGAGACTAATTTACATTTGAACATTGCAATGGTATTGAGCAACTCTTTTCAAGTGAGTGCGATTAAGGTATATACGAGTTTTGATTTTTAGACCTTTATTCCTCAATCCCTTTTAGTATGACCCCCAATCATCAATGTTGCATTACATAGAGTTTACACCTCTATATATTCAAATGTCTATGTACATACCATTTGTAATATTCTAACTTTGAATTTAATATATTTACTATTTTATAAAATATTTAAATATTGGCTTTACATATCTTCAAATTCAAGCATTTAACTAATTAGGAATATTTATGCATTTTATTGAGATAAAATACTTAAAATAAAGCAAGTAATACTTCATGAAACGTGGCTGATTTATGATAACCAGTCTTCATTATGTGAAATAATTTATTCTTTTAATTCTAAAGATAACAGCGATTCTGCTGAGTAACGGTGAAGACTTTTTCTTTTTGAAAATTAAGATGTTTTCTTTTAGAAAATCCTGTGTAATTATCCTAATACAGCTTGAGGGCGAATTTGACAATTATGATCAAGGATTCTCACGATGTGAAGGTGGCAAAGCACTAATTCTTATCCCGACATAACCACATGGCTAACCATTATGGGGGTTGGTATAGTCGGTTGACTGTAAAATATGTTTTGAGGTATGCATACGTGCCACGTGACTTTGTAAGTCACGATTGTTTGACACGCGTATGTGACAGTTAATTTAGTATCAAAGAATGATCTCGGAGACTGGCCACTTCTATTTTTCAAAACAATACTAGTTTTGTTTAAAAGGAAAATACTATATATAATTTTGAAAAAAATAATAATTTCGGAACCGAACCCACGTAGAGGTCCGGCCCCTACTTTACAATCGGCCCCATACGGAGGCCAGCTAGCTCAAGGGATCGGCCCTCATAAGAGCCGACCCCAAAAGGGATGCTGTCACACCCCACCGGATTGCCCCCGCACTGGATGTGACAATTAGTTACGAGTGTCGACCTCATTCGAACTAAGTCGCACACACAGAAGCATAGTGGCTCAAAACAGCATTAACATAGCGTAAATTTCTTTAGGAAAATACTAATATATTATGCATAAAGTTTGAGTTGTTACATCGTCATTTCACAAAAAGACAAAATAAAGATAAAAATGGTAAAGCCCCTATAAAAGTAGCAAAATAACATAAAAGAAGAAGTCAAGAGAAAGCGCATATACAAAACTCCCCACATGAATCGGGTTTGGCCACTGGCCCCGGTATAACTCCAACCTAACCCATCTTAATTGCCTGAAAAATTAGCAACAGGGTGAGCTTAACAACTCAGTGGGATCAAGCAAGATAAATGGAGCTTACATGAATAATAATAAGTACAGAACAACAGTCATCAAAAAGTTATGCCACAACAATATAATCAAACAATGAATGATGGTCATATGGCCTCATAGACCAAGCACAATACAACTAGCAACTTGTGAGTCGAGGCGCCAATGCAACATGTAGCAGCTGAGAGATCTCCTGAGGTCCAGTGCTAATCAGTGACAGAGCCACCTCATGGTCCAGCATAACGGCATAACACCCATGAGTTCAATGTCCGACTGCCTTAATAATGTTTTATATCTTTTTATGATAACCCATGGTCCAACGTAATGGCATAGCACCCATGGTTATAGTATATAGTATTTAATAAATAATTTTCATGCATAAAGTAGAGCATGGTAACGTCTATGTTGCATGATGCTATGTGAATTATCATTAAACAGGAAAGAGACGCAAACTTAGCCTTTATTCCCCACCTTATCATACTTGTGGCGGCGCGGCATCTTATTTTCTTCTTTAAAGAATGTGGGAGCACAAAAAAAAAAAAAAAAAGTCGAGAGAGAGAGCAGGGCAGTGAAGTGAATGGGGGTCACCCCATATTTATAGGGGTGGCCCAAGGGTTCTTACGATGTAAGGAATGAAAGCTAGATTTGTATCTCTTACCTGTTTAATGATAATTTAATAGCATCATGCATCATAGACGTTTTTATGCTCTGCTTTATGCATGAAAACTATTTATCTTATCAAATGCT
The DNA here is from genome assembly GCA_035771175.1 of Paratinospora sagittata. Taxonomy (NCBI): domain Eukaryota; kingdom Viridiplantae; phylum Streptophyta; class Magnoliopsida; order Ranunculales; family Menispermaceae; genus Paratinospora; species Paratinospora sagittata. The sequence goes on from CM069605.1 coordinate 3,783,333, forward strand.
ACATACTATAACCATGGTATTTACACTATTTATCAAATAAAATGTCGCAAATCTTTACACTATTTATACTAGGCTCACCTATCACCAAGACTTGGCGATTCTGATTATCCTCCAAATTCATACGTCCTATTCCGTATAAACTTGGTGATAAGGAACATGGTCAAGTCAAGGGAATTTGTGTGCGGTCTTTTGCTAATTCTTGTGAAAGATCGTCTACTACTATTATCTTCCGAGTTCTCATGTCCCATGCCATGTAAACTTGATGATACTAGTGGTAAGTCAAGCTTCCACAATGAACTGCGACATAGTAGATCCGTAGGTTACCTCATCACAAGTTTTTCACCAGTATTTGTGTGAGTTTGTTGTGTCTCATACCATGTCAAACTCATTACTAATGGAGAAATTCACCGGACAAGTGGGCTTACCATAGATAGTCTATCACATAATCAAGCAAGTTCTAGCATATCTACGATTATTAAAAGCATAAAATCCAGCATGAATTTTTTTATTTTTTTATTTTTTCAATTTTGCAAATTACTCAAACTGCTACACATATACTTAAAACTACTACAAAGCTACTAAAAACTAATGAGGTGCAAAATCAAAAACTTCATAAGAGTATTGAGATTCTGATTGTTCTACGTTGAGAGAGTAGGTAGGGGTCTGGATGAATTCTTCTACAAACCTCAAATTATCCAGCTAGAAGCCTTTGAGTTGAGGTTGAGATCCCCAGGGGGACCCTGTGCCAGCTGCAAAGATTGTCCAATTTCTCCCCCACTTGGAAACGAGGGGGCAACCCTTACTACTACGGCGTTGCACTCTTCGCGCCATTTTAACAATGAGTCGATAGCCTCTCTGTTTTCCATGAGGTTGCGCTCGATTTTGCCGAAATGTTCCTTTATGCGCTTCATCATCCAATCTTCGAACGCCAATATTAGCTCGTTCATCTTGTTCGCTAACCGCTATTCGCAATCTGGTGTCCGTATCGTTCGCAGTAGAAAGCGGGGAAGAAGATCGTTCTGCAGGAGGTTTCACCTCCTCAGCAGGTATTTTTGGGAAGTCAAAGTTGTCGAATTCGTCGAAGTTTTCCTAAGGAATGTCGGCCTCGACCTCCGAAAAATCTTCCCATTCATTAGGCTCACCGGCTTGGCTTTTAGTAGCAAGACTTCCCTTGTTTCCTGTCTGACTCAACGTCCTATTGTTGAGGTTGTCATACAAGGAAGATATTGTCTCGGTAGGACCAGGAAAGACTCTAAAATGATGAAACAATTTGTTTAACAATCCTCTGTAAGGAAGACAAGTTCATACACGAGTGGCGTTTGCCATACGTCGTAAGATGATGAAGGGAAGATTCACATGAATTTCCTTCACCAAAGAGGAGGCCAGGGAACACTGAGGGTGTGTGATTGTAGAGCTTTTGTCAGGCTGGGGCAAAATATTGTACATAATTACTTAGATAAGAGCATCATACTATTTTTTAATTTCCTTGGTGGGAATCCTAGTGATAATGTAGTTGGTCTGGTGGGCAAGAGACCTAAACATGCTTCGTGAGCTTGGGACCGCCCTTTCTCTGCCTCTGGATGTATAAACATCACAGAGCGGTCCCTCTTTAGGGATTCCTAAAATCTCTTCAGGAGAAGTAATCCCCTGAAAAATCTAAAAAATAATCTACTTTCCAATTTCAAACGTAATCCCTGAAAATTTTGAAAATATCTACCTTCCAATTTCGAAATTATTCTCGCAATCTCGCTCTCGCCTGCAATCTCGCTATTTCACTCTCGCCATGACTCCTTACCCTCTGAATTGTTTAGATGACCCACTGAGCTTTCAAGTTCACCCCTATTTTTCATATGCAGGTACTTAAGAGAATAAAATCGCGAGTTCGTGATGTAGTTCTAAGTAATAGGGTGGGTTAATTAATTTGCTAGTATTATGGTGATAGGACTAAATATTTTTATTTAATTTTTAAAAATTTATTATTTAAACGAATTGTATTAATAATCAAAATTCAATTAACATTATTACGTTTAGTAAAGACCTTATGATTTATTTTACATGATTTCATTAATTCTATTTGATGAATGTATTTAAATGTGTCCATAATATATGGACAAGGGTAAATACCCTCACAATTTAATATAAAAATTTGTATAATAAAATTATGTGGTCCCTAGCATGAAGATGGAAGGGTATTCGTTTATCTTAACCAGTAAGTTGGTTAGAAGAATATAAATTCATAGTGTTACAAATTTTATTACCTATATAATAATTATAGGTTTAGATAGAAGGAATATGATTAATATCTCAATTTTCAGTTTATGGGAGGAGGAGGAGGTTGCAGATGGCATATGTTGGGGAGCTTCTAAGAGTGGCATATTAACGGTGACATCTGCTTATACTATTTCTACTGGCACTCTTATGGGAGATCATAATTCCCTCTGGAGGATGATTTGGAAGTTTAAAGCTCCTTAAAGATGCAAGACTTTTTTGTGGATGGTGGCGCATCAAAAGATCATGTGCAATGCTGAGCGGATGAAAAGGGGTTTCACTATGGCATCTGACTGTATTGAATGTGTGGGATGTATCGAGGATGTTGATCATATTTTTCGAAATTGCTCTAGAGCCGTGCAATTATGGAAGCGTCTATTGCAGCCAGTTGAGTATCATCTTCAGAGCAATTTGGATTTCCAAAGCTGGCTTGCTCATAATCTTGCTGGCGTTAATGATTGTAATGTTGACTATGACTGGGCTTCCTACTTTACAGTTGCCGTGTGGGCTCTTTGGAAATGGAGGAATGATTTAGCATTTCGTAATCTTCGTTTTCACTTCGAGTATAGCATGGCTTGGCTTAAAGGGAAAGTGGTTGAAATCATTCATGCTTTTCGAGCCAAAGTGGCGGTCCATGATGATGGGCTGATAGAGAGGGTGAAGATGGTAGGTTGGTGTGCTCCCAACCATGGTTGGACTAAGCTTAATACTGATGGATGTCTTAAGAATGCTTCATCGCGAGCAGGGGGTGGCGGTCTTCTCCGTGACTATCGTGGAATGTGGTTGAGAGGATTTGTGGTTAATATTGGTTCTTGTACTGCAACTGAAGCTGAATTATGGGCTGCTGTTCATGGTTTACGTCTTGCTTGGGAGGAGGGCCATCGTTCTATAGTTTTCGAAACAGATTCGGCTATGGTGGCTGGTTGGTTAAAAGGCAACAGTACGCCGCAGCTTAGCCTTTCCAACTTGGTAAATGAGTGTAGAAGACTCCTTCAGAGAGATTGGATAGTTCAAGTTGAGCACATTTACAGAGAAGGTAATAGAGCAGCTGACTATTTGGCTACTGAGGCTTTGAAGTTCAATCGGGGAGTGTGTATCCTGTCTTCCCCTTCACGTGAGTTATTCAATATTTTGAGTGAAGATGCAACTGGGGTTACTTGGCCTAGAAAAGTTCGAGATATAGTGTGCTAGTTGTTCTTGCTGGATATTCTCCCTATTTTTCTTTCCAAAAAAAAAATATCTCAATTTTCAGTGATCCTTCTCGATAAAATTAAAATATTTATTATTTTATTTAAAAATTAAGTTTTAAAAATCGAGGTGTTATAATGTTTTAGATGTAAGGGTTATATCTATGCAAGGGTTATAAGGGTTATATCTATATCATTCGCCTTTGTAGCAATGGTGAGGGTACCTCGGTTTTGAACGGTCATGTTTTCATAAAATAATAAACATACCCTTTCGAGATTTAAAATCGGTGTCCAACCTAGGTCTGCGTATTGTTCGGGTAAATCTAAAAAGATAATGGTTGTGGAGGTTGAAAACTTTCGCCTTCTGCTTGCCTCTTTTGACTTATGCTGCCTTCCTTCCATAAGGGTTGAAATAGAAGAGAAATAGGTACATGAGGAAAGAAGGTTGAGAGAACAAGTAGAAAATTTTAAGATTGAACTAAAGATAGGAAAAAGAGACAAATAGGTGAGAAGGGTGAGTAGGAGCTCCCCTCCCTCTATTTATAGAGAAAAATAAAAGGAGCGTGGTAGACCACCAAACTAAGGGCCAGCTCTTTTAGGGGCCACCCCTTTTAGGGGCCAGCCCCGGTATGGGCTATATCATAGGCGGCCCCCTTCACTTGACATTTGACAAGTTTACTCATCCTTGTGAACAAGATAAGATCAAAATATACAATATTGGTTTATACATCATCATTTTTAACTATCTGGAACACCATCCTCCAGCCAGTCTCATTCATGATGGTCGAGTGCTGCTTCGACAAAGCTGGACCTGCAATCTAGCACTCTTTTCGTAAAGGTAATCAACGTGCAGATCCTTTTTACGCTTTGACTCGTCTCCTCCGGGACTACGTTTTTTTTTGTCAGCTGATGTTGCTGGACTTTGATTTTTGAAGCCTTGATTGGCCGGTTTTCATATGAATCAATAAAAAAAGTGCTTTCCAAATTATCAAAAGATGCAATTTATTATTAAAAATTACAATTTCTGTTTTTTTTTTTAAGTACCGACTCAAGTTCAGAAGCTGCAAATGCTGGTACAGAGTCGGACCAAATCAAAACCCCTCAAGAAAGCCCAATGAAAATTATGCAAACCACCTACCAAAAATTCTTAAGAAATGATATCAAAACCATCCAAGAAAACGATATCAACCTTCGGGCTCAGATGTTCACCGAAATGAAAGAGTACGGAGGTACCAACGTTCCTCAAAATATGCAATTACACAATTTCTAACTCATGTACTGCCTCGTAATACGACGTCGATAAATTTGTTAAAATTTGAGTCTCCCCAGCTTTTTTCATCTGCTTAACATACATGACACAATCGACCATTAAACCGAACTGGCAGATACTATCTTTTTATTGATACATACCACAAAAAGAGGAATATAGCGATTACAACATTAAACAATTAAAACCGTTGAATTAATTAACTATCATTAATTAACTAAATAATGTAAATCTGATTACACTCAAGTACTCAACTATCATAATAAAAATTAACATTACACATAACAAAAAATAATAAAATGGTTCCCACATATTATGCCCTACCGTATGTAAAGGTTTCTACATTGTAGTCATAGGGCTTAGTAATTTAAACTCCGACAAGGTCATGAATGAGATCAGCTGCATTCCGAACAGACCATAACACCTCTCCAACTGCCTGCAGTAAACTACTGCCTGCAGTAAACTATTAAAACAGCATCTTTAATGATATGATGCAGGGAATTACGAACCAAACTGCAATTAATTATAAAGGTAATTAAGCAGAAAAGAAAAAAAGAAGTTTCTGAAAGCATGATTCTATAAGATCGGTGATGAAGCTACAAGGGCCACGATATTATTACAATGTACTGTAAAAGATTAGATTTTTTGACCATATAATTGTAATAAGCATACATACGTATAACAACACAGCTACCAACAAAAGGCATGAATATACCTTGTGCATAAATTAGTACAAACAAATAGAAATCATAAGACCATCAAAAAGTAATTTGTAGGTTATCAAAGAATATTGGAACCACTGGGGCCTAAACCATGAGATCCTTATATGTCATCTATATCTACCATCGGTAAGATCAACAAACGAAAACCTGTGAAGAAATTTATCTACGAGATAGCAAATCTGCTAAAACCAGTAGATTAATTCGTTACACAGGCAAAAGTGAAATGATGTAGGCAAGGAAATCAAAGAGAAATCACAAGGAAGTTTCAGTTTTTGCAAAATGTGTATTAGATATGAGAAATCCAACGAGTTTCAACATGAATTTAATGCATGTATACATAAAATAAGAAGATTAAAAAACTACTTACAAAACCAACAAAAAAACAGAAAAAAAAAAAAAACAAGTAGTACAGGAGGTAGCGTAGAGCTCCCTTCAATCCAAACAAGGATCAAGCTAGGATAATGCAGCTCCTGAAGTATGCACACCAGAAGCTCATCCCTACAACCCTAAAAAGAAAGGATGAGACTGTGGAATCCATAACTCAGCAGCAAAATTTAACCAGCAAGATCCTCTCTTGGACTTCAAGGAGCTCCACCCTTTTAACCCTAACTACCACCACCAAACAACAATGAAACCAAACAAGCCCCACAACAGTAAACAAAAACACAATAACCCTAAAACACTAAAACCAACCCTCAATTACACAAAAAACAAGAACCTATACCAGGGTGCAAAAATTAGAAACCCAGATATGATTCCAAACAAACAACAAACACGATCAGTTACCAAATGACCCAAAAGACATGAGATATCATATCGGATATGAATCTGCAAAAACAAGGACAAAAACCCTAAAAACATCAAGGAAGACTGGTTGCAGATTGGTGCAAAGATGTTGGAGAGCGTTGGATTTTATAGGGCTGATGTCAAGGGTTTGTGAAGAGTCTGAAGACCCAAGGTACAAGAAAACATGATGCGGTGTTTGGTCTTCTTCTGCGTGCCACTATCCATCTATAATATTGTAGAAAAGTCTTGGGAAGAGCGGGTTGTAAGATTCCTGACTTGCTTCACATGCCCCCCCTCCCTCTCTCTCTCTCTCTCTCTATACTCTCTAGTAACGATATCTTTGAGTGAATGGAGCTTCATCTTGTCGTGACTCTTTACATTTCGTGATATTTTGATTCTTGCCCTTACATTTATCATGATTTCTGGACAAATTCTGTCTCCCCAATTACTACTTTCTTTATTTCTTTATTTCTTGCAAAGAAAAAGGCAAAAAAGAATGTAATATTTATATGAATACCCTCATTTAAATTCGGGATTCAACATGGCAATGATTTTAAGACAATCTTTCCTAACTTTATTTCAAATCCTTTAATCAAATCAAGTATAAAATCTAAATATTATTCGGATTTCATTTTGTCGAGATGCAATTATCAAATTGTTTTCCAGGTCAAAAAAAAAATGTCAGATTGTTTTTTGTAGTTTTAAGATTACTTTTGTTTTCTCATTTCAATATTGATTAAGAGATTATTAATACCTTAATTTAATAATATGTATTCTACCTTCTCTTAAGATGTTAATAACTAGTTTACAAAGTATTGACAAGAATATACATATATACATAATTTGGGATTTTTTTTTACTATTTTAAATAATGGATTTTTTATTCTATATTTATAAACGTAAATAGTACAGATACAATTATTAGTATCCCAAGAATTTATATAAATTCTTTATCAGGCGTTCATGGTGAATTTATTTTCAATATTTATGTTAAAAAATAAATAAAAATAAGATAAAATGATATCAATAATAATATATTTAAACTTACTGCAATATAAAATTATTACAATAAAAATAAATAAGGATTGATTCGTTGACAACGGAAACGAGCATTAGAATAAATTAAAGGATTCATTATGAATTTAAGCTTCATTTTAAATATATTTTGGTTGAAAAAAAAATTATTAAATATTCAACGAATCACGAAAAAATTAGTCTCGTGAAAACGAAGACGATACCTCTCAAATATCGAAAAATCGTTCATAAAATAATAAAATCAGAGATTTCAACGGTTAAAAGAGAGACGTTGATTTGACAACACAAGACATAATGTGGGCCCACACACACCACACGGCGCACAGAATGCAACCCCCCACTGCTAACGTGCGCATTAAGTGCGAGATCTACACCTAGATCTCCATATCCAACACTAGATCTCCTTGTACGACCCACCACTAAGTCAGAGATATTATCCTGTGCTCCAAGATCTCTTCATTACTAACCAGCATCCTCATGGCTTTTTCGATTTTGGGAATGAGACGTATCGTGTTAAGCGTACGAAGAGTCGTACTGAATCATTGCTCTTTTCTGGTTTTGTAAGACGCGATGTTGGAGTCGAATGAATAAAGAGAGAGTAAAGCGACAGCACAGTCAAACCGGGTTTTGATGTGGTAGTCCAGGTAGGGTTTTAAGAAGTTTTGGTGGGTCCGCTTCTGAGGATGACCACGTGGACTTTGAAGGACAATATTTTTAAAGTTTAACCCTTTTTTTTTTTTTTTTTTTTTTTTTGGAGCTCAGTTTTTAAAGTTTAGCGTTAATGGTGTTATTAATAAATAAACTGATTGTATGTGGCCACCGACACTGTAATAAAGAACAAAATCTCACCGGACATATAGATGTTACTTTTCGTGCTCACAATTCACTCCATATATTTTTTCTTTAACCTTAGTTAGTGTTTGGTTTGAGACTAAAAAAAACAGTTTATTTGTTTTTATGGTACCAAAACAGTAATTTTTGTAAGAGAATATTAAAAAAGTAATTTTTAATAACTATTCCACCAAATAAGTTTTTTATTGTTTTCTTTTTTTTTTAATTTAAAAATAAATAAATAAATAAAAATTAGATTCTAAACCAAATGTAATCTTAATTTTTGCACATTTTTTTAATTTTTTATTATTTTTTAGATGAAGTTTATTGGGTCTCTGAATTTAACTGTAGAACTGAATATGTAATATTGTGGGTATGGTTCAGTGTTTCATTCCATTATGAGGCATTCAAAAAAAATAATCTTAATTTTCATATACTTTAGGGTATGTATATGTATATATATATTTGCAGTTTTATAACAGTTTGATTAAAATCCTAAATATGTCAATATGAAGTTGGTATAGTTGGTAAAGAGATGACTTTAGGGTTATAAGCAACTCGACCAGACCAAACCCAACTATTTCGAGTCGAGTTGGGTCGAGTTTGATTGATATATCGGATTGGTCGGATTAATTTTTTAACAACTCTGTCCTACCTCTTAAAAATTATATATATATACAAGGCCTCTAATTACAAAGGCTCATAGCCCTCAATTATTTTTTTTTAGTTGTTGGGTTAGATAGTAAGAAGAATAGGACAAGATTGTTTGAGACTAAAAGAGAAAAGCTCTCATTTTAGTCTTACATTGTTTATTGAAAAAAATGAAAGACTCTTATTTTCTATAAAAGTCCATCAACTCTCTATTATTCGTCATTCTTACAAATCAAGTTTAAGAGTTGACTTGTACGTATATGAGGTCTCCCTAAAAAGAGAGAAATATCATCTTTTAAAGCTTAAATAATAATTTAATAAGCTGGATACATAATAATCTAACATATTTTATTATTAATATAAGTTTAAATAGTAGTTATTAAGTTTAAAAAAAAATTAGTTATTTAATGAGGATCTAACCCGACTGACCCGATTTCACTCCTAATGACTTTAAAATTTAAAAAATTTTAGGTTTAACTTTTGTTACTATTTCATCATAAAAAATAAAAAAAAAAGAAATTAATGAGTTATGAATAGGTTTAATACCTCGGTGATGGTTATACAACATTGTTTTTTTCTCAAAAAAAATAAAAAATAATATATATATATATATATATATATATATATATATATATATAAGAAATGAGCATTTGACCTTTTACCTCTGTAGATAGGTACGAACCTTAAGGAAAAAAAAAAAGGTCTAAAAAGTGAAAAAGTAACCTTGGATAAGAGACGTATTGGTACATTTTATGCTCAAGAAGAAGGTACATTTTTATTATCTTTCAAAATATATTTTTTAATTAGTTATTTTAAACTAATCAACATTTATAAGAAGAAGAAGAAAAAAAATGTGTACTTTTACTTTTATTGGTTTTCTCCTTTTTAATTGACACTAATTACACCTTTGCACTTTTTATAATTAAATTAATATTTTTCCTTTTTTTATGGTGTATTTTAGATTAAAGAAAATGGTGTCTCTATTTCATTTTGTTTTTTTTTTGGGTCCTTTCTTTTCTCTCAATCTCTTACAATTTTTTTTTCTTTTACCTCATTTGTTCCCTTTTTTTTTTTTGTTATTAAAACCAGTATAAAAATAGATTGATCTCGTACCCAGATAAGGCACGTTGTGCCTGATGTATACAACTCATATCTCAAAAATACGTTCACCGCAGGTATGTCGGGACCGAAGTTAATATACATAACTCATCTCAAAAATACGTTCACCGCACCTATATCAAGACCCAAGTTTAAGATACCTGTTTGTTTGGCCACTGAAAGATGCTATTATTTTGACTGTTTCCCAATATTAATCAGTTATTTTATTTAAACTCTATTAGGCGCTGGTGCCTAGCTACCCTCACCTTAATTTATTACACACTCACATGCCTACTAGTTTAAATTAATACCATAGCGTTAAGAAAAACATGTTAATTGATGTAATGGAAACTGAGAATACTGATATTTATAACCTGTGGGCACGGAGACCTGTCTGTCCATCTCACATGCAAGTGCCTCTTTTACTTACCAATATAATAACATTAAACACATTAAACTATATAGTTTCACATTGCTCGACTCTTTTCACACATAAATTTGATATCTAGCGTTTCTATTCTCGTTAATTCAAGAATCAAATATTTTCAATAATACATAAGAATAAGAAATAAATATAATAATAATAATAATAATAATAAAATGGGTTACATGGCGATATCCAATCTCTCCTAACGTGTTGGGTGTCACTCCACCTTATTATGCCATGTGATTAGATGAACAGAGAAGTTTCTTAGGCTTTGGTGAATTAATTCTTTTAGGGATTCTTTAAAATTGTGGATGCAAATGTAATTAGGTGTGGTCCATGAAAGAGGGTTTTTTTTGTTTGTGTGTTTGAGAGCTACATTTAATTATTTTCCACTTATTGTCAAGCAAAAAGGCAATTGTAGTAGAGAAGTTTATCCATATTGATGTGTGTAAGGTAGATGGCTCACGTGATTTAAAACTCCTAAACTGTCCTATTGCAGCACATCATATTTCAATTCACGTGATGGGTCCATTCATTTTTTATTTTATTTTTATAATTGTGTCAATGAAATTAGGCACTTGTTTATTTGATTATTTTTATTACTATTTATTTATTTTTATTTATGGCGGTGTGTGGTTGTTACTTACAGGAATAAAAAGAGAAGATTGAAGAAATGGGGTATGAGATCACATATATGTGTGGACGAAACTGGAGTTTGGTGTGACCCATTACGGCTTTTTGAAAGCTCTCTCTAACTGATTTCCCTCTTCGTTCACCCATAAAGCGACTTCAAAATTTGAATTATTCACCCATTTATATGTCACGCGATGTGACATGACACGACTACCATTTCACCACCCACTCACTCACCCACTTTCGAAAAAGAAATTTTAGGCCCTTTTTCTTTAAATCCGATTCAGTATCCGAAAACTTAAAAACTTAAATTTGAAAACAGTTTTTCAAGTTTTGTTAAGAAAACTTGAAAACAGTTTGTTTTTAAAAAAAATGATAAAAGGTTAATTTTTAAAATTTTCTGTTTTAAAATTATATTTTTATTTTTAAATTCTCAACTAAATGCAATTTTATTTTTTAGGATTTAAAAAAAAAATGTATAGTATTATTATTTAAAAAATGCTTAAGAAACTCATGAACAAAACTCTACGCTACGCTTTTGAGATGGAAATGTGTGAAGACGGCATGTGTATTAATTTTTTTAAAGTAAACTATTTTTTTAAAAAAGTGGGCTCACTTTCTAAAAAGTGTGTTAGACATTTAATTAAAAAAGAAAAGAAAAAAGCTAATTTTGAAAAAAATAAAAAATATGTCATTATCCTAACATCTCTACCTAGAAAGAGGGTGAAGTAGAATTTTACTAAGAAGTCTTCTTAGCATTGTCTTTATTATTATATTGTCATTAGTTTGTTGTTGATGATGTTCATGTGGTGTTAATTGTTTTAATTGCAAGATATTATACAGAAAATATGAAGTTAAATTTTGTTTTAAGGAATGGTTTTGAAGCCCCTCCAACACAATAATCCAAGTGAAATTATTATAATTGATTTGATTTTGAAAGTCATGGCCATTTTGGCGTTTCTAGGGTTTGTTTAGAAGTAAAGGGAGGGAAGCGTTGAACCCTTTGGGCTACTATTTAGGGTTGAAAGAGGCCCATCATGATCACCCAACACTACTATCAACCTCGGCTTTTGTGGTTCAGAGAGACCCAAGACCACATTGTCAAGGAAGGTTGTTCATTTTATGGCCCAATGTGAACTTGGTTAGGTTTAGAAATTATGGTAAATTAGATTAATTTGGATTAAGTCAAGATTTTTTTAATTAAGAAATTTATTATAATTAACCTGAAGGCATTGAGTTAGGTTAGAGATATTAGGTTAAAATATTTTTAATCCGACTTAAACGTTACGTAAGCCATATATGTGGAAGATAAGGAAATCTTATTTAAGAATTATAAAAAAAAAAAAAATAATAATAATAATAAAAACCTCTCTTCTCCCATTTCAAACGTGGCCTCATATGCTCACCCTATCTTATTTATATGTTGTGTTCCACTAACTATTAATTAGCTTGCAGCCTTGCTCTTACTATTCTCAGCAAGGCTTTTCACGATGTTTTGTAAAAAATTAAAATAGTTGTAATTTAATGTTATTGTGAAAGTAACAAACAAATCCAATGGCCAAACAATGGTAGAAGTACATTAGCTTAGGGATGAGAACTCACAAATATTGCTGAAGAAATATTGGATGGCAAGGTGGCTAAAAGTTAAGATGCTTAGGACGCCTGTGATTTAATCTGAATTTGAACAAGTTAGGCTCAAATCTTCAGATTTAGATCTTGATTCCTTCAAGTCCTACAACTTTTTTAGCGACAAAGCCAATGGACGACGTGTCCAATGTCTTATGTTACACTCAAAGCTAGGAGGAATAGAAACAACATCGTCAACAACAACACCACCTTTGAACGCTATGATGGGTATGCAAGAGAGAAAGTAAAGCAATAATTGAGGATACAATGGAAATTTTGTAAGTTATCCAATTTTAACAGCTTAAGAACAATAATCCAAGGGCAACGTTAATATATATGATATGATATGCACATGTATTTTTTTATTTTTTTGTAATTTTAAATACACATGTAATTTTAAGGATATATATAACTGTTAGGGAATAAGGGTGTCAACGTTCCAATTTAGGTTGATTTGATACTCAAACTTAAATTTAAACTAAATATGATGGAGTGCGGTTCAATTTAAGTTGATCGATTTAATTTAAATTATCAATTTAAATCAAATATAATAAATATATATAGATTGATCAGTTGAAATTTTAAATTTACACCCACCAAATAAATAATAAAAATGATTAATTATGAAAGAATATATATAAAATAATCTTTAATTTTTTAATGTATACTTAATAAATTTTAAAAACAATATTTACTCTAAAAAATGTTTATATTATGAAAAATATTAGACATTAAAAAATAAATTGAAACACAATTTCTTTATAAGACTGGTCCTACAGAGGAAATGATGCTTCAATTCATTCGTAAAAGTACCAATAGATGTTCTGGTCCTACAGACAGGCAAGCTTGTCATGAGCTCCAAATAATGAAACGAAGACATTGTAAATTAACACAACATGTGCGTGACACACGTGATATAATATATAATATATACTAATTGCCTATGGTTAAGCTCGTAATAATAATTCTAATGCGACGCGTGTAATCCCCTCGTTCCACAATCTATAAAAAAATTATAAGATTGACAAGAGACATCTATGGTGAATATTCTAGGAAAGGGCAGAAGCCTATGGAATTGAGTAAATATTTAAAGATAATAATTGAAGTTTACTCTTTTGCATTATTGGTGTTGGTAGACCCAAGTTACATCAAGGGGAAAGAAAATTAAACAAGACAACTTTGCATCGAGGTTGAAGAAAACAAATCACATGAGTTGTCCTTGATCAAAGATGAACTTTCGATAAAATGCTTACACAATAATATAAATCATCATTGATATTCCCTTATAAAAAAAAAAGGAGATAGACATTAGGATGGTAGGGTTTTTTTTTTTTTTGTACAAAGATTCGTGTGTAATAATACCATGATTACCTTTGAGAAGAAATATATTTGTAATATATTTTAAAATATACAAATTGATATTTCCCTACTAGGTCGAAGGTGATTGCCACTTGATCATCTATCGTTTGTATTTTGAGGTTTTTTTTTTTAAATTCATTTAGCATTGTCCATTTTAAATTATTTTAAATTATTGAGTTAAGAGTAACTGTAATCTTATATATTGAATGACAAAAAAAAAAAAAAAAAAAAAGCTAAAAGATAAGAAAGTTGCTAAAATTACCCACTCACTCTTTTAACCCACTTTATATTTTAAAATTAATTAAATTTTTTCTCCATCACCCCATCCAAATTCTTATTTTGCCCTTCTCTTTTCCAACGCCTCCTCTCTTTCTCTTTTTCCTTTCCTCTTTTTGCTTCTCCATTCATTCCTTATTTTTTGTAATTTTTCAATTATTCAAGAACTTAAAACAACATTTCAAAGGTTCCTTAGCCACCAAGTAATAAAATCTTAAGGTAAAATGAAGAGATTTTGTCATTTCAAAGTGATCTATATAAATTGGTGTAGGAAAAAAATTGAATTTTAAATTATTAAGTAAAATATAATTTTTACAAGTTATAAGTTGATTTTAATGTGTTATTTTTACATTCGTACAAATTATTGTTAAAAAATATTTAAAAAAAAAATTAAGTAAAAAATGGGTTTTTGAAACTCTTTTTTTTTGTATGTGACAAAAAATGAAAAGACAAAGTGAAAATTATGAGTGAGACCTTAAAAATAAATAAAAATTTGGGTGGATTTCATTTTGTCCTTTACTTTTTTATTTTTTTATCTTTATTTTGTCCTTTACTGGAATAGTTTAATAAAATGAAGTACTGTATCTGATGCAAATTTGCTGTAAAAAATGAAACAATTTTTATCTTTTCTACGGTAAATGATGCCTTGGTAATGGTAAGTGTTTTATATATATGTAAGTGATTAATTACTCATTTTGTTCTTTTTAAGTACCAGTAATTTTTTAAGTCTATGAATACATCTATCCGGTCACGGGTGGCCGGACAAACCCAAGAGGTGCGTGGATAGATGAATTTTGTCCCGCCATCCTGTCCCGCCATCCTTGGCTGGACAGAATGATTTTGTTCAATCTTGGATGGCTGGACAGTTTGTATTAAAAAACCGAAAAAGAATTTTAATATTCATTTTTGACGCTATTTCTTTTGAATTTATGGATATTTTTTAACAAAAGAAAGTCAACAAAATTAATACACGTATTATAGGGTGCGAAGAACTTTCAGCTTCACTTATTTTTCTTCCTATTGTTCAATCAAATGGCTTACTTGAAAAAAAAACTTTAGGATTTACCACTTTTCATACTTTTTAAGTCAATGAAAATATTTTTAAACTCTTATAAATGATTTTAGGACAATAAATTGATAGAAATATACCATTTAATTTTGAAAAAAGAAAAAAAAAGAAGAAGATAAGATTTAAGATTGAAGATTGAAATGGTTCAGAGAGTTTAGGGGTTTAGGGTTGAAAGATAGGTGAGTGAAGAGAGAAGAGAAGGGTTTTGGGTAGGTTTTATTTTGTCTTTTTTAGTAATTTTATATAAGGACATCTGTGTCTTTTTATTTTTTAACTTAAGTGGATAGAGATAGAGTAAATTGTAGGTGAGTTTAACAACTTTTAAAAATAATTACAAGGTTAAAATTTAAATTATGTTCTACTATCGGGACACGTACGTTACTTGACTTTTAAAATTATACTTTTTAATTTTTAATGAAATGAGTTTCAATAAAAAAATTATGTTTGAAGTAAACACAAAAATAAGAGACACGGAGGAGTAGAAATTATTAATCTTCATAAATTATATATATAATTTAAACATTGAGAGTGAGGGATAATGATATTAAGTACACGTGTCCTATTTTCTACCTGGCTTTCTTTATTTCATTGTAAATAACACGTCGCATCTAATTCAACTATTCTCAGCAATATGTACCAATTTTCTTTACCATCTTTTGCAGCATCAACAAATCGACACTTCCCGCAACGTGGTGCGCCCACACACGTAACCATCTTGAACGGTAGGGCTTTACGGTGTTGAAATACGAAGAAATCCAAACAATCCACAAGCCACAAGCCACAAGCCACCTGTTTCATTTCCATTGAATGAGAAGAACGTCAACTTACGTATTATAATATATTTCTCTCGCTTGATTGGCCTCTGTTATGATTCTTCTCCAAGGATCAAGAAGGCGGCTTTCTTCATTCTCTGCTCCTTTTCTCTTGAAACATCCGCAGATCTTGCTTCTTGGCGAGGACCCTTTTGTTCTTTCACTGTTAATTTGCGATTTTCTCACAGATTTTGCAGAAATCTGTAATACCCATGTTTTAAATCATTAAATATAGTGATATTATAGGTACCCCCTTTTCAATTTTGCAATCTTCTTGTTGGAATTTAGTGCAATTTGATTTGGGTTTCCTTAGTTATTAAAGGGTTCTTGATAAATTTATGTTACAAATATTGTTCTAGATCTTCTTCAGATTTGTGAAAGAAAGAGAAGATGTCAGCTTTTTACTCATTAACTGGGTTAAAATCTGAAGGAGAGAACCTAATGATTGCTGTTATACCATTGCTGAAACTTCTGAGTTTATGTGTTATAGGCTTATTTCTTGCACACCCAAAAACCCAAATTCTCCCAAGAGCCACTTTCAAGCTTCTGAGCAAGCTTGTTTTTGCCTTGTTCTTGCCATGTCTTATTTTCAGTCACCTTGGAGAAGCCATAACCCTACACAATGTAGCTCTTTGGTGGTTCGTCCCTGTAAATGTGTTGATTAGTACAATTATTGGTTGCATATTAGGTTATTTTGTAGCAATTATATGCCGCCCGCCACAGGAATTCTTCCGATTTACTGTTGTAATGACCGGATTTGGCAATACGGGCAATCTTCCGATTGCTATACTTAGTTCAGTGTGCCATAGTGCAGATAATCCATTTGGTAAAGATTGCCACAAGAAGGGTGTTGCTTATGTCTCTTTTGCTCAATGGGTGGCCGTGATTCTTGTTTACACTTTTGTTTACCATATGATGGAGCCGCCTTTGGATTACTATGAGATTGTTGACGAGGGAGTAGAGATTGAAGAATTAACAACAGTTAATGAAGTTAGTAGGCCTCTTCTTGTTGAAGCGGAATGGCCGGGGATGGAGGAGAAAGAAACTGAGCATTCTAAGTCGCCTTTTATTGCTAGGATCTTCAATAGTATTTCAAACTTATCACAAACTACATTTCCTGATATTGATACAATGGAGGAAGGGAGTACTAGTAGTCCCAAGTCGATTAGGTGCTTGGCGGAACCTAGGATGGTCCGGAAGATTCGAATTGTTGCGGAACAAACTCCAATTCGACACATTCTTCAGCCCCCGACCATTGCTTCTCTATTGGCAATTGTTATTGGAATGGTGCCACAAATTAAGGCTGTTTTCTTTGATGATGATGCCCCATTTTCTATTCTCACGGATAGTTTTGAAATATTGGCGGCTGCAATGGTGCCTTCCGTGATGCTTATTCTTGGGGGAATGTTTGCTGAAGGGCCAAATGAGTCTAGATTAGGGATGAGAACTACCATTGGTATTACGGTGGCGAGGCTCTTGGTGCTGCCTTTATTGGGGATTGGAGTTGTTACTTTGGCTGATAAGTTGAACTTTTTGGTTCATGATGATGAAATGTACATTTTTGTGCTTTTGCTGCAATACACGACGCCAAGTGCTATCTTGTTGGGAGCGATCGCGAGCTTGAGGGGCTATGCCGTAAGTGAGGCTTCGGCTCTTCTCTTTTGGCAACACATATGTGCTATCTTATCTCTTTCCTTGTATGTTATTGTCTACTTTAAACTGCTATCTTATATTTGAACAAGATGAAGTTTCATGAATGCAAAGTTAACTTACAGTTGTTAACAGATTTACTTACAGTTTTTTGTGTGGCAATTGCTGTCTATTTTTTTATTTTGTTTGTATGATATATTGGTTATAATTGATCATGGAAGTGGAAACGACTCGTTGTTCTTCTGCTGGTTGTACCAAAGACTCATCTTTGTTTAAAGTTCTTCCAGATTAGTCATAGAAAACATGAAGGTAGCCTTCCAATTTGTCTTCATATTTGCATTTTAAAATCATAACAAAAATATTATTCCAGAGTTTTAAACAGGGCAAATGGAAAATTTCGAGTATTTTAGGCTCAGCGAATGAATTACATGTATCCCCTTAACATGGTACCCAATTCAGGGCTTCATGATCTCCATTTTCTGGCTAGGTATTTTTAACAAGAATGATGAATGGTATACAATGAAACAAAATTGTTCTTGGGAGAGTATACATGTATCTGACATGGAAATTCTTTTGTAGAATAAACTGTCCCTGTCATGTAAATATATTTTTCATTACGCATCTCTTCTGGAAAAATAATATTTTTTGAGAACTTGCTTGACCTGTCCAAAGAAGAGTCTCTGCAAATTTAAACATGCATACATGTTGTTTCTCCTAAACTAGTTGGTAAAAGAAAGTTCAAGGAATGAGGTACTTTGGTATGTTTGGTACGCGGGATAGGATGAGATTATTTTTGTGGGATTGGATAGGATAGGATATGATAAGATTAAAAATAGTGTAATCCTATGTTTGGAGTGTGTTTGAGATTGAAACCAATCCCGCTTCTTATTTACATCCCTTGTGGGGGTAGAACCATATATGGGGATTTGGATTGCAAAATAGCTTTCCATCCAAATGAAACTTGTTAATTGGTTGTCATAATCAAATGCCATTGTCTGTTAAGGGGTCTCTTGGAAGCTTATTCTTGCAGGAGAACGATAATCTCTGGCGCATTGGAAGCTAATGCCATTTTTTAGCTGTGTAAATGATTAATTGCTTCTTTCTGCAGCATTCAGACTTGTAATTATCACTGAACTTGGAGATGCATCGGTTGAACCGTGGCAATCCTTTGTTTTGATTAATTGTAGTTAGTAGGAAGAATTGTAACTTGGTTTTTTTTCATAGCTGAACCTGTAGAATCCACAGCTTCAAAGAAAGCAAAACTGAAGTTATGATGAAATCTATTAAGCCATTTTATATGGGATGGGCTTATAGTTCTCTCAAATTGTACCTTTCAGAGCTGGAAGGGGCTGTTATGTTTTCTTCCTTTTGTCTGACAGTACTATCTGCCTCCTGCTTTTGTTACTATATGATGAGAGCTCTTCGTGCTTAGTTTTCCTGATTTTTATTACTGTCTAAATTCATTACATTGAAAAGAATGAGTTTATGATTTTTTTTTTTTGGAGAACCATATGAATTTGTGGTCATCACAAGAGCTGATTTTGTTGTTATGTTGCTTCATAAATCATAAAATCCAGCTTGAATCTTTTGCTATCCATGCTGAGAAACCAAGTAGGATTTCACATAGAGTTATGCAGTGTGCTGTATCTACCTGGCACTAATTATGGAGATTTGACATTTTTGGATTAAAAAAAGAAAAGAAAAGTTAAACTTGGAACTTGGGCCATTGGGACTTAAATAAGTCAGAGATATCCATTGCATTAACATAAAATGCCAGATACAACAATAAGAGCAATACTTAAGAGGGATATCATCCATGATTGACATGCTGTCTTCTTGCATGCCTGCCGTGAAAGTGCATGAGCTGCCCTATTGCCAACTCTTAGAGTAAACAAAGATGAGATGTTGCCTTAATCTTTGAGATGTGGCCCTTGAGAGCCTACAGGCTACAGCATTAATTATATAATCTTGAGGACTCCAACAATTATCTATTGCAAGCCCAATTCTTCACGCCCAATTCTTTTGTGAACTCAACTGCAAAAGCCTTAAAGCTACTGCTCCGACTACCTTTTCATTTTTATTTTTTTTGTTAGTAACAACGTGCCTCAAGTCCCTTAGTAACCTATTAATCTCCGTATTAATGAATTGATAAGAATGGTTTTACCCCCATGGCCCACAATCAGCCGA
Source organism: Paratinospora sagittata (assembly GCA_035771175.1). Lineage (NCBI taxonomy): Eukaryota > Viridiplantae > Streptophyta > Magnoliopsida > Ranunculales > Menispermaceae > Paratinospora > Paratinospora sagittata. Next base: position 3,803,217 of record CM069605.1, read on the forward strand.
ATTTGTAAATTTATCTCATGGTTCAAGTACTATATTTCTTCCCTTAAAAGGACTTATGTCATGGAAGTCTTTAGTTCGGTAGAGTGCCTTACGAACATATTTATTAATCTCTTCGCTTTATCGTGACTCGGACCCTTAACCCTGTGAAACAAACCTCGAGGCTTGACCACCGTACCAACATGCCACGCCAATGGTGCTGCTCTGACATACAGGCTACTGCTTGGACTTAACGAAGGCCCTTGGACTTAACTAAAGTGATGATTATTTGAAGGGAGGTTTTGGCTCAAATGTGTCTCTACATATTAAATGCGGCTCAAGAACAGCAATTTGGTCCCAAACTCCGGTATATTTATTGAGGGATTTTATTTATTTATTTAGTCACACACCATTGTCACCATCTACCCAGCTCTTACTACACTCAACATCAAATATCTAAGGCTGCGTTTGGTGTTGTTTTTAAATTTGGTTTTTTGTATTTAAAAAAAAAAGTGAAAAAGTTGTAAAAAACTTGTTTGGTTGATTGTGATGAAAAAATCGTTTTCAGAAAAAAAAAAAAAAAAGGTTGTTTTTGAAAAACATAGAGAAATTGTTTTTTTTATTTTTAGTTTTTTTTGGTTGATTTATAATTAAGGGGATCCACATAAGCTTTTTTTCATTTAATTTGTATAAAATTTTAGAACAACAAACAAGTTTTTCTTGTTTTCTAGATTTTAAAAATATTTTTTGAATATGACATCAAACATATTTTTAAAAACTATAACTCAATTAAAAATGAAATATGATTTCATTTTTTTAAAATTATTTTTAAATTGTATACCAATTTTTTTTTAATTTTTTTATTTCCAACAATTTTTAGAGATTACCTTTCTCACAATACCCTCCCAAAATCACTCCTTTCCTAAATAACCTTTCATATCTAAAAGCCTCCTTGGTTGTTTTCTCCTCTCTCATCTTGTGGTTTATAATGTCATAATTATTAATAAAAAGCTCATTCTATAGATTATAATGGGAGCTATAATCAAATGACTTGCATATTTGAAAATTATTAGTATTCCTAGTTCCAATAAAATCAAAAAATTGATTAAGGTGATTTTTACACATAAAAATTGAAAAACAAATTAAAATACTATAAAGAAAGATAATTAAAAAAGATGTAACTACTTATAATTTATATATAGACTTAGTTCAGTTTTACAAAAAAAAAAAAAAGACTTAGTTTTTAATGGAATGAAGTGGATGAAACAAAATTCAATTCTATTAGTTGAAAAAAGTTTTTTTTTTTTTGTTGGTAAAGGTTAAATTACATTTCAATCTTCAATTTTGTATTACATCTTACCAACAATTACATGATACATTTTAAAGTACAATATTAACACAGCTAGTGGCCTACTAAGGCCAACACAATCACTGGTCACATAGGCCCACAACATGCAAGACAATTGAGCTCTTTCTACAATATTCAAGATTGCTCATTTATTTAATGGGTCCAGCTATTTTCACCCACCTATTCTTATCTCTTCACCCACTTACTCTCTTCACTAAAAAAATTTAAAATAACTCATATATTTTCTCTCCTCCCTCCCATATTCCCATTCTACCCTTGACATTTTTAAAACCCAAATACTATTTTCCATTTCCCTCTATCTCGTTTTTTCTCTTCCCATTTCCATTGAATTGCAATTTCTTTGAGTTTTTAGGGCATTCAACCGGTTAGAACATTGCTAAGAACGACTATGAGCAACCTTGTTGCAAAATCTTACAAAAAAATCGTAGTATTTAGGGTTTTTAGGGCTTCGAAGTAAAAGTAATTCAAGAACTCAAATCAACAAAATCGGTATGTAAATCTTTGATTTATTCAAGTTTAAGTTGATTAGAATGCTACATTATTTTATTGAATTGTTTTTGTGCAAAAAAAAATGGTTGAAAATGGTGAAATGGAGGCGGCAGAAATGGGTTTCTGAAACCCATTCCCGCATTGGAATCGCACCGTCCGACCTACCAGGGTCGGACGTTTTACCCCGAATCAGTCGAACAGAGGCTCTCTGTTCGACTAGAAAGGGTTGGACGGTTGTTGCTCTGTCTGCTCCAATGTGGGCGGACAGAGCATTTCTTTGGTTTTTTAAATTTTTTTTGGTTTTGTTTAAACTAAATATCAATTGTTTGTCCTAATTGTATAGTTTTTTGTATGTATTTGGCTATTTCGATAGATATGCCGCCAAGAACAAGGAGAGGTCGTTCGGAAGAGGAAGAACAAAACTGGCAATGAAGAAGGCCGACGACCTCAAATAGACGAAGACGATGCGAGCCACCCACCACCACCACCCCCTGTTGTACATGAAAAAGAAAAGCAACAATCTGAAAAAGAACCTACGCTGGTTGGGGTGGAGGGAGAAGGAGACGGTTTATTGAAAGGTCCTTGCCCCGGGGGACCTACTGATCCTTCGGTCCTTACGCATTTCAAGGGACACGTATCATACTACGTGTAGCAAAATCAAGTACATCACTTTCGTAATTTAATCTAAATTCAATCGAGGTTATGATTAAATTTAAATATTAGTAGATTCTTATAATTTTTTGTTTATTCACATAGAAACAAAATATACAAAAGTGTCGAAACCACGGGGTAAAGTTAGCTTCTTGGGACCTTAGTGAACATCATGAGAGAGAGAGAGTAATGAAGATTATTACAAACACCGATCTTCATCATTCGGTGTCTTGTAGTTAAAGTTGTGCCAACAAGCAGTTGATAGCTGCTTTTGTGAAGCGGTGGCAACCAGAGACTAATTCATTTCACCTACCATTTGGTGAAATGACCATCACACTGGACGATGTAATGGTCTTACTTAGGATTTCAACAGTGGGCAAGACAGTGAATGGAGATACACTGAGCAATGCAGAACCAATAATCATACTTCAAGAAGCCTTGGGGGTTTCGGCTCAAGAGGCATTTGATGAGGTGAATAAAAAGAGAGGTCAATCAGTTCGATTGGATTGGTTGCTTAAAAAATTTGGATCGAAGCTTCAAGGAAACCAACAATATCCTTTGACTGAGCATACTGCGAGAGCATATCTTTTGTTCATCCTAGGTTGCACTCTTTTCACAGACAAGAGTGGTACAAGGGTGAACATAATTTACTTGCCACGGTTGATGAATCTGGATGAGGTTGTCAATTTCGCATGGGTAGCTGCTTGTTTGGCGCATTTGTATCGTCAGTTGGGATGTGCCACGAGATATCATGTGCAACAGATTGCGAGCTACATGACATTACTTGAGGTATAACTATTTCTATCATTTTGGTTTAACTAAATTAAACTTGAAATAAATATGTTTGTGTTATAGTAATTGTTTTTCTTATGTCTGGTAGGCATGGATATACGAGCACTTCCCATTCGTGAGACCGCACGTAAATCATGGATATAATAACAACCTCCCGCGTGCGATGAAATGGAAACCTCGCAAAGAACAAGGTCTAGCGGAAGATTACGTTGAAGTTCTACGCGAGGCAATTGATGATCTTTAGCCAAATCAGGTAAATGCTACTCTTTTAAAACAACGCATGTACATGATCGGTGTTTTCGTCGGACTTGTGTCACTCGACATATTGTTCTTCAGCTAACTTCGTCATTAAATATTGCATTTGAGACATCTCACCGTGTTCTAATAATTTATACTTTATACGTGCATTGTATATGGTCTTCGATGTAGATGCATTGCTTGCATCCATTAGCTTCAGAGCATTCAGTATATCTCTGGGCCTTGCTTGACTTCTACTCATATCCACAAGCATTTTCATCTCATCCTTTGTCAGTTGGCCCACATAAAAGTGCCCTTCCATCCGATCAGCAGGTGGATGATTATGAGTGTCGCAATCCACTTTACCATCCAATCGTCATCAGTGGCCAATTTTTGCCCCCGTAATAAGAATGGACAATTACACTTTTTCGATGAGGTTGGATTCACTATTTTCTTATTTGTGTCTTTCGGGTTATACACACCGTACCTCTCACATGCAAACTTGATTCTCGGTCGTCTACCCTTCGTCCCCCCTGCATCCGAGCTCTTGATAACAATAACAAAACCATTTGCACGACCTACTTCCCTTATCCATGCAATAAGTTCGACCTTACTCTTAAACACAATATCGGTTGTGAACTCATTAGTGTAATCCCGAACTAATACCAACTCATTGCCGATAATTTTGGATTCATCAAATTCCTCATCATCCTGATGAATAACAAATCAATATTAGTATTATATACAAAATAAAACAAGAAAACAAACAAAAAACCTTAAAAAACCCCCAAAAATGCTCTGTCTGACCAGAATCAGTCGGACAAAAAATGTTCTATCCGATTTTGACAGGTCAAACAAAACATTTGTTATGTTTTTTTTTGTTCTGTCCGACCAATTGTGGACGGGCATTTCCTTTTGTGTCCAATCTATAGTGGTCGGACACCACACTTTCTGTCCGTCCACGACAGGTCGAACAAAATGATTTCGGAGGCGATTTTTTAGGTTTCGAAATTCATTTTCGCCCCCTTCCCACCTCTATTTTAGGTTTGTTTTTGCATAAAAATAGTTTAGATACCAAATGCACGTACTTTAGGAAATGAGGAACAATTTAAATATATTTCCATTGTTGAATATCTTTCCAATTTAAATAGTTTCGAACACTTTGAACACTTTTCCAATGACTTGCGAACACTTTAAATCGAAAGAAATCACTTGCGAACAGTTGAAGACGTGCTTGTGATTCGAAAAATGGGTTAAAACCACAAAATCAAAGATTAAAATTTGTTGGGGGATTGAATAGTTTTAGGGTTTGGGTAGGAGTTGAATGGTTGATGGGTGGGTGAACAGGGAGGTTTGAGGGTTTCAAAGGTTTAATGTGTCCTTTTTGGTAATTTTACATGAGGACATTTTAGTCTTTTTACTTTTTAGATGAAGTGGGTAAAGAGATAGAAATGGGTGAGTGAAAATAGCCAAACCCTTATTTAATATACCTTGAGGGTGGTGGTTTGGCATGCATGATTGAATAGGATTAGACTAAATATAATCATAATCCTATATTTAGGTGTGAGCTCAGATAAAATAAAAATAATCTAACTTATCTTTTTATCCACCATTCCTTTTCTTTTCTTTTTTTTTTTCTTTTTCGTTGCATTTCGCTCCTCCTTTTCTTTTTCGCGTCTCATTTTCTTCTTCTTTCTTATTCTTCCTTATTTTAAAAAATAAATAAAATCTATCAACAACCACGGCTTTGCGATCGGAAAACTGTGGTAGTTTTGTGATTTTGCAAAATTTGTGTTTTTTTATTTTATGTGATTTAATTATAAAAATTAATTATATTTCGTTTTAATCCCAAACATACCACAAAACACATAATTACTCTATTTTTAATCTAATCCAATTCAATTTAATTTCATAAAAATAATCTTATCATATTTGGCCCACTAAAGAGCCCTACTAGTACAAAGAGTTGAATCCCTCCTCACAAGGATGACAAGGATTCTGAAAACCGAAAAGTGTTGCAGGTGCAAAAAGATTTTATGGAGTTGAGTTTGTCAAATGACTGTGTTTGGACTTGTCTTAAGAACTAGTGTCTCTATTTGGTCTTGTAAGTTGTATGGCCGATCACACTTGGAAAATCTCAAAAGTAGATATAAAAAAAAATGAAAAAGGAAAAAAGAAAGACCTACACTATGCATAAGTTAAAATTATAACTCAGTCTTACAATATAACAAACTTTTCATTATAATTACTAGATGAATGCTAATGTAACTGCAAAAAAATAAAATATAATTATATATTTTTATTTATTAAATTATTTACCACACACCTTAAGATATATAAATCATACATATTTAATAAACAAAAATATGTAATTACATTTTTTTACGGTTTAATTAGCATTTTCCTAATTGGGTAACTATCCTTTTCTTTTTCTAGTAGAGTTACAGTAAGAAGATTTGATATAAAAAGAGAAAACGAGAGAGTGTATTAGTTTGATAGAAACACAAGGTGGGTTGAGGAGAGAACGAAACACATGGACAACTCTTTATTTTCCAAGTTGTTTTGTCCCTTTTATAAGCTAAGATTAGGGGAGTTTATTATTTTTAAATGTTGAATTAGATGGATGGAGAGAGGAAATTACGTGTGAAAATAAGAGCTCCCTTCATTTAGTTATTTGAAATATGTGTATTCATCAATCTCAAGTTTATACCACCGAATAAAATGACAAAGTTGATAGAATTTGTACTCATGATCTTTAAGGATATTACTTTAAATCTCATAGTTAGATCGGGTGGACGTGATTTTTGCATGGGAAAAAAAAATTCTTGCATCATGGGTTACATGCAAGGACACCTAAACAATCATTGAAGGGACACCACTCTCTACCCTTGGTGAGACTTGTTCTGAAAATTTATCGATGCAAACAAGCTGGCCCAAAGATTACCTAAAAAAAAATAAAAATAAATAAAATCTGAAGTTGATTTTCAGCTCAAGTAAAATACAACATATCATCCAAGTTGCCTCGGTTGTTTTCTTATTAAAAATACGACAAATCACATTCATTAGGAGTGGAATATAATTAGAACAAAGCAAAAGGACGGGAACACAATAGATTTCAATATTTAATTCATAGTCAAATGGGAAAGGGAGCTATCAGACATAACGACATAAGTTTATACAATTAATAATATATCAAACAAATAGAAAACTAGGAGTTAAGAATATGCGGAGAATAGGAAGGATTGCACCCTCCACGCCTTGTTTGCCACTCCTCTATTATAGCACACTTCTTCATTATTCCCTTCTTATGTGCCCTTTCCCACTTTAAATTCCTTTCTCATATATATAAATATATCTCTAATAAAGCAGCTTTAATATAGTTTAATTTAATTCAAACTTCCCCTCTCATTAAGGACTGTACATTATTTACATTACTATATATCATATTCCATTATTTTCAATGTCTAATATCATATTAACAACTCACAAACAACTTTTTTTTTTTTCTCGCATATTATTTGTTTTCTAATTATAATTCAACTAACACAACTAAACTTTTTTTTCAACTACAAGATTCCTTACAAGAATTTACTTTCTCCACTTTAGCCCAATTATGGTTCAGCCGACTTTTAAATTACAAATAATTATATTTTATTAATTATTTATATCCATATTATTTTAAGTTTTTTTTTCTTTATCATTATCATTATCATTATCATAAATTTTAATAAATCAATCTTATAAAGGTCTTCATTTTTTTTTTGTCTAAAACCAATTTAATAGATCATTTTTTTTCTCATTTATTCAACAATGATTTATTCCATATAACCTTCTAATTATAATTTTTTTTCTCAATTTGATACAACTCAACTCAAGTCTTTATTTATTTATTTTTTATCAATTTTTCAGTACCCAGAATGTACTCTTATTTCTTTTGAGTGAGACTAATTATCTTAGACTAGAATATTATAAAAGCATCTGGGCTGACTTTTTCAACATAATAGATAAATAGAAGCACACTTAGAATCGAATTTGAAACCTGAACTTAACTAAGTCTTTCAATTATATGGAGTCGAACTCTACTTTATCCTATTCATGAGTAAGACAATATTTTGTATCTCTACTTCTTAAGCGCTATAATTACGTGAAGTACACTATATAAACATGCCTCTCTCTCAATTTTTTTTTATTTTTTATTTTATTCAAAATATTTAGATAAATTAAATTCAATTTCCCACTCATGAATTTAATAGTACAATTTTGTTGTTTCGAAATATTATTTATTAGGTTTTCGGATAGGATTTTTCCTCGTCGAGGCGTCTCTCTGCCCCCAACCATTCATGTCCGCGAAATGTCTCTGTTGTTTCTCTGCATCCAACCTCAGATTTTCACAGCCGTTGAAAGAAGAAACCCTAAAGAAACCCTAGAACTTCAAAACAGCCAATGGCGATAAAGCTAATCGCTTTTCGCAATCAATCCCCGAATCTATAAAGCAGCGGTTCTAATCTCCTTCTTCCCCACTTTTCCCCTCTATAAATTTCTCATTTCTTTTCACAAAATTCATCAGATTTCAATAACTTTTTCAATAATTTCTTCAATTCTTTAAGCTCTCTTCAATGGCGATTGCATTCCCGCGCTTTATCTGCACCAACGGCCCCGTGTTGGAGGCGGCGATGTTACCGGCGAGTTCGACGATAACGTCTCCTCCGGTGGTTCTAACTCAGGACGAGTTGAAACGAATCGCGGCGTACAAAGCCGTCGAGTTCGTCGAGTCCGGGATGGTTCTAGGGTTAGGAACGGGCTCGACGGCGGCCTACGCCGTGGACCGGATCGGCGAGCTTCTAAAGCAAGGGAAACTGGAGAACATCGTCGGTGTTCCGACGTCGAAGAAGACGCACGAGCAAGCGAGTTCTTTAGGAATCCCGCTGGCCGATCTCGACGATTATCCGGTTCTCGATCTCGCGATCGACGGCGCCGACGAGGTCGATCCGTGTCTGAACCTCGTGAAAGGCCGAGGCGGATCGCTGCTCCGGGAGAAAATGGTGGAAGGAGCGTGCCGGAAGTTCGTGGTGATCGTCGACGAAACGAAATTGGTGAAGTGTTTGGGAGGGAGTGGGCTCGCAATGCCGGTGGAGATCGTGCCGTTTTGTTGGAAGTTTACGGCGAAGAGATTGCAGATGTTGTTTAGGGATTTTGGTTGTGTGGCGAAGCTACGAACTTGCGGTGAAAATTGCGAGCCTTTTGTTACTGATAACGCGAATTATATCGTGGATTTGTATTTTGAGAAGGAGACTGGGGATTTGAAGGCGGCGAGTGATGCGATTTTGAGGCTTGCTGGGGTTGTGGAGCATGGGATGTTTCTTGATATGGCGACGACTGTTATTGTTGCCGGTGAGCTTGGAGTGACGGTGATGAATAAGGGTGGTGATGAGGTTGATGGAGCGAGGTTGAGGTAGCTTTATTTTAATGAACCAAAAGATTAAAAGCTGGTTTTTTGGGTTCAGCTACTAATCAATCTTTTTATTTGCCTTGCCAATTTGGGCAAATTTTTTGTTTTAGCCATTATCATGGTCATATTTTTATTTTTATTTTTTGATTTGATGTCATCCCTCAAGCATTTAATTCAATGGACGCTTCTAATTTAATATAAGAAGTGAGGGAAAAAAGAAGAAGAAGCAATTTGATGATATTGAGGTTCTACTACTACTGTTGCTGTAGTGGGTTGTCTGTTTCTTTGGTTATTTTGGCTTAATTGTGAAGTGGGCACCCTTTGCAGGTTAGGTGTTTTTAATTGAAGTGAAAAGGCTTATATCTGTGTACTTCTGTATTTTGTAATTGTTATTCTTTATGTAGGGAATTTGAGAATTTTAGATGGCATAACATGAGAGTTATAGCTTCTTCTTCTTTTTCTTCTTCTTCTTCTTCCCTCCGAACCCTTAAAAAAAAAATTAATGAAAACAGATTAAAGTTTCAATTTCTCTTCATTTGAGACCGTGCTGCCCCCTTTTTTCTAATTTTTTTAATGAATCACTATATGGTCTGACCTTGTTGTGAAACATGGTTATGTTCATTGTATTAGTTGCTGAACATAGAATCTAGGACTTGGATTTCTATGATTGATTCGCTATATGCCTTTGTAAAGCTTCTTTTTGGGTTGGGGTGGGGGGAAAGGGGCTTTGGCATATGTGGTTTGCCTGTGTATTTATCGGTTTTGGTTTTCTTTACAATGGGTAAGCATCATAGGTCAAAGATGCAAAGCAGATTATCTTTGACTTGGTTTCTCTTTGTCACTGTGTGCCTGTGTGGTGGGCCATTTTATGGTGCAGGAAGGATGTATCCTTTGATACCCATGTAGGGACTCCCTTGTTTCAAGCCTTTCATTTGTATCAGAAGTTGGCCTAATGGCTTGTATCTGTAGCTGCTAAGGTTAAGGTGACAGCTATGAGTCATGTCGCCTTCAATGCTTTTCTCTTTGTGATCTCTTAACCAATGAAGCTTCTTCTCAGAAATTGTTCTGCTTATGCTTTAAAGATTTTCTTAAGCACAAGTTGGGTTTGACTTCATGGTGATTTCTCTGCAGTCACTGAAAGTGAGCCTTAGGGGGGCCACTTCTCATGGTAATGACAACTCTTGTTCAACCATTTAATACTCTTTTTAGGACATTATGGTTTTGCTAATTGAAGGCACCTGCGTTTTTAACTTCTTATTTATTTATTTTGATAGGTAAGCAGTGAGGTTTGAGCAGTGCCCTTAAGACGTGCATATCTGATTTCTGAAACTGTGGGTCTGGCCTAAGGACTCAACCCCTTAAGGGCCATCTGTGTTGCTCTCGGTTTATGATCTTGGCAATTTCATAAGTAGATGCAAACAGAAAAAGGGTCTAAACCCCTTAAGGTATCACTTTAGCTTTTTAAGTTTCAGGGACAAGATTGTATTTGGTTTTGACCTTGTGGACCCATAAAAGATTACCTAATCCTGTTACCTTGGGAAAGGCATGCTCGTTCTGTTTTGCCTGATCAGTCTTTTAGAGGTTGTGGATACCCAAAACACGCATTTCTAATTATATTTTCCTTCTCTAGATCAAGTTTGCACCAGTGGCAACCTTCTTTTTGGTCTTTTTTTTTTAGTGTATGCCATTAATACAATTTGAAAGGAAATTATGGAAAAAAGATTTTTCATCATTTATTGAAAACAGGAATTTTTTAAATTTTTGTAAAATTCTTAAAAATTAAGTATAAATAGATTTTTGTAATTAGAAAATTGTATCTTAATCGAGAACTAAATGAGCTGCCACCGATGGCCCACCTATTTTTCTACCATCATTGTTTAAAGACTCTTACTTGTGTAGTAGTTTTAGAACTTCTTGCATCTATGCAGTTCCTTATAGAAGAGCACTGACATTTGTGCACCCTGTGTGTTCATTAGATCTCTTTGAATCACTTAGTATGTATGTAATTCGAGGTAATCGAATGGATGCGTGCCCTTCATTATATTTCTTCCTCTTATGTTGGTGATGTCATTTTTTCCATTTTTTATTTTCTCTTAGAATATTTAATTCTATAAGACCCAAATCTCTCTCCTTCTCTCTAATAATTTAAGAGTATTTAGATGAGCTATATAGCTAAGATACTATTTCATTAAATCTTTCTTTTTATATTCTAGTGCTCCAAGTTGTCTGTTATACTGACTTGAGCCTCTGAGAATGGTTGAGCCTCTGAGAATGGTTGACTTGTGTTGCATTAGTATGCATCAGAATAATTATTTATATATGCAGTGTCCTTGAATTATGAAATGTATCTCCTTTAACACCTTTTATAAGATTCAGGAACATGGCTGTATCAATACTTGTTGAAAATTACAAAAGAGGTGACCATGGTTGTTCCAAACACTCAAAACACTGTGGGACCCTTCAAGCTTTTCTTTTTCTTTCTTGGAAATGATTCTCAACTACTTTATCTCAGAGTGGCTCTAAAGTTGTTCAGACTTTTTATCTATCTATGTATTTGATTGCATATATTTTCATATCTTTGAAGCACTAATGCAATCAAAACTTGCTTCCATAAATAAATAAGGTATCATATCATGCTATAAAGGCAAACCTATATATATTTTCTTTATCTTTCCATGCAAGTCTCATATAATGTGCCATGGAATCTGGTAGGGTGTTAGACCACATCACACTATTTTATATTGAAATGCAGTGTAAGAACAAATTAATGCAACTCTAAAAAAACCATAGGTTCCCATGTCAGGAAGATTTTAAGATTAATTACTGTATTAATTGTGCTTAGTGGGTTTGGTATGATAGGTTACCATGGACGATTGTTGTGAACTGGATTGTAATGATCTTATTGTTGGGGTGGGCTTGGATTGTAACTTGTTAGTGTAACAAGTTACAGTATCTTCCCTACTTCACCGCCTAATAACGAGGGAAGAGATTCACATTATAGCTGAATTGATCTTTCGTTTTTAGTGGAAGGTTACTGTTTAAGTTTGTACATATTCAACACTTAAAGCCTATATTGATAACTTACAAAAAAAATATACACATATCATATTAAAAAATTGAATATAATGCAAAGGAATTGGAGCATAAAACTTTAACCAAACTTTTAAATTTTTGATGAAAGTACTGTTAGACCAACGGCAAGATCTAAAATAACATAATGACAATTTAATGTACAAAGTTCTCACTTATAATTAAATAACGTAAACTACAGATAATTAAAAAATATATATAATACTCGTAATTAAATGTTGATTTAGATTAGTAGAGTGGAGGAAACAGGTTTATGCATTCGACTAAATACAGTTAAAAAAATGCTTTATTAAAATAAATTTAGTTGAATTGGTGAAAATAAGATATACTGTAGTTTTTTAATTTTTCCTACAGTTATTATTATTTTTTAGTTGAACGGCGTGAGCCAACCCTCATCGGGTAAGACAATTATAGACCCAAAAGAAAAAAAAATGTGGCACAGAGATGCAAATCCAAGTCCAAGAACAATTCTCACTTGCAAACACGTGCAATGAAAGCTGTATGGCCCTAAAGAAAGCAAGATTAATGCTCCAATCAATCTTATATATAAATATAATAAAGATAAGATTAAAATAAAAATAAAATGAAAAAGGGGTCAAGATTCGGCGCCACAAATCTGGGCCTTTTGCGTTACGTACCGGTTTTCTGCAAGAAAAAACCAAAAAATAATAAATAAAAATTCTTCTAAAATCCGCTTTATTTGTCCTTTATCTTGTTTTTTAATGTGAAAACAAAGCTTAGAACAACTAATTCAAACTGCTACGTCTCGCTTTCAATGGCCGTATATGAGCTGATGTTAACAACACCCGTCTTAAACCATTACTTGCCCACAAGGACACGTCATGAGTCATTATTTTTTATTATTTAAGGATAAGCTAAACTTAAAAAAATATATATTAAGGGCTAAGCTTATATTGTAGTATAAGTAATTGTGAACTAAAGTTTTTCTCTTCTTATATTTATATATTTTTATGTATAAATAAACTGAATATTTTTAGTAAATATATTTAGAATTATTCATATATTAGCAAAATAATTATTTTAAAGGGTTTTACAATTTAATGATAAAAATAAGTAAGATTACGTTTAATTCGTAATTTTAGTCCCAAAATACATTCTCTCTGCCACGTGTTAATAACATGATGGGAAGCAGGTAAATGCGTCTGACACGGATGCTGAGCTCTCTGGTCATCGAAAACGAAAAAGCACAAAAACACGACAAAAAAAATATTACTTTTATTTATTATTTATTTCTTTTTATTTCTCTATTCTTCACAGTGAGTGCTGTCTCCTACGTAACACCACCCGCCTTTTTTCTCCTCTCCCCATGTGACGACCCCTTCCCTTCACTTCCCATCTGCATCTCTTCTCTGCTATAAAAGTCAATCAACGCTCTTCTTACCTCACTGTTACTAAAACCCTAGGAGCTTTTTCTTTTTCTTCTTCTTCTTATTTTCATCAATTGTTGTTTTGATTGATAATACTTTTCTTGTGATCTTGTGATGAGATTGGTGGATCTCCGGAGCCATACCGGAAATAATGAGTCGTGGTCACCACCGCCGGCGGTTTTCTCTCCTCAACAACAACTTGTTCTTCATCTCCATCTTTTCGTTCGCTTCTGTATTCGCGATCTCAGCTGCTTCTTCTCCCGGTTTTCGCGGATTCTCTGGATTCTCTCATCACCAGATCGTCGTTGGTTCGTGTTTTTTTTTTTTTCCTTCTTTGATCTTTTTATTGTGTGTGTGTGTGTGTGTGTGATTAATGATTTAGGTTTTGGTTGCTTAGGTGATGAGCATTTGGGAGCGTGGGCGACTGGTTTGTTGCAATTTGCAGAAGCACCGGGGAATGATGATTATGATGGTGGGAGGAATTCGAATGGTACGCTTGTTTTGGCGGCGAAGAGGACGAACAGACCGGATGTTCTGCGAGGGTTCAAGCGGTATTATGGTGGTTGGAACATTACTAATCACCATTATTGGGCTGTAAGTTCTTGATACGCTTCAAAGATTTGATCTTTCTTTCTTTCTTTCTTTCTTTTTTTTCAGTCGTCGATTTCGCGGGAAACCTAGTTTTCCCGGGGGTTTTTTCGGGGGCGCGAAAATGTGTATAAAATTAGAAGATCAGACGCTTAACGGTCTTTGTGATAGCTGGCCGGTTACCTCTGTTATGGGATTTTTTTTTTATTTTTTTATTTTTTATTTATCTTGGTGGGTTATTATTAGATTGATTAGTTTTAGACGGTCTTTTAGAGTCTTGATGGAGAATATAGTTGTTGTTTTGAAGAAATAAGTGAACATTTTGCAGAGGAGAGGTTCTTGGGTGACAAATGTAGAATTGGAAATTGTCTGTTTTTCTTCTTCTGAAATGTTCTCTTTTTTGGGAGATCAATTATCATTGATACGGCAGATGTGTCTATCTGGGTTTTTAGCAATTGATATTACTATTTGCTATTTTTTTTTTTTTAAGAATTTGGTGGGTGGGTGGGTTGGAGAAGAAATTAGCAAACGGTACATCGGTGTCATTACACCGATACCCTGTTTTTGTGTAAAGCATTAAAGTAATTGTGCTTGATGATTTAGTCAATTAACCAATCCAGATATAACTATTCCAAAACCATGGAAAACAGTTTTAATTTATTCTATGAAGAAATGAAAACTAGGTTAAGTTTTTCATGGTAAATTTTTAGGTGCCAGATTCAATTGATACACCTTAGATCTTTGTTACTTGTTTTTTCTCTTTTCTTTGGGTGGGGTGAGGGGTTATCTAGTTTCAGATCTAAATGATTCTGGAAGTTATAAAGTGTTGATCTGCCATTATTTAAGACACGAATTACTGTTATAAAAAAAGAAAATAAAAGGAAGAATAAAATTTCAGTATTTTGACTGCTATCTTTTCAGTCTGTTGGATTTACAGGTTCTGGTTGTTTCATTCTTGCCGTGCTATGGTTCGTTTTGTTTGGCCTGGCACTTGCATTGCATCATTGCTGCAGATGGGGGACGAGAATCCAAGATATTCGTTCAAAATATTCACTCCGGATTTCTCTTATATTGCTACTTGTCTTCACTAGTGCTGCAGTGTACAGATCTAGACTCTGAACTTTTTACTATCATCAATTGCAACTTTTATTTAAAATTTCTAAATATGTATTGTTTCTTCAGTTTTATGTGTTGTTTTCTTTTTACCAAAAGGTATAATTCTTATGCTTGTTCACTATAATGTCTTGGCATGATATTTCTTTGGACTGTCGATGAATGTTCTCCTATATTTTCTATTGCATTAAAGGTAACTTTCAGGAGCAATTTTGTTCGATTTCAGATTTCTTCTTGGTAATATTTTTCTTTCTATTTGGTACATGAACTAAAGAATACAGTAATCAGAGAAAAGACGTTGACCAGGAAGATCTGTTCTTGCAAATGTTGCACATATATTATTCTGTAGATCAACCAATTTACAGCATCCAACTTGGAGTTTCTGTAAAAAATAAGTCATCTGGGTCATTTTTTTTTAGTTGATTTCACTACTGCAAAGTGCATGCAAAGCAAACTTGCTCACTGTTTCATCCTGCATATTACATATTTTGAATTGAAACTATTACTTCAACATAAAAAGGCTTTACAGTAGGTTTTACTATTATTATTGTGATATTTCTCAATGTTCACCATCTCATTATCCCTGAATTGGAGAATTATGACCTGAAAGATATGTAATGCCAGTGGATGTGGAACATAGAATTTGGATCCATAAATGATTTGGTTATTCAGATATATTTGGTGACCTATACACAGCTGCTTGTGGCATTAGATAGTTTGGACTTTTCTTCTATTATTAGCCCTTCATTTGGCTAAGCATTCTTAATATCCTATAAAATAATTTATAGTCCTACTTATTGGTTTTTTTATGGCTATTTATGAATTCTGTGTGCTTTCTGTATACTTGTCTTAGCTGTTGGGCTTTTTTCTGCTTCTTAGTTAACCAATTTATCCTTCAGTAGTAATCTTCTCACACTTTGTTGCGCTTCTGTTCACCAGGGTTGGATGTGTTCTTCTCTCTGTGGGTCAGAACAGATTTCATGGAGAAGTGTTGGATACTTTGAAATATGTTGTGAATCAATCAGACTACACTGTGCAGACTCTTAGAAATGTGACTGGATATCTTTCTCTGGCCAAGAATATAAATATTGACCAGGTTTTCCTTCCATCAAATATCAAAGACGAAATTGACAAGTTAAATGTGGATTTAAACACTGCAGCTGATACTCTGACAGAGAAAACTAGCGAGAATTCTCACAAGATAATAAAAGTCTTAAATGCTGTGTATGAGTTTGTATCCTTAATCTTATTTAATTAAATACTCCATCCAACATCCCAAGCTAAAGCCTTTTTCTTTTAATATCATTCTGCAGGCGATCAATCTTAATAGTGGTGGCAGCAGTTATGCTTCTTGTATCACTTCTTGGTCTTTGTAAGTAACTCACGTCCGACCACAAAGTTCTAGTGTCCCTTTACTTTCTATCTTGGCTTTATTTCTTCATCTTCTTACTTTAGTATTTGCCTAACTAATTTATATATTTTGCCAGTGCTTTCCGTCCTTGGGCACCGCCATGCAATTTACATGTAAGTTCTTACTTCGAATGGTCAACTTCACTTTTAGAAGATAGGTTTCTTAGTTAATTGCTGGATGTCTTTGTTTGTGTGATTGATTTTTCTTATCATAATATTGTTGCAGATTTATCTTGAGTGGATGGCTGCTTGTGGCAATCACTTTCATTCTTTGTGGAGTTTTTTTGATCTTTAACAAGTAAGCTTATTTAACTCTGGTGATGCAATTTAGTTATAATATTTATTAAAATGTAGTGATGAAGTTCATGTGTTCTCAACTGTATCTTGATCGTTTGATGCACGAGTACGTCCACAATTTTACATGTACAAGTAGTTCATAGACTGCTAGGAACTTGTGTCTATCTTAATGGGGCTTAATTTATGGTTACTTCTTGCTATTCTTGAATCTCCTTTGAACTAGAGACAGATTAAGTGAACTGACACATCTCCTTACCTAATGTTTTCCATGTTACCACTCATTTTACTGGGACAAGTCTTCATGGTGTATTAGCTATTTTAATTTAATAAGATCCCTCCTCTTTATTTAGTTAATTTAATTATGGTTTTCGTATGTAAAGATGTGAAATGCCATGCTCGAGTAACCAAAAAATGAAAAAAGAAGAAGAAGCGCCATGCTTGAGTAGTCCTGTAAGGCACCAAGAATCTGCTTTTCCTACATGAATTTTCAAACAAAAAAAATAGTTATCATACATATATCAGGATTCAGGGAAAAAAAAAAGAAAATTGGATTAAAATTTCATAGAATGAGGGAAGATTGTTTACACCAACTCCAATCCATTCTAAAGTGAGTGCCAGTTATATACCATGCTGCAGATATAGTTTATCATTTCATATGTTTTAGCTCTAACTGTAATGAAGCCCACACTTCCAAAACTAGGATCAGTAAATGAGTTAAAACGTAAGCAAAGTAAGAAAAGATTTTGACAATTCAGAGCTTTTTATTCCAAGGTAAGCTCAGTTTGTTAAACAAACTGATAGATTCACCATTGGATTATTTACGTGTAGTTACTATCTATTTATTATTTTTTCCTTCCACTTTATGCATATAGAATTCCACTTCTTATATTCCTAACCAAAGAATGAATCTTTTTGTGTTTCCCAGTACAATTTCTGACACACGCGTGGCCATGGGAGAGTGGGTCGATAATCCTCATGCAGAGACAGCCTTGAGCAGCATCCTTCCATGTGTGGATCAGAGAACCACAAACAAAACCCTTATCCAGAGTAAAGAAGTTATAAATCAGCTTGTGAATGTTATCAACACAGTGATATACACCTTTGCAAACACCAATCCACCTCCTCAGGCCACCCCTTACTACTACAACCAAACTGGGCCTATGATGCTGCCTCTCTGTTCACCTTTTGATTCTCAGCTACATGATCGTCCTTGTGGGCCTCAAGAGGTGTCATTTGCAAATGCTTCAATGGTGCGTTTATAACAACTTTTTCTTACCAATAACCATTCTTAAAATTTGGAAAGATTTTCTTAAATACATTTGCAGCAGCTAAATTGTCAATCCAATGACATTTTGCATCATTACTATAAGATTGCGATATTCAATCTGATTTTAATGTAGATCCAAAAGAGGCCTCTATCTAATAAAGTGGATCAAATCAAAAGCTCTGGAGGTGCAACATGTGGTATTTTGAAAACTATGATAATACTACCCCTTTCCTTTATGGGCTGGTCTTGAAGTTGTGTTTCATTGTGTGAGCACCTGTGCTATTTTATTTGTCGAAGCCAAGTTGACTCCTATTATGCGACTAAATGACGCTCTTCTGCAAGAATTACTTTGAACTAGTGCTGTTATCATATATAATAAATTTACATATATTCTTTTTTGGATGAGAACGATTTTTTATGTGCTTTTAAAATGAATTTGAGTCTTTTACTTTACAGTTTCATTTCATTCTATATTTCCGTTCTCTGAAAATTAATTCTACTCCTGCTTTACAAAACTTTCAGGTATGGCAGAACTACACTTGCATGGTATCTCCATCAGGCATATGTATCACAGTGGGAAGAATAACTCCAGACATGTACGCACAATTAGTGGCTGCTGTGAATGTAAGCTACGCCCTAAACCACTATACCGAGCCTCTACTAAGCCTTCAGAATTGTGATTTTGTCCGAGAAACATTCAGTACCATCACTTCACACTACTGCCCTCCTCTCGAGCATTACCTCCAGATTGTAGTCGCAGGTTTGGGGCTCATCTCTGTGGGAGTAATGCTCTGCCTTGTCATCTGGATTCTATATGCAAACCGCCCCCGAAGGGAGGAGGTGTTTGCGCCAAAATCTCTGGGCAGAAGCAGCATGAAGAGCGAAGAAGACAACAGATACAGCAATAGCAATAGCAATAATACATCCTCATCAGGTGGAATTGTATAAATCTCATACTTCGAAGTAGCTATAGGTAGTGCAAAAGCAGGTTGTAGCACTGTTATTTTTTTTTTTTCTTACCTCCCTCAGCAGGTTAAAACCCAGATGGGGCAAAGCACCATTTTGTGGTTTTGGAGGGTAAAAGCCATTTCAAATCTATTTTTGTTCATTCTTCTCATGTAATTTTGTAGTAAATTCCACCATCACAGAAAGTAAATCAATGGCAGGTTTTGGGAAATAACTGTGTTGTTTCCACTTGTTTTGTTTAAATCAGAATGTTGAAATAACAATCTGAAGTGTTCTAATGCGTAGAGAAGGAACAAGATAAGGAAAATACTAGTCTTAAGAGGATTGATCAATCCATTCCATTATCATGTCAGTCAACATAGAAACTTGCTTTTATGATAGCGAATATAATGCAACAGTTTGGGTTGCTCATTTCACAAGTGATAAGGTTTGAAAATCCCTTATCTCAAATCTTAAAATACATGCATCAAATCATTGAATAATGGATGTAAACCTCAAACTTGCAATGCAGGAGTCATCAAATAATAAAGCAATGGGTGTAACCCCAGCAGATTGGGGTATTATTGCCAATGTTGCAGGTTTTGCATTCATTGAGCATGATGATTATTGTATTAAACAGTTAAGTTGTATATTGATTACTTAATCTAATGCAAAAAAGTGTACTAAAAAAATATGAGTCTCATCCAAGAAACTTCAATGGATAAAAAAGACAAAATGTGAATGAGCCTAGTTATTTTAATTATTTATATTGATAAATAAGTAAAGAACTTTTTTAAAGTGCTTTTGAGGTATTTGACAAACACTTGCTTCTAGTTAAATTATAATGAAAAAAAATAATTTTTAACTTTTAGAAGAAACGAAGAGAGACGGCTTTTCTCAAAAAGCTCCTTCCAAACCGGCCAAAGCATAATTGACTTAGTGACTATAAGAAGGAAGATGACCCAATGATCCAAACGTCCACTTCAAGCTTTATCTCCAAAATGGTCTCAAATATTATTTTTCGATCTTGACCCATCAACTGTCTTGGAAATTGCTTGGCTAATATTACCAACTCTAGAACTTTTTTTTTTTTGGAGAGCGATTCTTGTATTTTTTAGACTATAGAAATGAGTCAAAGCAAATCATGTTTAGGTCACCATAAACCAAACCCTCAAAACGGAAATAAGTTAAAGAATTAGCCCAGCGGCTGAATTATATACATGTC
The DNA here is from genome assembly GCA_035771175.1 of Paratinospora sagittata. Lineage (NCBI taxonomy): Eukaryota > Viridiplantae > Streptophyta > Magnoliopsida > Ranunculales > Menispermaceae > Paratinospora > Paratinospora sagittata. The sequence goes on from CM069605.1 coordinate 3,823,503, forward strand.
GTGTGTCATGCGAGTACCTGTCTTAGTAGGAATGTTTTGTCATTTATTTTCTAAAAGTATTTGTATTAGAGAGAAGATCTTAATTAATTTGTGGAATCACATCAATTAATGGACGTGATCTCATGCTTCCATCATGGAAGTAGAGAAGGTTGTTCAACCACATTGAATGGTTGAATATTCTTCTCAGATCTTTAATCATCATTGGACCCACTCTCAGTTAATGTAGTATAAGGCCATCGTAAACATAAAGGGCTGGTTTATTAGCTAGACCCAATTCAATTAGTTTTGTTCTTTGACTAATTAAGCTTAAAACGTCTTAGTAATTATTATAATAATAAAAGCAGAAAAGGATCTAATTTGTTAATCATAAAACATCTTAGTAATTATTATAACTCAAGTGAAGAATGCTTGTTGGTGACTCATATCGGTCGCCTTAAGGGCAGCCAAGTCAATGTAACGAGGTCAGCCAACCTTGCAACATTATGGATGATTTGGTTAGAACGTAATCACGCAATTTTGATAGTGTGGCTAAGACTACGGAGGAGGTTTGGAACGATGTTGTTCTTATGGCTAGTTCTTGGTTATTAGCTTTTAGAATTAATAAAGATTATTCTATTAATGATTGGGTAAGAAAATGGGGAGAATGTTTGTTGTAAGCTGTTTTGGTTGGTGAAGAGCGGTGCTGTTGTGCTTTTATTCTACTATTGTGTTTGCTATTCGAGTACCATTGGTGCTTTGTTTGACTTGTATCATGTTTATTTTATTATTAATACATATGTTTGTTTACTCTAAAAAAAAAAATCATAATAGTAATGGTACATGTACGTTGGGTGTTAACGTTTTTTTCTGATACTGACATCTAATTTCTCTTGAATGTTTTGGAGATGCGTGTTTATTTGGAGATGCTACGCAATACACGCGCATCCCCAAAATATTAAAAGGAATTGAGTGCCAGAATCGAAAAATGACATTGACACCCAATATTTATAAAACATTTTTCTAATCATAAAACTATTGCTTGTGTTTCTATAATGCTAATAATTAATTGAACCCATTTCCCAGTCTCAAACTCTAGTTGTTTAGCTGATATAGATTCATATTTATATTGTTCAAGACTCTATTTATTTGGTATTGGTTTTTTCATATTACACTTGTCTTTTGTGGTGGGAAAAAGAAAAAGAAAAAGAAATCATGGATGAAGTCATCAATGAGCTAAGATGATTCGGCCATAATTTTGGTATGGTTGCCTACCAAATCAATTAATACAAAGGAAGGTGTTCAGCTCGGATTGGCTTTGGTCACCTCTTTCTTCATCTAGTAAATATACAAGGAGACGATAATTAAGAAACTACTTCTCTATATAATCACCCAAATATATGTTCATTATAAGTGTCCACACGCAACACTGCTTTATCAATCACTATCCATGGCCTCACCACAAAACTTCTTTAACTACTCACTTTTTTTTAATTAGATTTGCAAGTTAAGAGTCACTAAAGAAGAAAAGTGTACAATTAATCTTCAAGTCCCTTTCTAATTGATTATCTTTCAGCTTAAAGTGTTTATTGCGTGTACACATTAATATTTCACAGCAACTTTTAGATGCACTATTGTTAGTTTCACCTCAAGTACACAAATAATAATGTTTTAAGAAAAGTCTTATCCGATATTATAATTCTCACACTAATGGAAGTGAGATCTTAGCTTGTATTTCATATAATAAAATTTCTCATATCTAATATGAGAATATTATTTTTACAGTCACTTTTTGCACAATTTATGTTAAATTAACTGTTATTATCATTTTAAGGACAGATTAATGAGCATCTGCGCGTACTTTACCTTGACATATCAAGGGTCTCGATACCAGTACTTGTTGGATAGACCTGAATTTCAACTAGTATATATATTGATGTTGTTTTTAACTTAACCACTTTTAGGACTAGGGTAAGGTTTTGCTTTAAAAGACTTTACTACTAATGAGGATGAATTAATAACTCATATGTTATGCGGTGAACTTGCTCATATCCAATGCAAAACTATTATTTTAATGTACAAGAATCTCAATAAAAAAGTTATTATCATAATAAAAGCTCGGGTATGACATTAGGTTACTACTTGACCAAGAACCTATAATTGTCAAAGAAACTTAATTATATCAAGTTAGCATATATATATTTCCCAACAAGAAGCATGGAAGTTGACATTGAGAAGATATATAAGGACTTTGATGACCAATCTTAAGCTGCCAAAATGAGTGAATTTGTAGTGATATTGGGACAGGTGACCAAACCCAACAGGCCAACACACAGCAGAAGCCATTATTTAAAGCAGCCGAGTCAATATAATTGCTTAACTTCTTCTAATTTTAACAAGCACCATGCATGAACATTAGTCACACTGATAAAGACCCAAAACATGTTTATAATATCATAAAATGGTGCTTCCCCCATAGATAGATAGATAGCCATTGGACCGCTCCTTGACATTTGAAATCACTTCGATCTCTTTCTATATGTCTATTTTGCATCAGCAACTTCCACGTGTGATGGTGAAATATTGTGGGCCTCACTTTTCAGTACTGATATTACATCCATTAATTCTTTTTTTTTTTCTTTTTTTGGTAATTTCTGTGGTGTTTTAATGATTGTAAACTTAGTTGGTGCTAACTAAAAATACTTAATTGTTCAGGACATGCCTATCTCTAGAGATCACTGTACATGGGTATTTATAGGAGAGATTGGCGTTTGGAGTGCAGCTAACTCTTAGGTTTACGTTTGATTTAGGACTTTAAAAATAGTTTTTTATATTTAAAATTTTAAAAATATAAAATTAATCTAATCTTAATTTTACTTATACTTATAAGTTAAGATATTATCAAGCCTTTTGAAGTAAAAAAATGAACTTAGACAGTAATTAAATTAAGAACAATATTATTTCACTTGAACTTCTCCAACATAGAATTATTTTGTTATTATTATTATTTTTCACATGCAAAATTAATTACGGAGAGAGTTCCATTTGAACCAAACTCTCGGAGGGTCTGAGCAAATTGAGATAAAGTTGACAAGTCGGGAAGAGGTCTATGGTTGGTGACCGTCCAAATCCAGAAGAAAGCAAGCCGCCAAATGTGTACTTATATACACAAATATATATCTTTTGAACTGACATTTGATCAATTAATTATATTAGGTTTATTGGTAGTGCAGCTCAATGACTGATAATAGCTTAATTTATATTTAATACCTAATGTTATTAATGTTATTTCAAATAGTTAAAGTCAATCAGTAATTTGTTTTATAGGAACTCAAATTCAGTTTAATTTAAAATACGATATAATTAATTTTCTAGAGATTATTCATTAATGGTATTTATTAAATAATTGTTTATAATAATCAAAATTGATAGAAATAAATTAATCTAAAACCATATAAATATTTACTAGTATATATAAATATTTAAAACCAAAAAGAATATACACTCCCATCTTACTCTCTGCTCTGCACATCTCCATCCAGTTTATATTGATATATCAATGTAACTAGTATAATAACTGACACCGTGGCACGTGCCTATTGCATGGTTGGACCATTTGTTTAAGGTCCCTGCCACCAAAAGCATTTAAGAGATGTACCCAGTGGGCCCAAAACCACCCTTCTCTTCATCCATCACAATCACTTTCTATCAACCAATAATCTCAATTATAAAAAAAGGAAAAAATCCAGATTCTCAATCGGGTCAAAGCTAGTGTCAAACAGTTCAACGAACCTGATTTTCTTACACAAGATGGGCCCACTCATTAAAATCCAAAAAAAAAACAATCAAATATCTAGATAGAGCAACTTAAGTTTTGAAAAATACTAATTTAATTATAAAAAATTATAAATTAATGGGTGATAGCTTAGTTGGTTGAAAAATTGAATATATGTGATGTTGAAGTTCAGGCCTTGAGTTCAAGCCTAAGCGTGTTCTTATTTATACACTCTTAATGGGAGGGTCAGTCCAAACGTCTCTGTAATGCCCGAGTATGAAAAGATTAATCTCGTCCAAAAAACTAATAACCGAAAAAAGAAGAAGAAGTTATAACTACAATGCAATTACTTATTAATGTTTATTAGATTATTTATTACACACATTTAATAAGTAAAAATTTGTAATTGCTATTTTTTACAGTTAGATTTGCCGACTCCCTTGTTCGATTTTGACTAGCTTGTTTTTAAATAACAATTTAAAAAAGAAATTAGAGTGAGTAGAGATTAATAATTTATGTGCGTTTTTTAAAATTGGATTAAGTCCAGACAAAGAGGTGAAAAATCAAGTACTTAATTTAGGATAAAACTAGAACTATATATATATGGAAAATTTTAATTTAATTACAATTTTTTGTAATTACATGTGTAACTACACATATAACTATTATATTTTTTATTACACACTTTGAGATGTACAAAATATTAATATCTAATGAATATATATGTGTAGTTATATATATAGTTGTAAAATTTACAATTAAATTAGTATTTAAATGCCCTAATTTATTGGATTTTCTTTTTCATTCCCTTTACCATATTATAAAGTATTATATTAGAATTTTGCATAATAAAATCTTTTTGTTTTTCATTGTAAAAATCATTTGATTCAGCATTATATTTCAAAAAATTATACTCCTGCATATAAAATTGAAAACGTACAAATAGACAAAATTGAGCTACAAAATTTTAAAACATATAGAATGTGTTTGATAGCTTTGTTTTTATTTTTTAGTGTTTGGTTGGCAAAAGAGGTGAGAATTTTTTTTTCTCAGGCTTATCATTTTCTTATCATAATTTTCTTAAGGGGGTGATAAAATTTTATACACTAATTTGAAAAAGTTACAATCATATAACTGAATAAGTAATTAATAACTAACTATGATAAAAATTTTTCGTGTTCAATCAAACAACCATGAAATTTTTTTTTAAGTACATTTTCTCAAACACACATATAGGTATAAATAGACCACGAGCCATGATTGAGATAGCTTTTTAAAAAATGTTTTTTCAAAAAATACTTCTATTAAAAATATTTTTTTAAAAAATTGGTCTCTATCGTTTCTTTTAAAAGTCAAAAAATATTTTTTTTCATCACAATTTAAGTAAAAGTAAGTGTTATAAAATAACTTTAAAAATATTTTTGCTGGCCTTCGTAGCTGCGAGGTATTGTCCCGTTTATATTTTACCACTCCAAATAAAATACAAACACCAGTTTCTCACGATATAACAACAATATTTTGAAGAGCGATGAAAATCTCGCGCGAGTAGTGGGTGGCCAAAGCGCGGGGGCTTTAACGGCAAAACCGGTGAAAGTGAAGGGCATCGTGGCCTTCGTGCATTTGCCGTTAGAATCTCTCTGCGAGAAGAAAGAGAAAAGAAAAAAAAAAAAGGTTTTATTTTGTTTTGGAATCTCTACAAATATAAAATGGAACTGTTTATATATTTATACACGTATAGATTTTGAATGATGCTGATGATGATGATGGTTTGTGTTGAGGAGTAGTAGAGATAGCGACGACACTCAATCTCTTGCTTCGTTCCAAAAGAGAGATTTCGAAGAAACCCAGAAAGAGAGAAAGAGAGGGAGCTTTCTTCCCTTGAAGAAATCCGATCCCGTGCTTGTAAGTTTTTGCTTTCTTCTTTCATTTAATGATCTATGCTTGCATTGATGTTTTCCTCTTCATGTATTTCGTGGATTGATTAAGGTTTACTCGTAATTTTTTCTCCATGTGAGTTTGCTTTTTCTCTTTGTTTTACGTTTTGGGTACTCGGTTATTAGGTTTTTTTTTGTTGGGTTTTTTTCTTTTCTTATATACTTCTTCGGCTTGTGGTTCTGAATTTATTTTACTTTCTACCAGGGCTTGTGTTCCTGTTCCTGAACTACCCTTTTTTTTTGTTTTCTTCCATTTAATTTCTTCTTATTGAAGACCATATTCTTCTCCCTTGTTTTCCAGTTCTAGGTACTTTCTTTTTTGCTATTCTATGTTTTTTTTGTGTTTCTTCAATTGGGTCTCTCTCATTTCTTCTATTTTTTTCATTTTTTCCTCCTTTAATTTGGGTTTCTTGTAAGTCCTTGTTTCCAGTTGTGGCTATTTTCTTGGTTTAATGTGGTTTTTGCTTAGTTTCTTAATCCGGGTTTCTCTCATTTTCTTCTCTAATTGGTATTAGTTTGTTGGCTTTTGCCCATTTGGAGTAATTCAATCTATTTTATTTATTTATTTATTTTAATTTTTTGTTCTAGTTAATAAAGTTGCATTCCTTTGTTTGAATTTTTGTTTTACCTTTTGGATTTTTTATTTTATTTTTATGGTTGAGTTGTGCTTTTGGGTGCAGGTTGAACGGTGCCTTTGAAAGGTGAAATACACCTGCTTTATTGGATTTTTGATGTTTTGTACTTCTTCTATCTTTTTTGTATTTAGGCTTTTAATGCTCTGATCCAGTTTAATTATTGTTTTATATTTTCTCTGGTAAAGGTATCTTCTTTTCTTTCGGGCATCCATCTTTTGCCTTTATGAGTGTTTTCTTCATTTTGACTCTTCATTCTGATTTCTAACTTTTGGTTTTACTTCAGATCCATAACTGGTTTTTCTTGGAAAAGAGGTACTATCTTCTTTCTTGGGCTGTTTTCCTTTTCATTTCAATGGTTTTTTATTTCCTCATCGTTGTGTTACTGTACTAGGATTTTGCCCATTCTCCTGTAGTCTTCTTTCCAGGTTTTCTGGTGGAAGAGAAGTTGATTTAAGGTTTTTGGGCATGAATATATTTTGTGTGTTTTTATTAAGGACTTGATCCTTCTTTTTTTTGTGTTATTTGAGATGGGGGATCATTTCGTGTTGTTGGTTGATCGGTTGCTAACGGAGTCCACACTGGAAGCTGCAATTGAAAGCAGAAACCGGTCCCTGCAAGCCACACCTTTGGCAGTTCAAGACATAAAAACCGAATTCTTCCCTCATAAGATGGATATAGATAACGACATGTCTCCGAGGAAATTGGTGGAGTGTCGGATCTGCCACGATGAGGACGAAGATTCAAACATGGAGACGCCTTGCTCTTGCTGTGGCAGCTTAAAGGTCCGTTTGGTTTTAGAGCATAACCTATACACATCACACTTGGAATCAAACACCATAAGTTATTACTTATCCAAAAAAAAAAAAAAAGTTATTCAACTCTATTTTGATCCAAGTATCGGTTTCATTCATATTAAAACAGAAATTTGTGGATAAGCTAGAATTGCCTCGCAATTTTCTAAGGTATATAGATTAGAATTAAAGGGTATTAATGGAGATTACATGGTGTATTAATGGAGAAGAGGATTAATGGTATGATATAGACTTCTTATTAAAACAATTTAAAAACAGAAAGAAAGGTTTGGTAGCATATATGCAAGGAAAATTTCAATAAAGAACAGTTTCTACTTGAAGCTCTTCCTTTCTGTTTCTTTTCTTGGATAAAACTAGAGAGAATTTAGGCATCTCTTTTCTTTTTGTTATTTATTTGGATTAATGTAGTATCCAGCAAAATACATGATCTAAAATGTTGTAATTGAGTAATTCTGTTTGGTTCCTGGTTTATTACCTCTACGTCAATTGGATTTAGACAATAGATCAAAGAAGAGAATGTATTAATTATATTTTTTTTCTTTCTATTTGACTTTGTTTTGTTTTCTAGTTCATCTTTATTGTGTTTAGTAATCTCCATTTGAGTCATGTTTAATTAACTCACTATGAGAGATCTGGTTCTTTATTGTTACAGTATGCTCATCGGAGATGCGTTCAAAAGTGGTGTAACGAGAAGGGAGACACCATGTGTGAGATTTGCCGCCAGGTGAGGAATTTACTCTGTTTATATTGTGTATTTTTTTTTCTCTTTTTTTTTTTTGTAATGTAAAATTGGTTTAGATATTTCAAGGTACTGGATAGGTACATCCTTTATGTTTCAAGTTTTGGAGACATGGGACAACCTACTTTAATGCCCTCAAGGTGGCCAGTAACCTCATGCACTTGAATTTGGACCAATACATGAAAAATAAATAAATAGAAGTAAGATTTTTTTGCTAGAAAAAAAAAAGAAAATTAAGGAAAAATATGAATAAAATCCTTGTCCTACAATAGTAAGAAAGGAACTGTTGGTTTATAATTAAATGAGAGAAGTATTCAAGGAGGTGTTTTACTAAATGACATATATTGCAGAATAATTTTTGCAAGAAAAGAGACGGGAGGGTAAAGTAAAAGACGGAAACTAAATTGAACTTTTTAAGATTTTATTTCACTGATGTTCAAGGCACCAGATATTTGCCTTTGTTCAAGGTTAAGGTTTACAGCTAATGAGGATTAAAATTTCTGACTGTTCTAAGGAGCCCTCTGAAGTTTTCATTGGTTTAATATATGATCTATGACTGTGACCATGTAAATTGTTAGTTTGTGTGTATCATCTTTCTCAAGTGCATGATATACTAGATAAACCAGATGATGTATGAAAAGAAGTAATTATCACAGATTTTGATGAAGGGAATCTTATGATAAGTTTGACATCTCTTTAAGTAATTGTCAAAGCTTGAAAAACACTCTTATCCATAGGTGAAAAGAACGGGCTTCCTATATAGTAAGGATTCTAATTTTTATGAAATACACCGCAAGATGTGTGTTGCAGGAGTAGAAACTCATATTTACGCTATTCTTCACATTGCATTCTGGTTTATTTTAGACTTAATTTTTTTGTTAGCCAAAGTAGGCTCCTGTTAAACCGCAACATTCTGTAATGATTTTTAGTATTGTATGTACAGCAATTCAAGCCAGGTTACACTGCACCTCCTCAATTATTTCGGTGTGGGGGCATTCCAATGAATTTCAGGTATGTTCTGAATTATGTATTTCTTTCAGTTCTTTTTACTAAAGCATTGCCGTATGCTCATATGATGAATTTTTCGTCAGGGGCAATTGGGAGATCACTAGAAGGGATCTTCATAACCCGCGATTTATAGCAATGGTTGCAACAGACCGCAATTTCCTAGATCCTGGCTATGATGATTATTCTGTTTCAACTACAAGGAGCCTTATGTGCTGCCGAGCAGTTGCTATAATTGTACTCTCTCTCTCTCATACTTATGCATTGAAAGTTTTTAAAAACGAAACATATAGAGTACAGATGGACCCCCGTCTCCAAGGAAATCCCTAAATGCCTGAACTGTGTTAATTTTCAGTTCATGGTTCTCCTTGTTCTACGACACACTCTGCCACTCATGGTCAGCGGATCCGAAGAGTACTCACTTGCACTGTTCATGGTAAGGATGGATAACTTTAGTAGGGACAATAGCAACTTTTTCTTACTTATTTTCTAAAATCCAAACTTTACCATTTAGTTGCTTCTGCTGAGAACCGCTGGGATTCTGCTGCCCATATATATAGCCGTGAAGGCTGTGGCTGCCATTCAACGTCGTCGCCACCAACAGGTAATTCGCCAAACTGTGCTTTTGTTCATCACACCATAGCTAGAGTACTCCAAACTTTAGTATTTTCTCAATTCCTTGCTGAATTATAGGAGCTTCGAGACCTATCCCATGCTGCATCTGAAGAAGATGAAGAACAAATGCATCTGCAGCCTCAACCACCACATCTTATTCGTGTGGAATAAGCTGCTTCCAATCTTACCAGATCAAGCCAAGTACAGTAAAATTCAGTGAATTTGCCGCAGGCCTTGAGATTAACACCACTGCTTGGCCTGCCAATTTATGTTAGAGGAAATGAAGATCTTGCCCATTTATGAACAAGATGAACAGTGTAAGTGATTGTACAGATAAACGCCAGCACAGAATGGGGATGCTGCATTTATGATGATGAAGCATGCACAACCCTGCATCTTCTTCAATCAACGTCATTAGGCAATCCTTGCTTGGGTGCATGATCTTTCAAATGATAAGACTACAAGCTTGATTATCATTATTTCTCATGTTATTAGATGGGCTTGTGTTGATCATGCATCAAATCTAAAGACTTATAAAGCCAAAAGCAGCATATCTGTATATAAAAGAATATATTATGTTTATGAAATTATTTAACAAGTGTTCAAGGATATAAGAAACTGATCTTTACATACCTTGCTGTTAATGGCTTTGTTAGTACTCCGTAGGCATTGTTCAGAATTTGCATCATTACTGAAGATTTCAGCAATATCGTGTATAAATTCTAAAGCAAAAGCGTAGATAATGTTGCATTAGACTTCAGAACATTGCAGGATACGGTGGTATACTTCATCTTCTACCAAAATAGTTTACATATTGGACTTAGAAATGGGATTCAATTTTCTATTACTGCAACTTCTGGTCAAATATCAACAATTCAGTTCAAAAATACTTGTGTTATTTTTAGGATAATACACCAAAATTTTGAATAAATGTAAGATTAAAATGCTAAATTGGAGAGGCCTTTGGCTTAAAGGTAAACAAGAAACAGTTAAAAGAGTAACATAATAGAGAATTAACAAACCAAAACTCCTTGGATTCCTTTAGATCAAAGTATAAGATAACAATGAAACAGTGCCTGTGGTTTTCCTATAAATGATAAAGTTGAGTGAGAAACTTGAGATACAATTTTCTGAAAATTTGGATTATGAGATCAATCTATCAATCTGTACAAGTCCATATCCGATGCTGAGGCTTGGGTAGAAAAATACATATATATATGATAAAATGCATACATACGAGGAGCTGAGGCAATTCGAGCTGCCATACTCATTAATTGTATATACGAGCTTTGTGGACCAAGATATGCGCCGTAATTAATGGCCTGATGATTTCAGTCTTCAAATACCTCAGCTCCAGCTTCTCCTCGGCCTGAAATGTTCAGGGAAAAGGTTAAAAGGTAAAGATCAACGTTTCGCAAGAGCCTGCTTCTCTCACTAATTGTTCTATCCTACTTTGTTTTTTTTTTCTTTTAAATGCCGATAAATATGACAAGTGCTCTGTCTAATAATCATATGTTCTTTAGAGAGTGTGCATGGAAGTACTTCCGATTCTTCTGCTGTGATCGCCAAACGCAGGCAAGAGCTCCAAAGGCACAGCTAGCAACAGCAATGCCCAATGCAGCCCCAACAGGTACTGCAATAACATTTGTTGAGGTCACAGAATCTTCAGCCAAAGTTACACTTTCATCGCCATCCAAAAATGCCTCGTCCTTGAATGAAGACACAAGTGTAGTCCCGTAATAACCAACTAAAAACTTGTATACCTCATTTTTGTTCCAATTAATTTGAATGGTGCCATTGTTTTTCCTGCTTGGGGAGAGATAACAAGATGGGCACAGCTTCTTTGGTGGCCATATCATCTTGGGAAATTCCGGGTCTCCAGTTTGCAGAGACGTCTCTTCTTTCATCAGCCTCTCGTTGACAGTGTTATGTGTGCTCCACAACCACAGGACAAAATCTCGGGTCTTACTGAATGGGGCAGAAACACTGGCAGTGAACAAATTATAAAATGTATTAGAAGGGAGTTTAGAGAAATTCAATGATAATAGATACTATGATCAGTTTTACCTTGAGCACATCTCGTAAAAGTGTTGCCGGCACTCCTCGCAGATAAAAAAATTGTGAATAAACTCACAAATGGTGGTAAAAACCAACTGACTCTCTCCATCTTCAACTCTTACAGATAATGAATGCAAGAGAACCCATAAGCCACAGCTGCAAAAGACAATAAAACGTGAGCCATACATATTTCATAAACACTGTGCTCTGCTGTCTTCTGAAGCACAATCACATTCAAGTCTTCGGTTTTATAGATATGCCATGGGAACATGATGCTGTATTTTGAAATGTTTATCTACATAAACTCATGAAAACAAGAATACAAGGGGAGGGGAGGGGAGGAGGAAAAGTAAAACCACTATCCCAACATCACATGTGATAAATAAGGAGATAGTATCCATCCGTAGGTTGAAGTAAAGAAAAAGGCTAAATGGAGAAAGCACGAAGCATCTACTCGCATGTATATTCTTGGGAGATAAACCATGCAAGTTATTTATTTACTAGGACTCGTGGAGAAGTATCAAGAGAGGAAAAAAGACCTTCATATGATATTAGTCATCTAAAGAAAGCATATGATAGAGTGCCTAAGATATAATATGGTGGATTTTAAAGAAAAAATGAGTTATAAATAACTTAACCTAATAAAGGATGTGTACACTGGTGGTGCCATAAGAGAAACATAGTAGAATCAATGGTAAGAGAACCTAGATTTGGGCACTTGGCTGAATAGTTTGATAAAAGATTTGCTAGCTTAAGGTCATCAGTCCAAACCCCAGTACTTGCAATTAAAAATAAGTGGGAGAAACTAGAGACTTTTAAATTTTAATTACAATAGGTTTATATTAGGTATCAGCCTTAAGCCCTTACCTTTTTCTGCTAGTAATGGATGAATTGACCAACAAATTCATGATGATATTCTATGATGTATGTTGTTTGCAAATAATATTGTTATAATTAATGAAACTAAGTCAGAAGTTAATGCTAAACAAAATTTTTAGACAAACTTTGTAGGACTAAGATTGAATACATCAAATGTAAATTTAGTGGAAGTAGAACCACAAGTGAAGAGATTTAAGAAGAAATGCAACTGAAAGCTCTAACAGGATGTGTAATTCATAAGATATTAAGTAGAAAACTCGTTACCTAAAGCCTCTTGTGTCATTCTTGCTGCCACGACAAAATATCTGCAAAAATAGCACCCAACACAGCTAGGTATCAATGACTGGTCACACTCTAAAACAAAGACAGCAGGAAACAAAATAGAAGATGAATTCATGACTCATGAGGGATAAAGATCAGCAATATTCAGTGCGTTTATTACATTGTTTCAATGTGGCCATTCAACTAAAGAACACTTCAGCATGGACCAAAGCATTGACTGTTCAAGATCACTTGTCCTGCTTTCTTGGTTTTTGCAAAATAAAGCTCGTTGCAGTCAACAAGTAACTTGAGGATATCAAAAAGCACAAAAATGACAACCATACAAAAGAAATTAGTCAAATTATTGGTGCAAAAAATTTTCTTCATATTTCACAACTAAATCCTCTTCCCAAAATCCAAAACCAAAATAGTTAAAGGTCTAAGGCGCAGTCAAGGTGACGGGGCCCTAGCATTTGAGGCACAATTCACAAGATAAGGTGCACGCTTGAGTAAAGCAAAGAGTAAAAATACATTAAATTACTATAAATAATAGAAAATGTATATTTTATTAACAATGTCTCTGTTTTGAACTAAAATACCCAAATAAAATAAAATTTAACAAACTATAGTAATTATCATAGTTATAATAACATAATAAATATATTGTGTTAGTGAAACTATGATAATTACAATGTTTAAACTCCAGTTACTCCACCAATGCTGAGTATATTTGTAAATCTTTAAACATAGTTGGTCTCAAGCATGGCTAAAGGAGGAGGGTTGCATTAAATAGCCGACAACCAACAAAAGACTTGGTCAGATCAACTATGACATGAACTTACTAAATTAGTCTAATTGAGTTGATATTAACACAATAAATATAGAATAAATTTGATATTATATCTATAAAAAATAAAAAATAAAATTTGATACTATTAAGTTATGTATCATAAGTGCATAGCCATTCAACTTCGAACTAAAATGTAATTATATATATAACTACACTATTATAATGCCAAAAGTTGGAAAATTCACAATATGATTATTTTTGACATTTTTCCCAAACCACCCCTAAAAACTTTATTACTGTTTTTAGGTTTTAAAATATAATTTTAGTAATAAGGGGCCAATGGTGTTTTCTAACTCGCAACCTTTAAAACAAGTAGAGGATAATAAAAAAAAATTGGATTAAATTTTTTATTTTTTTTTACCTCTAATTGAGGTAGAGGTATAACGTCTACAAGAATAAGCGAAAAACTTTGGTTTATTCTATTAGAGCTAAAACCTCTACTACAAATAGAGGTCATTTTCAAGTAGAAGTAGAGGCTAAATGAATTAACAAACACTACCTAACTCTTTTCCCCGACTACTTAGTCAACATTTCTATTTTTTGTTTTTCAATATTTTTTCTAAATTTTGTCTTTTTAGTTAATCTTTTTATCTTTCCATACCCTTATTCCCGTTTCTAATGGAAAAGAAAAAGAACTAAACCTTCTACTTCCATAAAAAGATAATATTTTTATCAAAAAAACAATAATAACAATTAATTAATAGCAAAATCGAGTACAACGCATATGCATCCATATATATTTAATAACATTATAATCCTTAAAACAATTGTTAATAGAATTAATATTTGTAACAACTAGAATAAATTGTTAACAAGTTCCAAGATTTGATTTTATGAAGTAGTTGTCATAAGGGGCCTTTTTAAAGGTGAACGACAAGGCCAGAGGTCCTTGAAGTCCCTTTTTGAAAGGCCCAATTAAAATTGCCCTCTGGGACAATGTGAGGACTTAGGACGAAGAGCCCTTGCAAAAAAAAAATTATCTAGGTGCATAAAATTACCTAACTCTTTGAGAGGAAACACCTTCTTTATTTACCTAGGTAATTTTTTTTTCAAGGGTACTTCGCCCTTAGTCCTTGCATCGTCCCATAGGGTAATTTTAATTGGGCCTTTCTAAAGGGACTTCAAGGACTGAAGACATGCGACAAAAATTATCTAGGCGCATAAAGAAAACTTGAGTTATGCTTTTATAGCAACCACAAGAAGTTGTTATAAAGGCATCATAGTTGCTACTTGTTTTTTACTTTAATTGTTTTGGTGCCAAAAAAAAAAAAAAAGGTTTCTTGTTTCCATCCAATTTAAATATCAAAAGAAATAACATAATATTAATACCAACTATGAAATAGAAACATTAGTGCTACTATGAAAATTATGATGTATTATGAGAAAAATTTTAAACTTTTGATGATTTTTGTCTTTTCAAGTTTTTTTTTTTTGCCAAAAATGGGTTAATACTATTAATTAATATATAATTAAGTTTTTTTATGATTTTTGTGCTTCACTTTACTTAGGCATGTGCTTTGTACTTACGGCACTAGGGGCCCTCATTGCCTCAAGTGCACCTTGTGCCTTCAACAACTCTGATTTCTAGTTGAGGCTACTTCAAATATTCTCGAATGTATTCATTTCTAATTTTATCCTTTTTATTTTTAACCTTATATCTATCTTAGCATTTGCATTTCGATTACAATTAATTTATTAACATGTTCCTTACAAACCAATTTCATTCTATAAGGCATGGCTGGCCTATTGAAAGTCTCATAGAATTTTCTTTTAGTTTAATGGCACAACCACATGTTAGAAGCAAAGATACTAAATGTTAAACAATAACAAAAAACTAGAGGATGTCGAATGCAAAACTATTAGGTCTTCTACCACTCATCATTTTTTCCCCATCTAACTTCAAAAATGTCTAGTATAATTGTCAAAAGCGCCAAGTAATTGGTTTGACATTAAAATCTTTTTAGTTGTTAAGTGTTTTGCCTATTATGAGTTGTTAATTTATTATTGAACTTCAACACAAATGAGCAATAAGGGCCTTTCTGAATGTAGAGGATCATAGACGCTTTTCTGCATTTCACTTGACGTTGAAAGAGTGCTTTTTTTTTGGACAAGAAACAAGACGAGAAATATATTAAGCAGGAGCAAAAATACAACCTAAAAGGCTAGGGAGTACCAGAAGTCCTCTATGGAAAGCAAATTTTTTTTTTTAAAAAAAAGACACCACTGGCCTCTACATTAAAGATGGCCATTGATGTTTGATGCATTGAGAAATAAGCACTTTACTATGAGATCACAAGCACTTCACAATGAGATCATTAAAGTGAAAGTTTGAAAGAAACATGAAATTAAAATGCTGTTATTATGAGGCAGAGCCAAAAAAACTGAAGAAACAGAACGTGAATAAAGCATATTCTCTACCCACCCAATATCCGTGAGGAACTTCTTTCCCACAAATGTGGAAACTCTCAAGTGCATTCTTTCCATGGGAGACAATAGCCTCTTTCGCACTGATGGCCAAACGATCTGAAGGCCATAAGTCATTAAAGTTCACAAGTATTTCGGCACTTCCCTTTCGGCACCTAATAAATAAAATGTACTGAGAATAAGTGAAGAAGCACTTCTTGCACAGATTAAGGAACAAGAAAAGTCAGGTTCAACCTCTTAGAAGGGTGATGAGCGACTAAGAGTTGAAGGAACCTAATCAGTGGAGCTCGCGTGTTTGAGTTTATCATCTACAAAATACAAAACAAGAGACAAATGGAAGCCATAAAGTTTCTACTTAGCATAGAACAGCTACATATAACCAAATCAATGAAGTGTACCTTGTGCTCTAGGATTATGTCAAATGCACTTGACGTCGCCTCCTCGATGTCATATACAGCACGCGCGATCTTCCATGAATAATGGAATACAAAGATTAACATCATAATCTCTAACAATAAGTGTAAATTTAAGCAAAGCCAAGCTCTGTTATGATAAACCTGTCCAGGGTCTGATGCATTCAGTGCAATATGTTCATTCTCATATTTCTCGTCATCCAAGCTATATGAACTGTAAAAGTTTAAAAAAGAGTATCACAAACAGACCTTATATTAATACACTTAAAGCACGATGTTACAATGTATTGATGCAATGGAAAGATATTTTTTATCAAAGAGAACTCAACAGTAAGAAAACACTCAACACAATTCAAGTATACTATCTGTTCATTCAAATTACCAAAAAAAAAAAAAACTGCTAATCTGGCAACAAGAAAGAGGAGAACTTGACTTAAAAATTGTTATATCATACAAGCATCACCTCCACCTATGGCAAACTTATTTATGTACCTTCAACACATTGGAAGCCCAGATAAAAGAAGTAGATGATAAGACTTTGTTAGATCAACAATGACATGAACATAATTAGATTGCACGTAGGGCTAGGATGTCCTGACTATCGACTTAGCCCTTGATAGAGCCAAATGGAGGAAGCAAATTCATGTAGTTTGACTCCATGAAGTGAGGAAAAGTGTTTGCTGAGTTGAGTATACATGCATCAAATGCAACTTAACTTATTTATCAGAGAAACTCTACGTCTTACCACTCGATGTTCTTCCTCATTCGCTATTGTCATATAAAGTTTAAATGCATCGTTCTCTACTTTATGCATCTCTAAGTTTACATTTGTGCAATAATGTGAGCATCTATTTTCATCATGATGTGGTCTCAATATGTCTACATGTCTAGCCATGAAGTTGCTTCATCTAAACGTTAGTAAACTAGATAAAACCACCTACGCTTGGAAAATATAATAATATAACTTCAGTATAGATGCTCAGGGGAGAAGTGATTAAGATTGGCAGATTAAGTTCACTTGCCCATAAAGTGAAGAAAATTTGAGGATTTTACACGCACCAATGCTAGGAATCACGAGCAGTAACTCAGCTGCCAACCATGAGCAATGAGGATGTAAACAGATGTACCTATATAAATTTTTCAACATATTTTGTTGTGATTGGGGCATTACCTATCATCAGATTTATCCACCAAGAGAGAAGGTGGTCTTCAATGGTTATGTTATCAATAGTGTGTGAATACAGATATGCCTGACAAATTTAACAGAATACAAATCAAGCAAGTCACATCAGTGATTTCAAATAGAAACTCTTGACAAACTGAACTACCATTGTTCAGAGTCTTCAGACCTTTTCATGAGGGACATGTTTACTCATTAACTGAAGCAGCATTACAGAGATCTCATTGACAATTAAATGCAAATACTGAAGAACTACAATTACTAAAGAACCTAAAAACTCCCGATATTCCCTTCTCATGAATTTCCATGTATATTCAATGCAATTCCAGCTTCATAAACAATTCAAAAGAATTAACATTTGGAAATAATAATTCATAACAAACATGCCTGCCCATTTGCTTATTAATCCAATTAAGCAAGCGATCAGCTGTCCTCCCATCATTAATGGCCTGAATTTCACTCTTATCTTGTTTGGGTTCCCAGCTACCAGATGTGAACTTAGAAGGAGGGCCCCAAAGCAGCATAGGATAGTGTCCAACGGAAAATCTATCACAAAGCTTGATGTTTGTCTGTGCTGTCAAACATTCAAATGACATAGGGACTAATCACAAAATTATGCAAGCAAACAGTTGGAAATAAATATGCAGTTACAAATAAGACATAAAATTAATCAAAAAAGAGAGAAGCACAAACTAATGCCAATACATTTTCATAAGATCGTAAAAGGGTATCAAAAATTTTGCCACGCTATTGGAATCGGACCAATCACGTAATGGTTTACGGTTACGAATTCAAGTCAAGCTTACCTTTTAAAATGATTTCCAACATTATTCCTAACATCATTGTCATCATTTGTTGCATCAGTAAAGGAGACCAAAAAAATATGCATATAGGAATAACAGAAATGAAAAAGTCAACTACTCGATTCTTTGCATGAGTTCTAGAGACAATGAATTCTTTATTCTTTCTTTTGATATAGACTGAAGATCGTAAATGTATTCTCAAGTTATTAATTAGGAGTCAACTAAAGTCCCTTTCTCATAGCTTTAATTAAAAAAAATACTTTATATAGTAATTTTTTATTGGTATTAGCTTGATTTCCGTTGTTGGGCCTCTACTTGCCAACTATAGTTTTGGGTTCAATTGTTATCTCTAAAAGTATCAGAGCTTAATTTGTTGAGGTCTTGGCTTCAAACGTCTATGAACGCATTTGCACATTCCCCAATGGTATGTTTGGTATTTGTCTATTCTTATGTCTCTATTCTATTATTTTATCTCTCCACATCTAGGATGGGGCAGCACATGAAGGTGAGTTTTGGTGCTAGCTTAATATTTAAAGTTAGGCCTCAATTTAAAAAATATAGCTTTGGGGTTCAATAGTTATCTACCATTCTAGATTTATGTTGAAAATCGATCTGATGACGTGTTACGCTGGTGTCAAACAATCAATTTGGATTCATGTTTGTGAGATCAACTACGGAAGCTATTTATTATTAAGGAGATTGATGAAGAGATATAGAAGAAGAAGAAGAAAGACCTGCATATGGTCTTTATTGATTTAGAGAAAGCCTATGATAAAGTACCTAAAGAAATAGGGTGGGTATTAGGAAAAAAAGAGAGCTACAAGTTACAACTACATACATTGAATTTATAAAAGACATGTATGATGGAGCAAGAACCATTATAAAATCAACAGTATGTGAAACTAACGAATTTCCAATTACAATAGGTTTACACCAAGGATATGCCTTAAGCCCCTACCTTTTCACACTAGTTATGGATAAATTGACTAAACATATTCAAGAACATATTCCATGGTGTATGTTATTTGTTGATGATATAGTATTGATTGATGAAACTGCATCTAGAGTAAATGCTAAGCTAGAGGGTCGGAGAGAGGCTCTAGAATCTAAAGGGTTCAAGATTAATAGGACTAAGATTGAATACGTTAAATGTAATTTTAGTGGAAGTAGAAATACAAATGAAGAGATAGTGAAGATTGGAAGTCAAGTGATACCAAGGAGCCAAAATTTTAGGCATTTGGGATCCATACATAAGGAAGGAAGGAGAAATAGGTGAGGATGTGAATCATAGAGTTAAAGTAGGATGGGTCAAGTGGAAGAGTTCTTTTGGAGTATTATATGATTAGTGCATCCCAATGAAGTTAAAGGGAAAATTTTATAGAGTTGCTATTAGGCCAGCCATGCTATACCGTACAAAATGTTGAGCAATTAAAAAACAACAAGTTGACAAACTAAGTGTAACAGAAATGCGAATGCTAAGATGGATATGTGGTAAAACTTTAAAGATAAAATTAAAAATGAGCATATTTGGGAAATGGTAGGAGTAGCATCAATTGGAGATAAAATGAGAGAGAACCGACTAAGGTGGTTTGGACACAAACAACATAGGCCTTTAGATGAACCAATTTGGAAGAGTGACCTATTAACACTAGATGATAACAATAGAGGTGGAGATAGACCTAAAATAACATGAACAAAAATAATTAAGAAAGATCTAACTTGTTGTAATTAGAATGATGACTTAGCCCACGATAGAGCGGAGTGGAGGAAGCAGATTCATGTAGCCGACCCCATGCAGTTGGGAAAGGCTTAGTTGAGTTGAGTTGAGTTATCTAACATTCTCATCATGCTTTATGGTTGAAAAAACTTTAAAGATAGAAATGACAAGATTTTCAAACTAAGAACGGCATATTGTGGGAGCTTCAAAACGAACCAATTTTTTTTTTTTTTTTTTTTTTTTGTAAGACCTTTCATTTTTTGTATGCCTTCAAAAGAAAAGACAAAAGAATTTAAAAAAAAAATTATAAAAAGCTCTACAAAATTACAAGTATCAATAATAAATGAGGAAACTTTTAAAATAAAAAAAAACATGAACTAGTTTGTATGTGATGAGCACTTGAGTGATTTTTCTTCTCATTGCCATAATTGTAATTAACATTTTTAATAATTAATGAAATGATTAATAGAATTGTATCTTGTTTTTTATCAAAAAAAAAAAAATTAAAAGAATAATGAAATGATATATTATAGATGAAGGAAGGAACAAGGAAGAAGCCTACGAAGACAAGATGTTCTCCCTGCCAACTACTGAAGAGGGTGTACAATTAATTGTCACTAACATTACTAAGAAAGAAATGAGTACATATCATACATTACGCTTTCCAAATTTAAAGTTTTAAATTATTAAAAGCATGAACAAATAGAAGCTAGCAAATACAGTGTAAAAATATTACTTATTTGCCACTTCTCACCATTTTTTTTTAGATAAGGGGTATCGAGGGTCCCACCTCCCACTAGTCCCCTAGGGAACGACCACAAACACCCACAAATGTTGTTAACCAACAGTTTGAAGAATGGTGGTCGAGGCTTGAACTCAGGACCGAATGTCCCTCATCCCTCAACTCACTCACCTGCCATCCTAATGTTGGAGTCAAGGATTGAACTTGGAACCTTGTGGTTCCTTGTCCCTTCCTTGACCAACAGGCCAAAGCCTCGTTGGCACTTCTCACCATTCTTTAATTAATGCAAGTTGCACTTGAAATAATTTGTCAAAAACTTTTTAATTGTTATGATAGTAGTTGTATTATTGCTATTAATTCTATTATTGTTTCTCCTAAATGAAAGAGTAAAAGCTTTAGTTTCTCCTAAATGAAAGAGAATTAATTCTATTATCATTAATAAATCTTTTCCCTATAAGGCAAAAACTTTAGTTTCTCCAAAATGAAAAGAATTGATTCTTAAATGCTAAAAGGACTGATTAATAATACCCAAAAGCAATAAATCATGGTTCATAAATTTAGTTTGAAAAAAGAAATATACTCTTTGGAGGAAAAAAGCATCAAGGCCACCTTGAGGCTTACACCTCAAGGTGTTTTTTAGGCACCTTGCCTAAAGGTTCGCACCTTGAAGCATAAACCTAATTTGATTTTTAAAACAATTGTAACCAAAGAAACAAAGATGAAATCATTAAAATTTCCTTCTCTTCAAGAAAT
Source organism: Paratinospora sagittata (assembly GCA_035771175.1). Classification (NCBI taxonomy): domain Eukaryota; kingdom Viridiplantae; phylum Streptophyta; class Magnoliopsida; order Ranunculales; family Menispermaceae; genus Paratinospora; species Paratinospora sagittata. The sequence goes on from CM069605.1 coordinate 3,845,074, forward strand.
GTGAAACTCATGATGAAGAAGATGAAGAAGGAAGGAAAGGATGAATAGGTGGGCCATTGAAGATTAATTTAGAGTTAGGGTGCTTTAGGGATTATACTAAGTATCATTTCGAGAATTGGTGAATAGAATCAAATTGGAATCAAATCATTTCGAGACTTGGTGAATAGAATTGAGATTCGGATCACTAAATTGTAAGATTCATAATATAAGTGTGAATTATATATTTGTATATGTTAAGTACCTATGGAAATGTAAGGATGTTAGTGTTTCTAGGTAATTAATGATTTCGAACAATTCACCTAGTGACTGATTCACTTACTATGGAGTCCGGTTCACTTACAATTCACCATCGACTCCAGCTGATTCACTTACTATTCAAACTGATTTACTTACAATTCACACTTATAGTGATTCATGAATCCAATTTAAATTGTTTTGGGGTGAATCAAATCATGAATCATACAATTCACCAAATCAAATCATGATTTTGACAAATATACTAGGTATACTTAGAAGTTGGTCGATAAAGTTGTGGATGAGAGGGAGTTTAACTAGGATAGGATGAGTAATTGCATGAAGTGCATACGAGGAGTCTATCAAATTCTTTTATGCTCTTGTAATTTCATTAGTTCTCTTCAATGAACATCTAATGAAGTGCATCTCAAGGGTAACTTGTTAATATTCTCAATAAAGATTCCACATATCGAGGCCTGGAACAGATTTCTTATTGCCCAAACAAATCCATAACGTTGGCTAGGAAAATTCCCACTAGAAACTATTGAAGACATGCTCTATACACCATCTAGTGGTTTCTACCAAGTGGACAACCTTACCTTTTGAAAAGGAAATCAGGCAACTATCATTTGACCAAATATTTAAGACACCGCTGCAACAAGGTGGCTCTAATAGAGGAATAGTCCTGAACCTCCTGATTCCTTTGAAAGCAATGCTAGCTTGCAAGTTCTTAGAAAACTGAACCATTTTAATATGACAGGATTCATTATCAAATACATTGGCTTTCTTCTAATATTTGATGAATAAGGGTAGCAAAGAAAAGAGATATAATATTGCATTTCAGCTATGTTCTTTTTATGTTAATGACACCTGCCTAATGAAGAATCCTAGAAGTTCTAAAGGTCTAGAGAAAAAATATCCCCCCTGTTTTTCATGCTGAAGGGACAGTGGAAGCTTAGGGAGGGAGGTTGATAAAGATGTTTAGCTAAAACGTAATGGGGAACGAGAGGAGAAGAAAAGAAGAGGTATGCAATATACTCCAGCTTCCAATTACATGCTTATTCATTAACTCACTAAAACAAAGTGAGAAACTTCAATTACAACTAGGAGACTGAAGTGCACTAAGACCTGATCACTTTAATTACAATTGAACATCAACTACATACCTAATGAGACAATAACACTAATAAAATAAAATAAAATAAGTCCTGATGAATAAAAAATTTCGAAATGTTCTCATTGGTAATGTTAGGGAAAAGGCTGCACACATCCTACATTAAAAGGTTCATAGTGGGGCAAATGGATTCATTAGCTCATATCAATATTCAATAATTTCCAAATGGTAGCATTTAATTAACGGGTTCCTGTCCCCAAGAATTGATCCAAGATATGCTCTATATTTTCTATAACTTCCCCACCAAGATCCACCCCTACACCTGAAGTAGCACAGAGGAGAGTAAATCAATCATTGCTAATACAATGGTTTTTGTAGCAAAAAATAAAAAATGATCCACCTCAAAGAGATAAGGAAAATGTTGTTGTGGATAATTCCTTCAACTAAGAGCATTGTTCTAGAAAGCAAAGAAGACAAGTGTGAATCAGTTGTCGTTTTGCCACCTCAAGTATTAAGCTCCAAGGACCTTATATGAGGCATGTGCCTCTTGTAGCACATGCCCTAAGGCTTAAGCCTTAAACTTTTATGACGCTTAAGCCTTACTTACAGGTTATTACGGAGCAATATATCCCCTACAAAATTCTCTTTTTTATTTTTTTCCTCTAATAGTCTAATCTCGACTATTAAATATTTACCCATACACAGCCAACTTGGACTTGATATGGTCGCCAAGAACCTGTCTTAGGAAGCTAGAGTTTTGAGTTTGATTTCTACCTCAAGTGGGTTACTCCCCACTCTCCATACATTTTCTAATGTGTGAGAATAGGGAGGTTTACACATGCATCGAGCCATTAGTTGGGTGCTCTACGAGGTTCGGCCAGCATTGAGTTGTCGATGTGTTGATTTTTGAAACCTCTACAAGATAATCTCCAGGAAAGGACAGATATGCTTCAGTTAAAAAAAAAATGTACATCTGTTTGAAGCTTCAAATGTCACCATATTAAACACTTATTTTTAAATAAAGTCAAAGTTTTGAGTTCTCAGGCATAAATAAAGTCAAAGTTTTGAGTTCTTAGGCATAAGTTTGGTTGTTACAGAAACATCAACATAACTTGATCATTTAATCAAGTATCCATTTTGCATTTCCAAGAGATGTTCTTACAAATATCTTGTTAATTACAAACGACAAATCTAGCATTTGAAGTAACTCACCATCTTCGTGTGTTTTCTGTCATATATTCAAGAAAATTGATATTTTTTCAATATCTTGTTTTGTTCTTTTTGGTGTTAATTGAATTTGATATAACAGCATGTAATCATTCTAAGGGACAGCCTTACTGAGTGGCTCAAGGGTTAGGATCCTCTTGTAATTAGTCCTTATGGCTTGCTTTCGAAGGATGCCTCACCCTCTTGCAGTGGTTGTTTCCGACAGTGTTCCCTCTTTTTGTTCTTTTTATCTATATATGTATGTATGTATGTATGTATGCACACACATACACGCACACACATGGAAAAGTTTAGCTTAAAAGTATGGAGTTAAAATTGAGGGACCAAATTCTCTACTAGGAACATATACTGATGAACAGTGTTACATAAGAGAAAGAAATAAGAACTAAAGAACAAGAAAAATTTTCATTGAATTATTACTCAGGGTCTTGATGTTTTAGCTAATTATTACCGATGTTCTAGGTTACATGTTCTGTATCAGCCCAAGCATATCCTTCCCTAAGGTAAACATCTAATACTAGTGCTTGATGCTTACTTTCTTTCTATTTCTATGTTTCATGATTCATCCGTTTTTAATAATAATATCACAAATTTACATGTTCAACAAAATAAATGATAGAAGGGAGGGGAGGGCCTTGACTTAATGGTTGAGGCTACTCCATTGTGAGTCTATGACTTGGAGGTCATAGGTTCGAATCAAGAAATAGTCTCTCCAACGTGGAGGTAAGGCTAAATGTGCTTCCCTTTCTTAGATCCAACAACAGTGGGATTCTCATGCGCTAGGTACACCCTTTTTCAGCAAAATAAATAATAGCTATGCATTGTAATGTTAGTCATTATCATTGTTGTGTTGTGACCATGAATTTTATAATAGCTATGGTTCAATTGCTTTCCTTTATTAACATGGTGGACAATGTTTTTTTTTTTTTTTTTTGAAAAAAAAACCAAAAGTATACAAGTTTGGCAGGATCTATTTTAAATGGAATTACCTCACAAAATCAACATCACATAAGAAGATGACAACCAAGAAACTGCACACTTTACCTTCAATGCACAGTCAACTCTTGCCATGAATATATTCCCAGGATGTGCCGCATCAGGTCCATTGAAAAGCCTTGCAACTTTTTCGTAGTGAGGCTGCATTGTTGTTTGCTCAAGCAAGAGAAGTATTAGGCAAAACATGCATCAAGATATGCTAAATGAGATAGTATAGCAAATCATACCTTATAATTTCGGCAAGCAGGGCACCTGAAAAAGCAAAATGATGGGACTAAATCTAGAATACATGCAAATGGTAGTAAAAAAAAAGCAAGAAATTCAAATAACTCACAAAATTCAATATTTTCATTAAGTTTTTTGTTTTTAAAATAAAATTTGTAAGAAAATACCAACTTCCAATTTTTATGCGACGACATCCCAAAAAAAATACAAAAATTTGAATTTGAAGCTTACTCATGTCAAATGGGTAGAAATTTAAGAATCACTAGAAAATACGGGGCAAAAGATAAAGACTTCAATATTGACCTACAAAATAAAATTCTTATAAATACTGAAAATATATTTTTACCATTAATAATTAGCCATAAAATAATTCCTTATACATGTTATATTAAACTTATAAGTTTCTTATGTATACTAAAAATACTTTTTAGTTTTTATAATTTACCATTAAAAAACCTCATAAAATAGATCTTTATACATGTCATATACATCAAGCAGTATTTGTATCATAGAATCTTACCATAAACCATAATATATTATAATTCACCATGTGCTAACTGTATAATTTTGCTTTTTCTAGCACATTCTGTAAAATGCATATATCTTCCTAAAATTTTTGGTAAGGATTATCTGATGTCTTTAATTTTACAAATTTTCACAAAAACTCAATATGCCAATTGGAGTTCACAGAATTAGTATTGACTTTTAACTAAGCAAAGTTTAAGGCAAATCAGATTTTCAATCCATGCTCTTGTTTCATCGTTCATCTCTCTCTAAGCCATTGCTAATGCTGCCCTACAACACCCTAAAACCACTACCATCACGGAATCAACACGTAGACATGACAGTACCATCCAATAACCGTTATTGCCAGCACCATCCAACTTACACATAATTATGATAATGCCGACTCAGATACCCCACCTACGAGATCAAACAATTTACTATTTTTTCTCCATAATTGGCATATTAGGTTTAAACTAGCCCAAATCTAGGGGCATTTATATGACCCATTGAATAATAATGTTATATTCCTTCATAGCAGCTAATGTATATTGCATCATATTCTCTCTAAGCATGCTATATAAATCTTGAGGTCCTCATCTTGCAACCTTCCGACGGACCAGCAGTGAGACAGAACCAAATCTATGTTTAGAGAATAATAAAACAACTTCCCCAACTACACATTTAGTATAACATCTTTCTAATCATCTAACATTACAAACATAGTTATCCCCACTATAACAAAAATAAACAAGCTCATACACAAAAATCAAGGAATTCACCATCTTAGCAATGTCTAGATCAGGATTCAGGATAAACGATAACTCTGCCAGCCCATGATAATCTCCACTACTCTCCACTTCATCTGTCCAAAAGCCTTTTTTGAACATTGTTATTCAGTTGACATTACACCACTTCTTTCACCAAATAAATCGCAAAGCCAACCATAGAGCATCTCCAATGCTCTTATGGATTGTGTTTTTAAAAAAAAAGTGTCATGTCATCAATGTCAAGAGACTTGCTTCCTACATGACGTAAAATATTACTTGATAGACAATCAAGTTAAAAATATTCTCCAATGCTTCCATTTAAAATACACATTTTAATGACGTGTTAAATGATTCTTTTTCTTTATTAAATCCAATCAAACTCATAAAAACATTGATTTGTTGAGTCAGCAATAGAATGGTTGTCCAACAGACCCTCTGAAAGTAGAAGGTCATGTTGACAGTATCTTTTTTTTTTTGCCACCTCAGCTTGACAGTGTAGTGATAGTTGAATTGGAGAAGTCTATTTTAACTCAATATCTATTTATCCTATGTGGCATTTGATTTTTTCACGATCCATAAGAGCATTGGAGATGCTCATAGCCTATGTAAACATCCGAGGTACTACCTTACCTGGCTATCCTCAAAGAAGTTACTAAGAACATCTCCAATGCTCTTGTGGATTGCGAAAAAATCAAGTGTCACATAGGACAAATAAACATTGAGTTAAAATAAACTTCTCCAATGCAACTATTACCATTCACTGTCAAAATGAGGTGACAAAAAATGTAGTCATTCAATTTATGCCACGTATGAAACAAATCTCTTGACATTATGTATTTTAAATGAAAGCATTGGTGAACATTTTTTAACTTAAATGTCTATGAAGTAATATTTTATGTCACGTAGAAAGTAAATCCCTTGACATTGACGATATGACACTTTTTTTTAAAATACAATCCATATGAGTATTGGAGATGCTCTAACCCTCAATTCTCTTCCTACCGTATCCATTCTAGCTACAACCGCTTGTTTTTCAATTTTTATTTTTTTTTGCAAATCACACATAACCAAAGCTTCAAAGCAATCCTCATTCACTGAATAAAACTGCTATCAACCAATCCAAATACAGAAAAAATTAAAAGAGACAAAATTGATTCTAATCCAAGATCACTAACCAGTGAGCAAAGAACTCAACAATAGCGAAAGACGCCGGAGACCGCTTAAGAACCGCATCGAAATCCGTGGAGTTCAATTCGACAGCTGCGTCTGGCGGATCAGGATCGCTAAGAGCTCTAAGAATGGAGCGAGTTCCAACAACAGCACCAGCCGACGACGATGCTTCGAAACACGAGAAGAGTAGAAACAGCAGATTAAGAACGATCGAAGCCATGGCCACAACGTTCGCGAGAAATCACAAATTCTAATACGTTCTGATCAGAGCAAACGATTTGATCAAATTAGGGTTTGAGTTTGAGAAGAGCCGTTTTCTTGGAAGAAGAACGAAGAAGAGAAGGTCTGAGGTGAAGCCCAAAATGGAAACTTAAAATCCGGCGAACATTACTGCGGAATTGTTTTTTTTTTTTTTTTTAATTCTGAGTTTGTGATCGGAGATCTGAGTACAGAACTTTACGAAACCAGTAAGAAAACGAATCAAGGATTTGAGTTGCAGGTGAGACTTTTCGTAAGAAGAACTCTTCAACAACCAGATTGACACCTGAAAATTCAATTTAGTCTGCAAAAGTGCGAACCACTGCATAATATTTTAGCCTTATTAATAATATTTGGCTGGAAAAATGTTTTTTTAAAAAAAAAAAAAATGGTCCAAATTAGTTTTTGTGATTCTAAATAAATTTCAACTACATGTAACATCAGAGCAAGCGAGGAAAGAACGGTATCAAAGGAAAAAGCCCATTTTGTTTGTTACCAAATTTTAAAATTAGGGTTGATATCTTACTTTTAGTTATTTAGACATGATTTTCGAACTATTGGTAGAAATAACAATATTGGTAGAAGTTAATCTATCTCATAGTATCGTGATTGTTTCAACTAGCTCAGATGAATAATAAACTGCACAATTTCACGAGGACTTGTATAATTATGCAAGTGACTTGAGATCATTATGATAGTAAGGTGATGAAAAAAATAAAAATAAAAATTAGATATAGTAGTTGACAGTAGAACCATTGTGATGATGTGATTTTTGGTAGGAGTGGTTCAGACCCTTAAAAAGATAATGAAAAATAGTGTCCCCATGATGTCTTTATGGTGATGTGTTGGATATAATTTAGGTAAAGTCATTGCTATTTGTAATGATGTTAATGGTTGTCTTATAGGGCTGATTAATGCATAGTTATACAATTTAAAATTAGATCATTTATATTGAGTCTTTTTTCATTTATTTTTTTTTTTTTGTGGTCTGATATTGACTATTTTTTACATGTACGAGTCATTGTGATCTACAATGTATCCTGAACATTATAACACTCATCCATTGATTTGGTTGAAATGGGAAGGTTTTCTTTTTCTTGATTTTCTTATTTCATTTCCAATTTTCCTCATTTATAGATTCAATTTATTTTAAGAAACATCAAAGCTTAAAGATTGAGCTCATTTTTGGAGTGATTCTCTTATTCTTGATGAGAGCTTGTGCTCTGTGTTAAAGTTATTAATTAAAACTCAACCCTCAATATCAGACAACTTAAACTTTTGTTCTAGCAGACAAAAGTCACATACAAAACTTTTTGAAGGTGATGGAAGACCCTAATGTTTTCATACCTAAACATAAAAAATAAACAATTGTACAAGGGAATATTCAGGTTGTAAACCCTTTCTTGGGATCATTATTCTAGTAGCCATTAGCAGCCACTAAAATTAAGCTGCTGGAATCCAGCGGGCCTGCAAATAATGAACCAAGAATCAATGACAGAGGAAGATGGATACTTGCAGTCTAACTTGATAAATTACGATGTTCATATCCTATACCTTCAAAATTCCTTTGGTACGCCTCCTAAAATTTCAAGCCAGAATGGATGGCAATCACTCCCCCCACAAGATTTTCATATTCAACCTTCTGAAACCCTGCATCTGCAATCAACCTAGCAAACTTTTCCTGCAACAATGTAGATGAAAATGAGCAATGTAGGATGGTCATAGACATTAACGATTTAAAACTGAAAATATAAATGCTCCAAAGATACAAGTGCCCTAATAGTTGATAAAAATAAGGATTCCAGCACAATAGCTTATCAATTTCTTTAAGAATTTTTTGTTTATATTCCAAAGAAATATTGTTCATGTCGAGTTTTCTTGACTTGTAACAATATATGTGTTGTTTTTTCTTTTAGGAATTTCATTTAGGTTGTATTTTTTTGACAGCAGTGATGATCTCTGTTTCATTTCATCAACCCACAATAAATAATAAACCTATTCATGTCTGGTTATACTTGGAATAAATGAATGACGCAGAATTTTGTGGGTTGTACTGTACATTGCTAGGACATTAGTATGCATGTTTTATCTTAAAATGGGCAATTGGTGAATGGAGGCAGTGGAATTCACCTGGGGAGGAAACCGGCGGATGCTCTCAACTAAGTATTGGTATGAATCCCGATCACCTGCAACTAGCTCTCCTACTGCAGGAATTACGGAAAATGAATAATAATCATACCTGTGCCAGAAGAAAAATGTTCAGATTGGGCAAGCTTCAAACAAAATATAAATTTAGTTAATCTAAGCCAAAGAATAAAGAACCAATCAGTACCATCTTAATACTGAAAGAATGCAAAGTAAACAACTCGCTAAGATGAACATATGTACAGAATGCCTGATTGCCAAATAGATAATGGGTTTTGTTCACCTAGGCAGTAAGCACCCAGTGTGCCAGTGATGATTTTTGCCACTTTATTCAATTAGAGCAAAACCAAACCTCACCAGAATGACCTCAGTGGATTAGTCTGACGACTCAGCAGCAGTGGAAAATGGAGTTCCTTGTCTAGTGGATCTGATCTATAGTTAAGGGGCAATACATCAAATGTTTTTGTTCTTACTAATGCCTAGGCAACATACATCAGTTTTGATGATATGGACCTGGAAAAACTAATATTTGTCTCCTCACATGGAAAGGTATAAATAAAGGGCGTACCCAGTGTATGAGGCTACAGCTATTGCAGGGTTTGGGGAAAAGACGATGTATGCAACCTTAGCTCCATATTGGAGAGGCTGTTTCTGGATGAACTTTGTGACCTCCAGGTCACAATGGAGAAACCTCAACCATTGCGCCAAGGCTAACTTTCATGCTTCATCAATTGGCATCCAGTAATAAGTATTCCTCATCTAATTATTGATGTCTAACATTTTAGGACCCATTCATGTAACAAACCCCCAAATCATGTACATCATGGATTCATGGTTTTGAGGTATGACAACATCATGAGTAAATGGTACAACCCATCGACAGTGATAAATGCCAATCACTCAACATGTTTATGTGCTTATGCATACATAAGCTCACTTTAGAATTTATTTCTTTGCATGGATCTATGTTCTCAATGAGCAACGTCAATAGCATTGACAATCATAGACACTTACAACTCTTTAAAGACAGGGATGTCCACATGACTAAGCTCAAGACACAGGAATCTTCCACCTCGTTTCAGAACCCTGAAATAAGCAGGCAAACAATCACCACCAGTAGCATTAGGACAAAGGAGATCATCATGCAGAGTTTCATAAAACAACTAAACTAAGATGAACCGATTGGTCCTATAAAATCCTTGAAAGAAGTTTAAGGGGACAGTTCCAACAAATAAGCAACCAAAAAGCAATCCCAAAAGTCCATTGTAATTATCCTTGAAAGTACAAGATATCCTTCAGATATTATGAAGCCTTCTAATTGGCCATTTATTTCAAAAAGTAGACAAGGCATGCATGTGAAAAAGGGAATTGCTCATTCATTCTCCGACTGTCTCAGAGAAATATGAAGTCAGATGCTAACAATTAGTACTCCAGACCCTTTGAATTAGAGCCAATCTTTTGAATGAACTAGAAGACCATAGAAGTAGTCCACTACCCTCTAGCTCTGTCCTGCATTTAGGGCAGAAGCACCATCTTCCAATCCCAAAATGTAAATGGTGAACAGTTTAGCACATATTGCAGCAACTCATGATTTCAGTCATTATACACAACAACTGCCTCAAGGTTGCATAAGAAATTAAATTGGAATGAAAGACTCACCTGTAAGCTTCTGCAAGAGCTTTCTCTATGTGTGTAACATTTCTAATTCCAAAAGCAATAGTATAACCATCCATTGAGCCATCTTTAAAGCTCAAGGCTTCTGCATCTCCCTCCACCCATATAAGGGACCGACTTCCTCCAAGTCCTATAAATTTTAGGAGATTAATTTCATTAACATGCAAAATCAAGATGTGTTGTTCAAGTCATGGGACAAGAAATTTCAGGCTCATTGTTTGCCTTCACCTCTCTCTATAGCACGCTTTTTGCCAACATTTAACATGTTTCGATTGATGTCACATACATATACTTGAGTTTCGGCTCGTAAATCATCTTCGAATCCTTCTTTCAAGGCTCTGTGGCTGATGTTGTTGATATTCTCTAAAATTCTGAATGCAACATCCCCTACCAAATTGTGAAAAAATTCCACCTCCAGGTAAAAATGAAATAATTGGCCAATAGTTAAAACAATTATGAGAATATATAAAGTGTGTTCATTCTAAACAAATATATAAAAGAGTACATACAAATGGTACAGTTCCAGTGGTATACTATTCCTCATGCATCCAGTGTATATGACAGTAAATATGTTCTAATCTTTAACCTTTAAGATAACTCAAATATATATATATATATATATATTTCGGCTTATTTCAATGTCGGTTTTAAAAAAGGTGATGCAACAAAACTTGCCAGCCATATTGGGCCACATAGGATTCATTTCCTATCCCCAAGTGGGACAACTTCTATCTTACTCACCAAGATAGATTCATTAGATTGAATCTTCTTGACTGTGCAGAATATGAATCAAAATTAGACCTCAAGCATATAACAATATAAAAGTTGCAACTTCTTTCTCAAACTTTTTGGATATCTAGGAAAACTTATAATCGAAGTCTGACTTCCCTCCACCAAAAGAAAAAGAGAAGAATTTTTCCTTTCTATGTTAACCAAAGGCAGGGTTACGTACTTATCAAAAATAAAAAATAAAAAAATAAAAAAAAAGGAGGAAGAAGATGGCAGGACCACAGGAGATTGAAAATACATAGCATGTAGCTCATGAGCTTTTTCAACCTATGCTTCAATCTCAACACCATCTGATTTTCAGTGACATTGTCCTTTGATAGGAATTTTTATCTTCCAATCTCTTATGAAGAGTATGGTGTAGGATAAACTATAATTTGAATAGAAAAGTCGGAAGATAAGGTTTTGTGGGTTGAAAATGGGATTAAGATTGGGGTTTATGGAAGGATGTGGATTTTAAGCGAATTCGGTTTGTAAAATGAAGTGATGATGCTGTTTTTAGGGGCTAAAAATATAAATATAAATATAATGTGAAAAGACACATCCAGCCTGCAAAATGACCATGTGACATTCAATGGCTACAAGAAAAAGGACTTTTTAATGCTAGCATAGCCTAAAACTGTGAAATCCACAATTTGGGGTATTTAATCATTCACCTAAGCTATACTGATTTATCTGCCCAATATATATATATATAGATCCATATTCCATAATACAGGAATTACCAAGCAACCTTGCTCTACTCCCAAGACATGCAACATCAATCCCTAAAATATCTATCCCTCCTAGTAGGTATTTAATATGTGATATCAAATATCTAGCACCCAATATGTTCAAGTTATCTATTGAAAAAAAAGTTGCAAATCATATGCTAACCTGTACCGCCAGCTACATCAAGGTGCTTCATTCCAGGAAAAGGATGCAATTGAGAAACCAATCTGAAAAAATTAGTCAATATATAAGCATAAAATAGATGCCAATGTTTATGAATGAGATGTCAAACAACACAAATATGGTTTCTACTGCAAAAATATGACCTATCTTTCCATAATCTATGCAATCCAGCACTCATCAAATCATTCATGAGATCATAGTTTGAAGCTACATTGCTAAAGACGTTGCCGACCATTTTGCCTTTTTCATCTTCAGAAACTTCTTTAAATCCTGCAAAACTGTCTTGAATCAAAATCACAATCTAACTAAAGTAGAAGTTGGTCAAAGCTAATTTTTTCGCCGAAGTGCATATTTACATAAAAGAAAATTCTTTGTGCAATAGCAGTACATTCATTACAAAAATTTGATCTTGCAATAAAGAAGTTCATTGTCACAACTTCACAAGCTCAACAACTCCATAGCTATTATTCTCATCAGTCATTGTATATGAAAACACCAAAGAAAGACTAAAACCAGATTTTAAAACATTACAGATCAAGCAACCTACTCATAAGTCAAAAATACATAACAAATCAAACTAGTAAACATAAAAGTAAGCACTTCTTAAAAACTTTGCATCAAAAACTTTTTATTTTGACATGATCTTATACTTCATCCCAATTACCGGATCTGGCAACAAAAACTCCATTTCGCAAACGCAATCGAACTTGTAGTAGAAACATTAATCCAAATAAACTCCAGGAGAAACCGCTCAATCAAGATTGAATCTTCGATTCCGAATAAGAACTTAACGGATGGATTCAAACCAACAAATGGTACACATGGAAGCATAAATCGATAGATTCAGTGCATTTTCAGACATCAACTTTTTACTTTTTCATTTTTCCAAATGGAATCGAAACGCAAGAGAAAGAGCAACGCGAGAGTTACCGAAGCTCGTGGCATGAGAATAGAGTGAAGAGGTTGGCGCGAACGCAGGGGAGAGCTTCTTCACCAAATCGCCCAAACTTCTTAAGCTTCTTCTTAGCGCCATCCCCTGTTACCGTGTACGTACGCAGGCAAGTTTCACTTGTTGCAATCGATCCGCAACTCTAATGGCACCGCAGAACGCGGGTTCACCGTTTAAAGAACCGGGTTTTTCTAGGTTCTGATCCCCCGACCGTTTGCCAACCCGGTGAATTTTCTTAATTTTTTGGAGTTTTTAAAAGGTAATTTATTTTTTATGTTTTTTTGGAGCAAATACAAAATATAACCTTGCTCTAACCAGTAGATCATTGAGCCCGTTACTGAACCCATTAATTCTCTTATTAATTGGGTGGGACAGTGATGACAAGTGGTACAAACCTTTTTTTATTTTAAGATAAACGGGTATTAGTTTAATTCTTTTAAAGTACAATTAGAAATACTTAAAAATATTATTGGCCAATAAATAATAAAATTATCTCAAACTGGAGACCTTCATAATCGATTTGCACCCAGTAATTGAACCAACCTACTATTGATTTAACTACGTGTTTATTAAATTATTGTATTTTATCACTCATACTTTTAACTTGTTTAATGCCCCTCAACACTCGCGACCATCTATACCAAAGCTTTATTGGCTAAAAGGTAATTAACTATGTTATATGAAATTAGGACATAAGGCCATAAAAAAAAAAGAAAAAGAAAACATGTGAAGAAATTAAGTGTAATAAAAATGCATGTCAAAAAAAAAAAAATCACGGGCAAAGGTGAACATATGCAGTAAAATATTAAAAGATTATAATTGAAATAAACATGTTTGAGAAACAATATGAGTAATAACCTTAATTGAAAGTAGAATAAGAGAAAACCCATTAAGTTACATGCTATAAAAGACATTTAGATGCCTTATTTAGACAAAAAGAAAAGAGGTAATAATAATCTATAATAATGATAGAATAACATAAATATAAATATTTTAAATAGATATAACCACTTATAACTTGGCTATCAATTGAATTAACTTGTAACTTAATTCAACTTAATTTAGTTGAATTAAGTTGAATAATTGCTATGAAAGTCCAAAAAAAAAAAAACATTATAAAGGTTAACTAATAAACATAAATAAATAAATAAAATTACTTATTTATTTTTTTGTAAAAATTATTGAGCATGCATCCTCTAAGGTAATGTTCTAATATTTATATTTGATTAATTGGCCTTCTTATAATAATAAAAATTAAACCTTAAAACAAAATCATTAAAATTTTAAAGAACAATCTATAAAAAGAAATGAAATTTAGTAACGGGGAAACTGCCAAAGGGCTATCCATGGCACACCTCCAAAGGAATTCCAGAATTCGAATCGCAGTTCGATTCGATAAACCAACTTCTCGTGAAGCAAGATGGGAGAAGAGAAGAGAAGAGAAGAGAAACAACGAATTGTTGCCGCTTGCAAGTAGCTTTGTAGCGTAACTGCATCGTTGCAATGGAATCTCTCGAAGTAGGCGACGATTTCGTCCTTTTCGCTTGCATTTGAGCAGAGAAGCATTCGAATTGGTGATTTTATTAAGGCCTGTGATTTCTTTGTTTGAATGTTTGAGGTAATTTTATATTCTGGGTTTGGTTCCATTGATGTGATTTATTTATTATCTGATGCTCATTGATTACTGGAAGTTGCCTCTTTGATTAATCAATAACGGGCATTTGCTCTCTTTTTTTTTTTCTGGGTTTTGTTTCATTCATTCAATTTGAACATATTGGACTTACCATGCTGGTTATTTTGCATAATTAGGCAAAGGAGGTGCATTGCAAGTTGGTTTATGGACTCTTCTTCATACTTCCATTACTTCACAATGTTTATAAAACACAACTTAGTTTGATGTTGGTAGGGATTCAACTTGCCATGTTCGTTATTTTGGTTTAAAGGGTCTAAGTATTTTTGGATTTAAGTTTTCTAAATTCTTTATATGACAAATCATACAAGTTTTCTAATGGCAACATGTTATCAGTTCTTGCTAATTATATATCAATTTTACTATTAAAGGATTGCGATAGTGAAACAACGGATTCACAAAGCAAACTTCCAATCACCAATTCGAATGCTATTAAAGGATTGCTAATTATAAGATTGCGATAGTAGAATCTTATTTTAAGAACTATTTCTACGTGAAATTCTCATGTTGTCCCAGGTGTTGATTACGCTATAAGCAGATAATTGTAGTAATTTCCTGTTGTTGGATTCCCATAATCTTTGCATTTCAACAAAACATATTAACATACATCTTCTCCTTGGTGGTGCATACATATCAAACCATCAAATGGGAAAGATGGTTGCATGTGGTTTTAAAAGTTTTCACTGTAAAACTTGGTAGTTTAATCATACCAAATCCTTTAAACCACATAACAACATTTGCCCCTTTTGCTTGCATTTGAACTGTTTGGTAGCTCAACTTTTCCCTAAACAGAGACAGGAGCATATCAAGTAGGTTGCCGCAGATCCCCTTCTTTGTTTGAATGCTGCATCATATGGGACCTATGGGTTTGATTCTATTTAGGTGCATTTAGACCTGATGTTCAGGAATTTCTGTTTTGGTCATTACTCGTCTCTCTTTTCTGTTTTTCCTAAAGTCAGTTGTAAACTTGTAATGGACATTGCTTCCCTCTCCTCCCTCACCCCGTTCAATACTTTTCCCCTTCTTATAAATAGAGAGATACATTAGAGTTGTTAAATGGACTGGAGTCTGGTGGTTTGCTTTCAATGCTGCAGCTGAGGTTAAAAGACCAATTGAGCCGATAAATCTCACCACTTCCCAATATCTCAATACAAAAACTGAGCCCAAAAGGGCATGTCTCTTTGGTTCTCCAACCCCTATCTCTCTTACATTCAAAAATTAATGAGGTGGGTTTGTTATGTGGATTGTGACATGTCATATGATAAGTTCACTAAATGCAAAAGTGGGATTCCATGATTCCATCAGCTAATTGAGGTGCTCAAATTGATGGCTTGTATTGATTGGCTTTCTTCCCCTGCCGTTTGATGAAGATTTGTTGTGTATTATCATACAAAAAAATTTCTCTCTTTGTATAAGTATGCTTATATTGTAAGTATTGTAAGTCGGGTAATCTGATCGCTGTTCTCTGTATTTTGACTTAGATAGTGATAGAAATGTTTTATTTGCCAAGTTGCCATTTAGCTATTTGAATTCTCTATCATTTCAAAACTTATCTACTTGAGAATTTTTCTCCTTTTCTTTACAGATTCAAAATGATTGAGTATGAGGGAACCAACTCGATGATGGAGGAGACCCCATTTGCCGAGAGTGAAGAAATTGAGGGAGAGCCTTCTGAGCTAACTTCCACACCTCTAAAAAAATATGTGACAATTGTTATGAGTAGAAAAGAGGGGAACACCTGCAAGTGGATTTGTAACTTTGGGTGCAAATCTGAACCTTATACGGGTACATATTCACGTATCAGAGCACATTTAATAGGGTTGTTACCTGGACAAAGATATCAAGGGGTGGCTTTATGTCCCAAAGTGAACAAGGAAGACCGAGAGAAGATGAAGAAAGAAGAAGCTGAAGCAAAAAGAGCTTTTGGGGGTAGTACACACAGGGTGCATATCCCAAATCTTCCAGTTGCTTCACCTCTGTGCAAAGTTAGTATGAGAATTAAGACGGAACATGCAGGTACGAATGCGTTTGACTCGTGTATGAAATTTTCAAGCGATGAAGTTGATGAAGTAGTTGCAAGGTTTTTCTATGGCAATGGGATACCTCTAGATGTGGTGGAATCATCTTTTTGGGTTGATATGGTGAAGACGATTAGTGAAGCACCAAAGGGATACAAATCACCAAGCATAGAGAAATTGATGACTGTGCTTCTTGACAAAGAGAAGAGCAAAGTTGAACAGGCTTTGATGCCGTTGAAGCAACAATGGCCAACCTATGGTGTTTCACTTGTTTTGGATGGTTGGAGAAACATCAAGAGCCACCCGATACTTAATGTAATGGCAGTGTCAGAAGGAAAGGCCGTGTTTATTACTGGTATTTATTGTCCGGGAGAAGAAAAATCAAGTGAGTTTATAGCTGAACTTTTGCTTAAGGCTATTGAAACTGTGGGGGCATTTGATGTTGTACAGGTTTTGACTGATAATACGTCTCCTTGTAAGAGTGCTGGGGAAATCGTTGAGACGATTCACCCTCGAATATTTTGGTCGGCTTGCATTGCCCACACTCTAAGTCTCTTGATTAATGACATTATAGGTTCAAACCAGCCAAGTTTGGAATTTGTGGGAGATAGTTACAGGAAGGCAAGCATAATCGTCAAGTACGTACAAGAGCATGATTCAGGCATGCATATGTTTCAAACATTCTTAACATTTGATGTTCTCCAAGATGAAACAATGAAACTTGGACATCATTTTCTAGTTTTCGAGTACGTACTTCGTATGAAGAATACTTTAATTAGCATGGCTTTGAATGAGGAATGGGAGAAGCTTGAAACAAACAGTTCAAAGTCAAAAATAGAACATGAAGAGGTGAAACGAACTATTTTGGACGATGATTTTTGGAAGAAGGTAAAGACCATATTAGCATTCATGAAGCCAATTTGGGGGATGATCCATTTTTGTGATTCAAATAAAGCTTTTATTGGAGAAGTTTACGGAAGGATGGAAGACATGTTGAGATGCATCAAAGGTTCATTGCTTGATAACACGGAATTATATGATGTTATTAATAATATTGTTATGGCACGATGGGCAGAGATGAATCTCTCTTTATGTAGTCTTGCCTATGTCCTTACACCGTTTTATTATTCAGATTCTTGGTTAACAAGTTTTGGACCATTGGGAGAGAAAAGAGGGAAGCCTCATGCGAATCCTGACGTTTGCAGGACTTACTTAGATGCATTGGAACGGCTCGCTAAGGATCCGAATGAAGCTCATTTAGCACGACAGCAACTAAGTGATTTTGTTAGTAACAAGGGCGTCTTTGCTTGCCGTCAGGCAATTGAAGATAGAGGAACTATGTCTGCAATTTCTTGGTGGAATTTGTATGGGGTGACGGCTAATGAACTTTATAGTTTAGCCATTAAGGTATTGTCTCAATGTGTTAACACCTCATGTGCAGAGACGGCAGCATCAAGCACTTGCGGGTATATTGATAGTGCAAAGAGGAGCAAAATGAGCAAGCATTATTCCGAATCTTTGCTATGCGTTCACTACAACCATGTATTATTGGCAAGACAGAAAGAGGAATATGAGGGAACTTGTAAAAATTGGGACAGTATTGTTGATGAAGACAATTTAGAAAATGACATGAAGGCCACTGCAGAAAGAGATTATTGCAGAATTCCTGAAGAAGATCAGGTTTCACATTCAGTACCAGCACGAGTATCTTCTTGCATTACAACACCATTACCTTCTCAAATCCCGGCTCAAGAGTCGACCAATTCGAATCAAGCTGAAGGTGATCAGAAAATTCCAATTAGCAAAAGGCCTCGAACAGGGTGAAGATCTAACTTGTACATATGTTTGTTTTGAGATTTTCATAAACTATGCTATGAACGATTTGTTCTGAAATGTCAATCTTTGAAAGCCTGCCAGTTTTTTATTGAAGCTTGAACTCTACTTAGGATATGTGTACCTGTTGAAAAGCTTAGACATGTAAATTAATTTGTTAATGTTGGCTTTGGATATTGGAGAATGATGGACATCATTTATAAATGTAAAAGATTATGCAAATAATATAACATCTATACTATTGAACATTTCTGGTTGATTTGTAGATGCTTTCTCTTCCTAGCTACATTCGTACTTTTGTTTCTCTAGATACATCTATATGAACAATCTATTGATTATTTCTGAATTCTATCCATTGACATAAACTTAAATTTTCTATACTAAAATGACATTATCACATAGATTATAACCTGAGACCCGTATCTCCTAATCAAGTCTTCCAAAAACAAAAATCCAAGAATCCGTGGCATTTGTTTAAGTTATCAAAGGACGTGACCTCTACTTATATAAATTGTGCAGACGCGTATCCTTCTGTACATGCCATCCATCTTGTCTGTAGCCGACTCGTTTGTTTAATCCGCATAAGTTAAACATTTTCCTTTAATTAATTCCCTATTGACCAGTGATTAAACTCTGAGAATCCAAAATTACATTTTTTAATGAAGAACTCCGTCTTGTCTCTACTCACAAGGCTCGTTCAACAATACACCCTTCTGGCCTACGATGTATTCAAGTAAACGCGTTAATTAGATTAATTAAAAAGATTATCTATATATATAGCTCAAACATGCGCTTGAAACCAGACAAACTTTCTCAATGAGCCATCTCGTAATTTTATTGGGTTTATCAGAGAGATTTTAAAGGGAAACTTCCCAATGACCAGTGCCTCTGTTGATTAATTTCTGAGCTACACACACCTATATATAGGAGAATTAGACACAGATAACAAAAGCAACATTAAAAATTATGGCTGCCTGCAGTACCCTCCCATCATCGTTGTATTGCTTGAGCAGACCACCTTGTATTGCTCAGAACTTTAGAGATGAAGGTAATAGATCATTGGGTAGCTAGAATTTTTAGAATTTCATTTTTATTTCTTTCTTTTGTTTTGGGAAACAAAAGATCATAGATGAAATATATCCGAAGAATTTCATGTTTGAAATGCTAGTGGTGCATGGTTGCACTATGTCCATGGATCATCAAGACATGGAAATGGAGTTCAATTTATTTATTTATTTATTTTACAGTTTTCAAAATGGGTTTTGCATATGAATTTGCTAGCTTCTTCCTTAATTTATACATGGTTTTGATCCTTTATTTATTTATTTATTTCATTAACAGGGAGGTCGATGAATATCGTTGACGCAAATTTGAGTGTTCTAAGGGAGAGAGTTGAGGAGGTGATGATGAAGGAGAGATTGGAAAGATGCTGTAAAAGCCAAGAATATGGGTGGTATTATCAATATGGGTATGATCATCATCATAAAGTCAAAAGAGATAATATGAATTCATCAGAACTCCTGAATCTTGTAGGTTTAATTGGTGGGTCTCTTGGTCTTCCAATCCTTTCTGGGACTCTTTTCCTCTGTATTATTTCCTTTGTTGTTCATATCACTCAGTAAATCCCACCCCTTTTGAAAATTCTTCTATTCCTGTTGTACTCGAATGGATATGGAGAAAATCAAAGTTTTTGAAGTTGTTTCTGTATATAGTAAAAATAAATAAATTTTATTTACTACTGTATATATAATAATAAATGAAAACAAGAGGGTAAAACAATTTATATATTGTTTAATTCTTCAAAAGAGATGATGCAACAGATGAGAAAGAGCCAAGAGAGGTGTCCCCACGACGTTTAACAGTTTCTCTTTGTTTAGATAATCTTGTAACGTAAAAGAAGAGTCCTGCCAAATTAAATAGTTCGGTGTTGCTTCCACTTGCCATATATATATATATATAAGCAGAAAAAGCTGAAATACAATTTATAGTATACAGTTAACATTAAATTGTTTTGAATCATGTACCAACACAGGTGATGTACATTTTGGATTACATATTGAATATTAGTGTAACATTAAAATACACATCTAACTATACATTATCATTTAAATGTAGTACTACTTTACGAGTAAAGGTAGAGTAGTATTTTATGTTATTCACAGTTGTGCTCGCCTTTTTTGTTCTAATGAAGGGTTCTGACTTCTTTTGGCCTTAATATTAGAATAAAAAAAAAAATAGTGTACCACCGTCTAAAACACTTCTTTTTTGGAACACTAGTAACCACCCGGGAATCATTGATTTTTCTTCGGTTACATTGTAGTATATATGATTTGAATGACAGTATGACACACATAAGGAGTGTATAAACCATTGGTGTTTGTGTCATCTAATTTATCATTTTCCTCACAATGTCTCTTTTCACTTGTTGAATTATATATACTTGTAAACGTAATGGGAGATTCGAGAATGATGAGTACATTTTGACAATTGTTATGCGAATACTGTCATATATATATATATATGGCTTAAAAAATATATATGTTAATTAGCAAAAATAATATTATTTTTATTGAAATAAATTACACGATTGGGTAGGTAGTGGAAGAAGCAAATTAATCTAATATAGTTAGAAAAAGGCCTTATTGTGTTATCCTTTGATGGTGATTGAAATTTAAGCGTAGTCTTAACTAATAATTAGGACAGCAGAACATTGCTTGATTTGGGACATGGCACGTCCTGCTTTAATTGGCCCAGATGCACCCTTATCAATCTAAGCTACAAGGCACATGCAGGCAGGTTGATATACATATATAATTAAAGTGTTCGGTAGTTTATTTTTGCAAATTTCTTCAAGATTGATTGTTCATGCTTGAAATTTACAAAGTTAAGAAGAAATAAAAGAAAAAGAATTAAAGAAATATTAATTGTCTAACAATAACACAAGCACAAGAGATGTAATTAAGGCATGCATGATAATATAACTGAGATATATATTTATATTAATTGAAGCCAACAGAGAACAGAATACCACCTATAAACTATAGACTAATACATTTTATTATATGCCCCATATATATAATTATTTATATTTTATTTTACTTATTGGCCTTCTTCTCATTGGCATGAAGATCAACAAAGTAACCCTGTGGATTAGTCTCAAAAGCAGCCCTTGAGATATTGCCCTCCCTACCAGGAGCCTTCATTAGTCCAGACCTTCCTCCACCTCCAACACCAGTTGATCTTTCAGAGTTTCCACCGTTGCCACCACCTTTTTCGTGACCAGCACTTCCCCCTCCAACTTTCCCTGTCTCACCACCAACACCACCTTTTCCATCCATTTTCAGTATGCTGTAGGACTAATAATCAAATGAATCTTAAGTATGTAATGAGGAAAGAAAAGCAGTGATGGTTGGATGGTATTTATAGGAGAGGAATAATAGTAGTATTAGTCAAATTAATTCAATGAGTTGCTTTGGTTGGAGAGGTATATTAATATATTATTAATGAAGAGTAGCAGTCCCAAGTCCTCGATTCTTAGCTTTTTGACGCTTTGGGAGTTGGAGGAATATTCAAGTTCAATTTCCACTGCTGGAAAATAATATTGTTAAATTGATTCAAGTGTTAGTATTGCAGTGTAAGTTACAACACCACCATCACCCTTAGATTCCATTTGAATTATCGATAAAATCTAAAAATGTTAAACTGATGCGTTATTTGCCATTTCATTACAATCAACAGCAGCATATATTACTTGAAAACAATATATATCAGACCAAATGTTTCGTAAAATCATTTGTCAATTCATTAGAGTACGTAAGGGGTGATATATGAAATAATTAAATAATTAATTTAACCTTTCAAGACCACTCTCTTATTAATTTTTTTTTTTATTCGACTATGACCGTACACAATTTTCTACCCACAATTTATTTAGGGCACCAAGGCACTATAAAATTGGGTACTCATACTCAAAAACAAAGATTAAATCTGAAAATAAAAAAAATAAAAAATGATATTTTATCATTTTCTAAAAAACAATTTATTTTTTTTTACAAAAAGGTGAAAATAATTTTTTTATGTTTTCAAAATTTTAGATATAAAAAATTTATCCGAATTATAAATCACAGGCAACCTAATATTTACACACCAATACTAATTAACATGCCTGACAACGACTTTAAATGACAAAATTTTTGTACCGGACTTACCGTTTTATTTTTGTCAAATACTATACAACTTATTCCAGACAAAAGATCTTTTTTTAATTAAAAAATCATTCTAATAGGTAATGTGTAAATTAATAATATATATATTGAAACCATTTTATAAAACACTTGTTCTATAAAAAAAAAACATGTAAAGTAGGAGGCACATTCCATGAATCTTAACAAAAGTCGTTTATATTATTATATTTCCTAAGTCTTTGTATATAATTAATAGATACAAAAGAAACAAAAAACACGTACAAGTCACGTTATAGTTGAAGTACTAGGGCGAATAGAATAAATGCTAAACGAGAAGATATGTAAAGAAGGCACAAATCTCGATCATTATGATGTCGGCAACTTTAGTGTTGATTTTGTTTTCTATTGTGAAATTTATTAATTTTAATATAAAAATTCATATTAATATACAAATTTAGGATTGCTATTTGAATAATTATTGAGACTTGAGATTCTCTATAACCTAGATCAAAATGTTCTTGATTTTATTTTAACATTAATAAAAAATTATTGTTTCTTTTGACTGATGAAAACATAAGATAAACTTCTATATATATATATATAAATTAAAGAAATAGACTGCATGTATTATATAAGTTAATATTGATAAATATATATACTGTTGGGAAAAATCGATGGTTGTAAAGAAATAAATTCTACAATCTCAGGACAATTTCTCAAACTAAAATACAACAAAATAACACCAAAGATTTTAACGTGGAAAACCCTCTAAAAGATGAGGTAAAAATTACGGGACCCGTAGGCCGCTTAAAGAAACTTTTACTATAAAAATGAGATTACAAACGTCACCTTTCGGTGGATCTCTCACAAATACACAATACCTATGTATCTTCAATTTGTGGATAACACTTCACAAATTGGCTCACACTTTTTCTTCTCAAAGAAACTCTCTTTGAGGCTCTCTAGATCTCTAGAATTAGATCTCTATGAATATTTGATCTCTCTCAGATGATTTTCAAGAATGAAATTAAGGCTCTATTTATAGGAGTTAAAACATGGGCAATTACGTAATTTCTTTGGAGCTTCCCACGTGAAACTCGCTTCCTTTCCCACGAGGTTATGCATGTGTTGACTTCATCGTGTTGCCCACGTGAGACTCGTTGGCCACCTTGCTGCCCATGCATGCATTATTTTTATTTTTTATTTTGTTTAATGAGGTGGACCCCATCAAATCTCCCCCTCCACCTCATGTGGAACAGAGCTCCTCCACACCTGCAATCCTTTTACAGATAACAAGTTTTTCGCTGGTTAGGGACTTTGTCATCATATCTGCCCCGTTGTCATTAGTGTGGATCTTCTCAACTTGCAGCAGTTTATTTTCCAGCACATCACGAATCCAATGATATCTCACGTCGATGTGCTTGGATCTTGAGTGGAAAGTTGAGTTCTTACTGAGGTGAATTGCGCTCTGACTGTCGCAATAAAGAACATATTTTTCTTGGTTCTGCTGCAATTCTTGTAGGAACTTTTTCATCCACAAGATCTCCTTACAACCTTCAGTGATTGCAATGTACTCTGCTTCTGTGGTACTTAAGGCAATACACTTCTGTAATCGTGATTGCCATGAGACAGCTCCCCCTGCAAAGGTTATTAGGTACCCGGATATCGACTTTCTCGTATTCACGTCGCCAGCCATATCTGAATCTGTAAATCCTTCTAATACAGATTTACCATTACCAAAACAAAAACAATGACTAGAAGTACCTCTAAGATACCTGAGTATCCATTTAACTGCTGTCCAATGTTCCTTTCCAGGATTTGATAGAAATCGGCTCACAACACCAACAACATGAGCAATGTCTGGTCTGGTGCATACCATAGCGTACATTAGACTGCCAACCACCGATGCATAGGGCACCTTACTTATCTCTGATTTCTCCTCCTCGCTTGAAGGACACTGGCTCGAATTAAGCTTGAAGTGGCTTGCCAGTGGAGAACTAACAGGTTTAGCTTTGCTCATGTTGAATCGCTCTAAGACTTTCTCAATATATTTTTCTTGAGATAGCCAAAGTTTCTTGTTCTTCCTGTCACGAACAATCTTCATGCCAAGGATTTATTTTGCGGGTCCTAAGCCTTTCATGGCAAAGGACTTGCTCAACTCTTTCTTCAACGTGTTAATCTTGGCAATATCTTGGCCTACAATTAACATATCATCAACATAAAGTAAAAAAATAATAAAATCACCATCAGAGAATTTCTTGATGAAGACGCAGTGATCAGCTATCGTTCGGTTGTACTCCGTTTGCTCCATGAACGAGTCAAACTTTTTATACCACTGCCGCGGTGCCTGTTTCAAACCATACAGACTTTTCTTTAGCCTGCATACCAGTTTCTCTTTTCTTTTGGCTTGAAAACCTTCGGGCTGTTCCATATAGATTTCCTCGTCAAGATCACCGTGTAAGAATGCAGTATTTACATCAAGTTGTTCAACCTCCAGATTAATACTAGCTGCCAAGCCAAGAACAACTCGGATTGAAGACATTTTTACCACCGGTGAGAAGATTTCATCGAAGTCAACGCCTTTCTTCTGTCCGAATCCTTTCACAACCAATCTTGCTTTATATCGAGGTTGTGAGCTACCTTCTTCGCTTTTGATCCTGTATACCCACTTGTTCTTGAGGGCTTTCTTTCCCTGTGGTAATTTCACCAAGTCAAATGTGTGGTTCTCATGTAGAGATTTCATTTCTTCCTGCATGGCTTTCATCCACTCAGTCTTATGCTCGTCAGTAATAGCTTCGGTATAGCTCTCTGGTTCTCCCCCGTCAGTGAGCATCACATAGTCGCTAGGAGGATATCTTTGACTTGGTTGTCGCTCTCTCTGGTGGATCTCCTTAGTTGTGCTTCTGGTTGGACTTGTTCATGAACTTGTTCAGGAACTTGTTCTGGTTTTGAACTTTGAGCTGGTTGAACATCATCTTCGTATCTGGTGCAGCTTCCTTGTCATCTGAATTTGATGATGGAGAGACTGGTTCCAGATTAACTGGAAGTTCTTCTGATTGTGGCTTCTCAGGTTTTTGAAAATCCTCGATCGTCTGATCTTCAAGAAACACCACGTCTCTGCTTCTGATAATCTCTTTGTTGGAAAAAATCGATGGTTGTAAAGAAATAAATTCTATAATCCCAGGACAATTTTCCAAACTAAAATACAACAAAATAACACCAAAGATTTTAGCGTGGAAAACCCTCTAAAAGATGAGGTAAAAACCACGGGACCCGTAGGCCGCTTAAAGAAACTTTCACTATAAAAATTGGATTACAAACGTCACCTTTCGGTGGATCTCTCACAAATACACAATACATATGTATCTTCAATTTGTGGATAATACTTCACAAATTGGCTCACACTTTTTTTTCTCAAAGAAACTCTCTTTGAGGCTCTCTAGATCTCTAGAATTAGATCTCTCTGAATATTTGATGTCTCTCAGAGGATTTTTAAGAATGAAATTAAGACTCTATTTATAGGAGTTAAAACAGGGGCAATTACGTAATTTCTTTGGAGCTTCCCACGTGAAACTCGCTTCCTTTCCCACGAGGTTATGCATGTGTTGACTTGATCGTGTTGCCCATGTGAGACTCGTTGGCCACCTTGCTGCCCTTTTTATTTTGTTTAATGAGATGGACCCCATCATATACATAAAACAACATAATAATAGTCACATACATGCATTATGATAAATTAATGATAGTATCTTATATATTAACATGAATTGAAATTATGCTTGTTCCAATGATGTATAATATGAAAAGAAATGAAATGAAAAGAAAGGAAAAATTGAAAAGTTAAACTAACAAAATAAAAAAAGAAAAAAGAGAACGAAAAAAGTGAGCTTTTAAATGTACCCATATACACTTACTTTAGTAAAAAAAATTAAATAAATTTATAATAATAATAAAAATACACATTTGGTGGGTAGATTAGAATCACCGAAAATTATACTTATTTTAATTTGATATATGACGAGTAAATTATTATTTTTTCCGATTGATAGATTTGAATATATATTTTAAATGGTTTTAATATTTTTTAATAAATAATTAGAAAAGTAAAAGTAAACATGGTGGAGTGTTAAGCTGATGCAAGTGGCTTACAGCTTTTATCATGCTCACCCTACCTACGTCAGCGCAGCATTATCTGAGAAAAATAATGCATCACGTGGCAATAGATTGGTGACATTGGTCTGGTTAACCTTTTTTTTTTTTAAATAAAAGAAAGTAAGTTTAAAACTAGCATATTTTAAAATATGTATGTATTGGTATATAATTTAATGGTGTTTAACTGTCATGCATTTTCCTTCTCAATAAATGTGTACTGAAGAGTCTCTTCATCCACACAAGTCCGGTTACAGTAATTGCTTCATCAATCAAGCATGGAGTTACCACTGATGCCTTCTCGTCGTCTACCAGGTACCTCAATCAGCAGGCGCCTAAAAAGCTTCTTCACTCTTTTCCGCAAGTGTTTCCCCTGTTGCTTCTCCTTGCCAGAATCATCCTTCAGCGACGACGACACCTTTTCAGATAGCTCAACAGAGTTCCAAAAACCCGTAGTAGCACTCCCTCCACCTGATCTCCATCTCCTCTGCAGTTACGGCGGCCGGTTGACCGGCGACAACATGTGTGGCCCAGGCCCATTATACCGCGGCGGCGAGAACCGCATCATAACCGTGGACCGCCACTGCTCCGCCGCCGAGCTCTTCCACCGGCTCTCCACCAGCCTCCTCGGCGGCCGCTCCTTCACTCTCAAGTACCAACTCTCCGTCCAAGGCTATAACTCTCTCATCACTGTCGTAAATGACGAAGATCTCAAGTTCTTGATCGAAGAATACGACCGGATTTCCAACAGTAATTTCATGCTCCCCTTGCCACCACTGCCCGGCGGAAATCTCCGGCCGACCAAACCCCAGCGCCCGGTTCCCCAGCGCCCAGTGCCCCAGCGCCGGTACCTCCGGGTTTTCTTGTTTCCAAAAGAGGCTGAAGAAGATGCCACCGGCATCTTGATCAGTCCAACTGCACATGATAATCAAAGCTCTGATTGCGATTTCGACGATGATTCTTTTGATGATGATGATGAGACATTAGAGCCAGTTCATCAAGGTGTTGCCAACAATAATGGGTCGTTGAAGAAAACACTTATTAATCCTGCATCGTTACACCGGATGAAGAAGAAACCCGGTGGAAGTTCATCAACATCCAAGGTTCTTTAATTAAATTTCTTATATTTTTTTATTCAAAGGAAATAAATAGACCACTAAGGCCTCACAAAGCACACACCAGAAACATCAGCAAGAAGTAAATTTCTTTAAATAAATTTCATTTCTTAATATATATATTTTTTAATTTTTATGAGTTTTTTTTTCTTTTTTTTGGGATTAATTGAGTGTTACGTGCTGAAAATTTTACAGAAGTAACTGATTAGAGGAGAGAATCGGGGATGGTACTGATGCAAGGGTACTGGATGAGATCTGCAGCAATTTACTTATTTAAGTGATTATCTATCTTAATTATATCTTCTTGTTTGTTGTTGTTGGTGTCTGCTCTTTCTGTACTGGTACCGGTTTGGTTGGTTTGTGTGTGATAGGAAACAGGGGGGAGAATTTCTATGCTTAATTTCTTCAAGCTAAGAGTATTGTGTTTATGACTTCTAATCAAATTTGAACTATTCTCTACTTGTAAGTGTGTATTCTCCTCTGATGAGTTGGGAAGATGAATGGACTAATCTGCAGATATAATCAAGCCCATAATAATAATAATAATAAAAGATTCATCGGAAACGAGGGGTATTGATACATATTTTCAGCACACAGCTTGTATAATACATTAAATATCGTCAAATTACGTATCATAACATAATTCAAAAGACATCCAACATACATTAAAAGCTGTTTGTGTTAAAATTATGTGTTTTCAACCCGCCCATGAGTTTCCATTTGGGACCTTGAAGAGATGTGTTTGTGAGCCAATAATTGGAGCCGTTGGTTGAAAGAAAAAGATAAAAAAGAGATCATAAATATAATTCAATTTCATACTAATATGCTATGACTATTTAGTTTTATTTTAAAATATTTGACGATCACTTTCTAAATCACCTTTATTATCATTGTTTTATGTAACTATTTAATTACTCTTTCCTCCTTTCAAATCATTATTTTCTATTTTATTCTTTGCATGCTCTTAAATCTCTTATTACATTCCCATCAAATGACATTTTCATTTGTTCTTGAAAAAATGTTAGGATTTCTGGCCCTATGCTAGCTACTTAATCAATTGTTAAAATTCGGTAACAGGAATGCCTCGTGATTAGTGACTTAGGCGATTAGTGACTTAGGCTTAACAACCGCATGCCTTACAAGAATGTCCACTTTGCATATGTCATAAATTGTTAGATTTCAAATGAGTCTATAACATCTCAAGGATAAGCATTAAAATAAAAATTGTGGATTAATTCTTAATTTTGAAGACATAATAATGATCAGCCGACAAAAAAATATTAAAAAATAGAGTATGATCTTAATTTTGAAGATCTATTATGAATTAATCCAACAACCATACCTAAACAGTCATATAAAAATATTAAAAAATGGGAGTATGATCTTAACCTCATTGGTTAATTTAGCATTTCTACTTAACATTATTTTGTCCAAACGTGTTGTTGCTCATGTGATCTTGCAGCCTTTTTTGACTACTGTTACATAAAGATTTTTTCTGATTTTGTCTTAGTTGTGAGAGATAGCCATAAATGGTTGTCCGTCCTGAATTTAATTTTGTCTAAGTCTGAGAGATGTCGCAGCCTTTTTTAACTATTGCCCGTGAAGTACTGATAACCCTTTTATTGAAACTATATTATAATGTACATCTTCAAAAAGAGTATTTTATAAAGAGAATAAACTAAAACAAAACTTGCAGATGCACTTATTTTCTCCTCCATACAGCTATAGTCCTCTTCCTCATCCATCACCACCACCACCACCACCACCATCACCACCATCACCACCACCACCACCATCATCATGTTTCCACTTCTTAGGCTCTGCCACAGCTGCCGCCGCCGGCCGGTTCAGCCTCGCAATCCCCTCTACAATGACAGCAACTCTTACGACTCGTTCGACGACGACGAAGAGCCGTCGCTAAAAGAAAAATGCATGCCTTGGTTAAACAAGAGCAATTCAAAGCACAAGAGAAAGCCACGCCTTTCACCTGAAATCTGCCTTTTGTGCACTTACGGTGGCCATTTTAAGAACGAGAACTATTCCTCTAGCCACCAAAAGTACACTGGCGGCGACAACCGCCTCGTCACCGTGAACCGCCACTGCTCCGCCGCAAAACTCTTCCGCCACCTCTCCACCACCATCTTTGGCAACGACTCGTCAACTTCATTCACTCTCAAATATTATCTTTCTTCTTCTTCATCTTCTAACTCCCTCATCTCTGTAGTAACCGATGAAGATCTCCAACACATGATCAAAGCTTTCGATCGCATTACCACTTACAATAGTCCCAGATATCTCCGAGTCTTCCTTATCCTCAACGAGATTAATGACCATCCAGAAGATCAAACTGATAAAAATAGTACTTTTCCGAGCAAGCTTCCACCGCCACTGCCACCGCGGGTGACCGGTGACCCGAAGCTTCGAATGATGTGCAGAACCGGAGGTCGGTTTTACTTCTATCCTTGCCACAATTCGCAGCACGCTTACGTTGGTGGTGTGAACCGCATCATGGTCATGGATCGCCGGCCTTCCTCTCTCGCCCAGCTCTTCTCCCACCTCTCTCGTGTCCTCTTCAATGGCGACACTTCCTTCACTGTGAAATACAATTCTCCTTGTGATGGTCTGAATTGCCTGGTATCTCTTAGTACCGAAGAAGATTTTCGGAATATGATCGATCTTTACAATATTTACTCTTCTTCTGGTTCCAATCCTTTCAATCTCCGCCTTTATTTCTTCCCCTTGGAGACAATTGAAGAAGCTGCCCCATCAGAATCGGATTCTGGGTAAATTTCTATTACTACTTAGTTTTAAGGAAGTACTTGTTGGTGGAAAATATTTGACCATAATGTTCTATTTACGGAGAAAGAATGCGATGAATGGTTGCTTAAGATACTGTGAATCAAAATCTGTCTATTGGTAGAGGGATACCTAACAGTTAAAAAAGTACCTTTAATCAAATAGACATATCTATTTACATTAATAGGTGTGCTCTTAATTTACATAATCTTATTCTAATTTTTAGAGTTTTCGTAGTTGTGGTGAAACTAATACATAGTTTAATGAGGCTTCATTGTATTCTGAAGTTTTTCTACTCACCTGTTCTTGTATGGAAGAATAAAAATATACTTTAAGCGAAAATTGTTGGGATTAATCCTATCAAATGTTTAATTTTGGTTTTATGTTTGAATGGAAGCTCTTAATTTCTCACTTAATTTGCAGAGTAAGCTCAAACTCTAAGCACGAATCTGAGCCCGTGTTGTATCGAGGTGAGGTTCAAGTTGTCCCAGATCCGATTTGCAGGTTTCAGATGCAGCAGATTCAGAATTCTGGGGATTTATCAGCTTTGGATCCGTTTCAGGTTCAGAAAATGCAACAAATGGCTCGGGCTGGAACACTTTGCATCGACCACGCAACAGGGGAAATTCCACTCGTTTCATCCATGAAAAGTTCTCCAAATGATGAACTGCTTCCAAGTACAGGACAAGCTTAATTCTAATGGTGACACTAATGAAGCAATGATATCAGAACCTTGATCTCAGAAACACCATGAATAATTATTGGGTTTTTGTTGTTTGTGTAATTGTGTGTTCCCTTCTCATGAATGTTAATTCTGTACTTCTTCAGTACTGTTGTGTTGTAAGTTTGTATTGTAAGTTTTGTTGCATTGCATATATATACATATAACCCCACCTTATATGTAGGAAAATTATGATGAGGAAATTAAGGCTGTGTTGTGTTGTGATATAAAATTTTGGATCTAATTAGAAAATAGAAAATTTAGAAAATGATGTTTTATTATTTTTTAAAAACATCTCATTTTCTTTACATAAATGAAAAATTGTTTTCCAATTCACTCTAACCAAACAGATTTTTTATGTTTTTGAATTTTTTGATAAAAAAATTGTATACAAATCTTAAAGCAAAAACACATCCTAAGGGTCTAATAAATTTTTTTCTCAGCTCTTTGGCTTAAGCAAAAGTTTTCATTTTTTCAGCTACCGAAAACACCTAATAACATCGTTAGTTTATACGATAGTTCCTTGTCAAAACCATTTGTTAGAACACTTTGTTATTGATTATAAGTTATAAAAAGTAGGAAGCACATTATTCCATAAACTTTTACAGAATAAAGTCAATTTAGTAATATATCCTAAGTCTTTGTATATTAATATCCAAAAGATACAAAACCTAGAGAGTCGTGCAAGTTGCAGTAATTTAGGAGTGATTTTGACTCCTGCCATAGATTCTTTGGAATCATTTAAAGATTTAATTTCCACTAATTAAATAAAAAAGAAGAAAGAGAGAAAGAAATTAATAGTGCGAAGTACTATAGGAATATCACAATCTAATTAAAATTTCTTAAGTCTAGTTTTTCAAATTTCCTCAAAATTGCTTGTTCCAAGCTTTTCAGTAAACAGCAAAAGTTAAAAAATTGAGATTTTGATGAGATCTAAAGATCTATTGCCACTATTTTACTAACATCTGCTCAAAACCACAGTAGAAAAAAGAAATAAGAGAAAAAGTAAATTAAAGAAAGAATGAAATATTAATAGTCTAACAATAGACTATCAAGACATGTAAGGCATGATAGGATATATATTTATATTAACTACTGAAGCCAAAAGAAAAAACCATAACCACAACATATATATAAACCTAAACTATAGATTAATACATTTTATTATATGCCCTATATATATAATTATTTGTATTTTCTTTTACTTATTGGCCTTCTCATTGGCATGAAGATCAGCAAAGTAACCCTGTGGATTAGTCTCAAAAGCAGCCCTTGAGATATTGCCCTCCCCACCAGGAAGCCTTCATTGATCCAGAGCCTCCTCCACTTGATTTTCCAGAGTTTCCACCAGCGCCACCTCTTCCACCACTTCCACCGCCACCTTTTCCTCCGCCGGTACTGCCACTACCACCATTTCCCTTTCCACCCATTTTTCAGTACTGTGCAGTAAAAGTTAACAATCTTCAAGTACGTTTGGCTTAGTAGTTTTAATTAGGTGCAAGAAATAGGAAAGCTAGTTGGCTTGCATTTATAGAAGGAAAAGTAGTAGTAGTAGTAGAAGCGACGACCCTCCCTGGCCGGCCTCTTCAAATTCCTCTGACTCGATCGCTTTGGATGGAGAGTAGATTAATTGAACAAATATTAACGAAGAATATATGGTAGTCCCAAGTGTTGATTATTTGGCTCGTTCTATTTGTGGGCGTTTATGTAATTTTATTATGAAGTTAGTATTTGAAGCAAACCCTAATTTCTATTAGGGTTTGAGTTGAATTACTGTATTTTGAGGGTATGAGAGTTTTGAAGCATATTTTGTAATTTCTTTTTGGAATTTCTCAATTAGTGATTCTCATCTCCCGTGGAGTAGGCGGAGTTTTGCCGAACCACGTAAATCTTTGTGTTCTTGTTTTCATTATTTACTTTTGCATTCGATTGGTTTGATATTCGATTCCGCTGCGCACAACACCAAGTCCTCGATTCTTAGCTATTTGATGCTTTGGGAGTTGGAGAAATCGAACTTCAATTTATTTCCTCTCTATTGAAAAACGTTACTAATTGAAAGAGCATAATTCCCATTACATTACATATGTCATGCCTTCACGCAAGTCATCACAATCAACACTACTGGTGGCGCTCATCCAACTGATCACCAACTCAAGTAACCCAAACAATTATTTGGGTTGGGTTTGTAAATCTAATCCGGTTGGACTGAATTAGCTTGGGAATCCAATTAAGTTCCAATCAGGTCAAAGTTAATTATTGCTTTAGTTATCATTTTTTAGTTTTTATTAGGGCCTACCTATTATAATTAAATCACATAAATACTCATAATAAATAATATGAAGGAAAATATTATTTCAAATTATGTACAACTAGAACCAACTTAAAGTCAATTTGGTTCAAGTCAAAGGTCTTATTGAGTTCAGTTAGTTTAAAAAAAATTTTTAGCCCGACTACATTAGGTTATATTGCTATTTAAATATATGATACCCGAGCCATAACTATGAATACCCCTAATCAAAATGATCGCAGCAAACTAATGCTCCATTTGGTTTGCAATTCCGATGCATTTTTTGTATCTAAAATTTTGAAAACACAAAAATGCTTGTAGTTGAGTTGTATTGGGAAACAGTTTTCTACTTTATATTAAGAAAACATATAGTTTTTCCGAAAATGATAAAAAGATTCTTTCCTAACTTTTTTGTTTTCTAAATTTTTTAGTTTTTTGATTCAATCTTTGTTTTCAAATTAACGACCAAACACAATTGTTCCAATTACTAACCAAATGTTTCATAAGATTGTTTATCAACTCAATGAGAGTTAGGGGGTAATATATATTTCTGCCCTCTACTTTTAATGACACTCTATCTCTTATTATTTATTTATTTTTATCTAATTCTTATCATCAATATTTCTACTCTCTGCCTTGCTTCTGTACTTTCGTATTGAAAAACATTTTTTGTCCTTCCACTCGTATTAATAGATATTTATGTCTTTTTTCAAAAAACAATCATCAATTAAGTTCAAATAAAAAAGAGAATCTTACCCAAAATATTGTTGGAACATATATGGTTGAATATGAAAATTTTAAGCAAGTCCAAAACTGCAGCTTTATAAAGTGAGTGAATGTGGCGCTCTACATGCACCAACAAGAATTTTGTTAAAATTCTAACAAGTTGAGCACTGCAGTTTTATAAAGTGAGTATTGCGGCTATACACTAATTAGAATTTCTACAAAAAAATTAAAGAGTGATGCGTTGCAACACTAAAATGCGAGAGTTGCGGCTTGTGCGATAAAACATAGAAAATTTAAATTTATCACACAAGCTGAAATGCTCACTTTTTGCACATTTGTGATAAGGGATGAAATCTTTTTGCGTCTTTACAAAGGGATTTTGTTCCTTATAGCAGATGTATAATTTCAGTTATTAATATAAAATAACCAAGAAGTTTCTCTCTTTCTATTTTCTCATTAAATTGAATTTTTCTGAGATTTTTCTTTTGTTCTATTCTCTATTTCTATCAAATTTTTTAAGTTTTTCAAGAAAGCATTCGCTGTTAACGATCCATTTTGAGTACCCTTCAATTGACTGGATTGTTGGAGGAGTTGGAGGAGTAAACGCACGTAGAACTATAATACTGAATAGGGGCGATTTTTACTTTAAACCAGTGTCATGTACGCTTCAATTCTTTTAGTATTTCTTTTAATCTCAGCGAGTATTTACATTCTTACAAGTACTTCCGTTAAGATATGTGTAACTTTTCTGAAAATAATAATAATAATAATAATAATCATAATCATATTTACACATACACATGCACATGCACATGCACATGCACATGCACATGCACATGCACATGCACTAGGTCATATATAAGATTAATCAGCCGCTTGAAAGCAATATTGATTTGTATATGCTTTGTGATCTCAGAACATAACATTATACATAACTATAAAATATTTCTATATAATAGACCCAAATGTCTGCAAGTCTCACTAGGACCATTATCATTATCACACCGTTCCATAAAGAAACTTCAAAAGCTATTTAGATGGGATGGGGGACGTGGGATGTGGGGGTGGGGGTGGGGGACCGTGTACGAACCCTCACCTTTGAGTGAGATGTTCCTATATTCGTTTCGTTTAGTGATATTTGTTTATTATTATTATTATTATGAATAAGGAGAAATGCATCTCTCTTCTCTCCATAAATTAGTCCAAGTAACAACAGCAGGGTGGTGTCCACTTTCTCTTCGCCACCACCACAACCATGTTTTCATTTTTTAGGCTTTGCCACCAGCGCTCCGACTCCGATCACTCATCTGACTACTACGACGACGAGAAGCCTCCAGTGAAACAAAAATGTATGCGTTGGATAAACAAAAGCAGTTCAAAAGACAAACTAATTATACAGCCGCCACCACCACCTTCCCCTGAAATCAACCTCTTGTGCAGTTACGGTGGCAGATTTAAGGACGAAAATCACAGTAACCCCAAAACTTACTACGGCGGTGAGAAACGCATCATCACCGTGAATCGCTACTTCTCCGCTTCCAAACTCTTCCACCACCTCTCCACCAACCTCTTCGCCGGTGGCCTCAACAACAACTTCAACTTCACTCTCAAGTACCATACTCTCATTGTTTCTACCGCTACCTATTCCCTCATCACTGTTGTAACCGATGAAGACCTACAACACATGATCAGAGAATACGACCGCTTTGATCCTTATAACACTAGGCACCGCTATCTTCATGTCTATCTCTTCCCCAGATATCATCTTCAAGAATATCCGAACCAAAGTTTCCACACCAGCAGCGGCATCAGCAAGTGTGACGACAGAACTAAGCTTCGTCTCATGTGCAGAACCGGCGGTCATTTTTACTTCTATCCTTGCCGTAATCTGCAATCCTTCGCAGGCGGTCTGAGCCGCGCTGTCATAATGGATCATCGCCCTTCATGTCTCTCCCACTTCTTGTCTTACCTCTCGTGCGCTTTTCAATGGCAGCATCTCATTCACTGTGAAATACAGTCTCGATTACGATCGTCCCAATTGCCTTGTCTCTCTCACTAACGATGAAGATCTTCGAAATATGATCCAACTTTATGACATTTACTCCTCTTCTTTTTTCAAACCTTACCACCTCCTTCTTCATTTCTTCCCTTTAGAGACACACAGCAAAAAAACTACTACATTAAAATTGCCAATTAGTCCTGATGATAGGGTCATTGCCCCAGGATCTGACGATAATTTGGAATCAGAAGTAGTGCCCGGAGCATCATCAACTGGCTTGCAATCTGCCGCGGATTCAAACATTTCTTGGTAAATTTCTGTTAATTTCCCAAAGATTCAAAACATTGTTATTCGCTTTGTATTAAAACCTCCTAGCATTCTGCAATTACGAAAATGCTTTTACAACCCAAAAATCATACCCATATTATAATTTGTGTTAGCTTGATATGTAAGGTTGTTCCTCTACTTGTCAACTGATTCACATGGTTTCTAGCAATTGCTAATTGATGTAAATAAGTTTCTGTCATTAATTATTATTGTTATTATTTTGTTTTTTGTTTATGTAATTCCATTGTAACTCTTTCACAGCTGTGCGGCCATGAACGTTAGCTCTGAAGAAGAAACCGTAACTGCACCGGTGTTGCATCGAGCTCAGGTTCAAGTCATCCATGATCCCAACTGTAGGTTTCAGACGGCACTGGTTCCGAATAATTCTGGGGATTTTTCAAATTTGGAGCCGCTACAGGTTCAACAACTCCAGAAATCGGTTCGGCCTGGAACACTTTGCATCGACCACGCAACAGGGCTTCCACTCATGTCCTGAAACCTTTCCCAGAGCATGTTGTTCTCGCGAGTAGTACTGCAATAATGACAGAACAAGTTTCCACAGATGAAACTAATTAATTGAGCAGTAGTACTGAATCGGAAGCTTGATGATCTCCCGCGCAACCACCGTGAATCGGCTTCGGAAATTATTTAATAATGCAGTCTTCGTCTTTGTTGTTAATTACTTTGTTAGTAGTACTGTTTGTGTGTGTTCTTTGGTTTCCTTCTTATTCTTATGCATTGTTAGGTAGGTGCCTTTGTTTGCTTTGCTTTTTTCCTATGACTTAAAAAAGTATGTCAAGCCTTTTGTTTAGCTTTCGTGATTTAGTAATGTTCAAAAATTATAACCAAAATTATATTTATGTTGACGTACCGGTTGAGTAACACTCGTCTTCATGAAAAGTAAGTAATTTGTAACAATTAATGTGGACTTTCAATGTTTTCAATTCCTTTAATATTGCCCTTTTCCTCCTTTCCAAAAAAACAACCGGTTGAGTTGTTTAAATTTAAGAAAATATTAATAATAGTTAATTGATTAAGCATTAGTATCGATTTATCTGTATATTAAGCACTAGTATCGTTCTCTAGCTTTTCCTCGACATATTTTTGACAAACTACTTTATTATAGCAATATGTTAGAGGAGAGTCTCAAGATACAAACAAAACAATTTATAATTTATAATAAAAAAACACTAATTGTTCTTTATTACTACTTTATTTATAATTTATAATAAAAAAAACCCACTAATTGTCCTTTTGACTCTACTAATTATGTAATTTCTCAAAACTATTTTTTGAGAATGTGCTTTATGTTAAAGTGACAGTGGTTTAAATAGTGTGATAAACTTAAACGGAAAGAGTGGCATACGTACCCCTAAGCCAATATATATATATATATATATATATGTGTATAAATGAACTTATATGATAGCGACGACTGAAAAGTGTAGATTCCTACAAGCCCGCAGTTGAGATGGAAAGTGAAGAAAAACCCAGCTCCTTTCACACATCACATCAATCTACTCTCTTCAATTTTCAGTCATTAATCTTGACTTGTACCACTAGATTCACCGAATCGCACCTCTAAAAATCCAATCTTTTTAAGATTCTCGATCTCCTGCTTCTCCCATTGCTTTTATATCTAAGGGATTTTTATTTTTTAGAGATTTTTAGAGATTGGGTACCGTGCTATCATTACCTAGTACATAATTTTTATAGTTTTTAAAATTAAAATTTGGGTCTTTAATTATTTTCAACCAATTATAAGTTAATTAAATTATAGGTTGTAAAATGGGTTTTTGACATAATTATTTTTTTTAAAAAAAAATAATTTTTTTTTTGTTATCTAAAAATAAATATGACCCAATTATCTTACTTTATTATTTATAGTACAGCCAACAATCGCCACATAGACGCATATGTGACATTTATGTGAAGAGAAGACGTATTTTCAAAAAATGACTTTCTTTCACAAATTTTTTTTTTATGGAAAGGGACCTTCATAAATTTATTTTTTTTTTAAAGTAGTTTGGACATCTATTCTTCTTTGATTGAGAGTCTCTGTTGTGGTCAAAAAGAGGAAACAAACTTTCTACCAAAGTATAATGAAAATCTCTTGACATGGAAAATTTTAACTCTGTAGCTTTGATGTTTAATCTTAATTAAGAATTATAACCAGTCTTCTTTAGTCACTGACATATAGCAGGAGGCCGGAGATCCACAAACTCAACATCAAATGAATTTCTTTCTGGGCATTGAAAACTCAACAAAAAACTATCCTTCACTATAGATTTCACTAAAACAACCATCTCAACCACTTTCAATCATGCGTACTCACAGGGATTGCAACTGGTTTTAATTTATAATCAAGCGGGTCAAGGAGATTGACTATAGTTTGCTTCCATCTTTGTTCTACCAATTGCAAAACCCAATTGACAAAAAAAAGAAAAAGTTAAAAATTAAAAATAACTCCACAAACCTGATCTGCCTTGCAGGTTCTTAAGCCACTTAGAAAACCCAAAATCATCAACACTCACTTGCAAATATGCAAAACAAACAAACAAAGAAAAATTAAAAAAGAAAAAGAAAAACAAAAAGAAACAGATACCCAATCCCCAAATCCCTAATAAAAACAAAAGAACTTACAAACCTGAAACCAAAGGGTTGGCTTGAGATCCAGCTAAACCAGCTTTCAAGAGGGTATAATAGTGTAGACGTCTTCCCTTCACATAAATACCACATCCGCGCCCACGTGACGCTTATTTTACTCGTTGACTGTGCTATGAACAGTAAAATAGGACAATTGGGTCAATATTTGTTTTTGAATGACATTTATAAAAAAAAAAATTTTGAAGGGTAATCATGTCAAAAGCCTGTTGTAAAACAGTACATTTGATTATTTGGCTCTTTTCATTTTAATTATCTTTTAAATTTAAATTAAAGTGATTTAAAAAACGTTAAAATTAAAATGTTCTAGAGCGACAACAAAAAATTTGGTAAGGGATGGGTGACCGATTAGTCAACTCTTGGTAAATGTTTAGTATATCGTTTAGTCATCGATGACTAAAATGTCACTTAAAGCAACTTAATTTATAAATTTTTTTTTCTCTAACACATGTTAAATCACTTAAATTAAAATTAAAATAAAAATGTTAAAGTCATTTGAACTTTGCATATCGATTGGTTACCGATCGGTCAACTCGATGACTGATTGGTAATTTTTTGGTATATCATTTGATCGATTGATAAAAAAACTTTAAATGGTCATAACTTTTTCGTTTTAACTCTAATTTAAGTGATTCAAAATGTATTGAAAAGAGAAAGAAAAGATCTACAAATCAAGGTGCTTAAGTGACTTTGTGGTTGCCGATGACCTCTCCGGTGGCTATTAAACACTCAATGTATATAAAATTACCAATTTTCAATCACCAGTGACTAGTCCCTGATAATTGAAAAGTCAGTTAAACCACTTGGTGTTGTAGATCTTTTTTTATTCTTTCCAACGCATCTTAAATCACTTAAATCGGAGTTAAAACGAAAAAGTTATGATCATTTAAAATTTTCTTATCGATCGGTCAAACGATATACCGAAAAGTCACCGATCGATCACCGAGTTTACCAAAAAATACCGACCGGTCAACGAGTTGACCAAAAAATCATCTATCGGTCATCGAGTTAACCGAAAAACGTCAGCCTACGTCAGGAGTGTCGTGACACGATGAATCAACCAATGTCCGTAAAATTGGACAAAAATAATTTCTTGCTATAGAAATCCTTGGTGTTGTCGGTGATCCGTGGTCACAAACTGGAAGGTTACATCCTAGGATCGAAATCTGTTCCACCAGCAATAATCATAGTCACTAACGGTAGGAATGACGAGGTTCATGAGAATCCTGAATTCGAGAACTAGATGAGCCAGGATCAACTGTTGTTGGGATGGTTACTGAACTCTCTCACTGAGTCAGTAGCATCATAGATCATTGGAGCCTCTACTTCTAGAGATGCTTGGAAGGCAATCGAAGATCTTTGCAGTGCACACAACAAAGCCAGAATACAATTAAGCCGAACATGAATTTAAACAAAGAGGAAAGACTCCTTAACAATGGTTCGATACCTATCCAAAATAAATGTCATGACCCACAATAAGTAACGTCATGACCGACATGGAACCCTTGAGTATACCCTCCATCGGTACACTTCGCGTCCCGTTAGCCTAATATAAATTACAAATCCCAATAAAACACTAATTAATATCCATCTAAACATGATCAAGGATTTAATAAACATATTACATATCCAAATTTACCAAAAATAAAATTCCATAAGTTCACAAAATAATACAACCCAACACATCTCATCTATGTATTAAATATACAAATACTAGGTGTTATTATGTACATAATATCAAATACAAAAATAAATGTACAACACCTACATCAATCAAAATCAAGGGACGTTTCGCAGTCAAACCTTCCCTTTATCCTTCATATCAGATCCTGAAAGAAAAGGGTGAGGTGTGAGCTATAACAAGCTCAGCGAATGTCATTTACAAGTGGCATATACGCTCATTTATAAAAACATGGCAAGATCATGATGATGAAATAGACTACATACATGCTAACATAAATGTATCATGTTATAAATAAGACAATGCATATCATTTGTAATCACACACATTCAATCCTAACACCTATTGAGTACGGGGGTTTCAAGACCTAGTGCTCGACACACAGCGCCCGAACACACACACAATACTCGTATTCTAATAGTTCTGGGGTCGTGCAACACGTAGGATTATTCTAAACTAACCTACCTATGCACAAGCCATAAAACCCTCTGCAGGGTACACAACTGAGATCGCCGCTAGACTTACAAGAACTTTCAAGAAGAGAATTCCAAATAGGAGCCTCAACCCGAATTGTCATTCCAATGAATTATGTTCAAATATATCTCATGGAAACATTAAAATATGGATATCATAATACATAAGCATTTAAAACATTTCTATAATACAGTGTCACATATAAATAATCCAAAAGTAAAAGAACACTCACTCTTGATTGGCTAAGTGTAGCCAATCCAATCACCAAAACTCTCCAATTGACTAAACAATTTCTAGATCAATTACAAGACCCTGAAAAATAACATGGTTCACACAAACTGAAAATCAGTCATAAAGTGTGTCAAAACCCCATGTTCAAACTCAATTAAAAGTCAATTAGATTCTAAATTGGTTATCCCCTTCGAGCCAAATTTTATATTGCCTAATTTGATCATTTAACTCAAATAAACCAAGATTGACCCAAATTGAATGTAGTGGGTTGATCCCATGATCCAACCACTAATATATATGACATTCAATTATAATTAGGGTCAATTAGACTATACATCAAGTCAATTTCATCAATTGACTAAGTCTTGGTCAAAATTCCAAATTCGGCCAATACAAAACATAAGTCAAAATGAACTAAGTCATATCAATTTAACATAAGTTCAAACATTCTAAACCCATGATTCTACTCAATTTGGGTCCAATTAAAAGATCCCTAAGTCAATTTTATTAATTAACTTGATTTTGGTAAAAACCCCAATTTGGGCAAAAATCTCCAGATCACATGCAAAATTGCCAAGGCACATTGAAATTGCCTAATTACCTAGCCTAGGTTAAAATTAGTCTACCATAGGGTGTCTAGTATGAGAATCCACTGAATTCAATCATCAAACAACCCTGATTATGCCCAATTAGACCTACATGGCATAATTTTTCAAATTTTATATCAAGAGCATCAAAAGCCCCAAATCTGAAAATTTTCATACATAGGCCATATTGCCAATTTTACACTAGGCCACCATGTTCAGCTATGAATTTTACTGATCTTGCAACATGGAATCATCCACAATGGCCACTAGGTCAACATAGTTGACATGCAAAGATTTTGAAAAAGTCTTAAGGCCATGAACTAAGTATAGGTCATTTGAACTAAACTCTTCCAATTTCTTGTTAGAAATTGGGGGTTCCACCATTAGTGTACTCCTAACACTCTCTACTCATACGTATGTGACATGCAAGACTCAACTCCAACTTTAGTTTTTCACCATCCAAGGTTCATCACAATGCATGCATCAAAATGAAACCCTCATACACAAAATGAAGCTATCATGCAACTAATAGAGAGATTCAAGGAAGAAATGGAGGAAAAATGCAAACCTCAGGTGTTCTTGAGCAAGAAATCACCAAACCCTAATTTTTTCTCTCCTTTCTCTCCTCAGGCACTTCTCTCCTCTTTCTCAAGTGCAAAATGTGCAAATGAGCCGAAAAAATCGTGTTACTAGCTTATATAGAAGTGTTTTGGCCAACAACTAAAAGTTGTCAAAAACTGTTAAAAATCAGTTTTTCTATTACAATACTTACACTTAGATATTAAATTTCTTACAAACAAATAGGTAAATTAACATCTTGACTGTTCAAAAGTTGTATGAGACAGTTACTAACATTATGGTAAAAGTTAAGCTCAATCCAACGGTGGGATTGTGAGATGTAACTGTTTGATCAAAACTGTGTAAGTAGATCCAAAAATCTGTGAAACAATGTTTGGAGTCTTATAACTCACAGTAGATAACTCTAATCAAGATCTTCACCGGTCATAATAAAGATCTATCAGAGAAGAATAAGCTGACAAAATTTCAGCTCAATCGGACCACGAATCTAGGATATCAAGCCATTGATGTAATTGGTGACAGAAAATTCTTTTTCCATAGAGCGTGCTCTACTGGATCCAAAACACCGTTTTTGACATGTTTCGAAGTCGAACGGGTCTTCAATGGTTCTGAAACTTCATACGCACTCTCTAAGACCTAAAATCATGCAAAGATACTCGAACCTACTTTTGTCGAGAATCAAAATATATATACACATACATA
Organism: Paratinospora sagittata; assembly: GCA_035771175.1. NCBI lineage: Eukaryota > Viridiplantae > Streptophyta > Magnoliopsida > Ranunculales > Menispermaceae > Paratinospora > Paratinospora sagittata. The sequence continues at coordinate 3,888,783 of CM069605.1, forward strand.
TATGTTTACGTAAACATATATGGATATACTACAGGTCAAAGTGACGTCATCCTAAGGTACATAATGTCCGCCTACTCCGGGGCATATTCTTGCATACATAATGTCCAGCAAGCGCTGACACAGATTTCCATGTCACCTAGATTAGTAGGCCGATTTGATGGAGTAATGAGTTTTCGGCTTTTATACCGCCATGGGGTTGACATGGGCCTTGTTTGGGCTCTATACTTTTACTAGGGTCCAACATATACAATTGCTATAGGAAAATTTTGTTTAGAAATATTTCATATTCTGTGAAACGAAATTAAAATAACATCTTCGAGTGTTAAAAAAATTTCTTTATAAATTAGATTCATCTAAACAAAATTTTTAAACATCCAACAATTATATATTATAATTTTTTAGTGTTAAGAATTAATTTTTTTCTTTCATATTTTTTTTCGAAAATCTATCAAAAATATGAATCTTATTTCAAATATAAAAAATGCATTTTACATTAGATGTGCTTAGAAAAAATTCTTAAAAGTGTAAAAATTATATCTTATAATTTTTCCCATGTTTACAACTAAAAATATGCTAAAAATAACACTTTTGAAATTCTTTTTCTCTTTTTAAAAATAAAAAATGAGAAAAGAATAATAAGCATTGGAAAAATGTAATCACATCAGAAAAAATAATAGTGCAATGCTAGACTTATTTCATAATTTAAAAAAAAAGCATTTAAAAGCATGGTACACTTTATTGTAATTTATCTTTCTTCATTTAATTGTCATTCTTTTTCTTTATTTAATACTATGTTTTGATGTCAACTTGCCATGTTGATCAAAGTACAAATTAAGTAAGAATTATGAAGTAAGTTTCGCATTGCTCATCTAGAGTGCGTTTTACTAGACATACATACCTAGCGTTATATTATTTTATCATACGATGACCTTTTTACTTTTTCTCACGAAACTTATTTCAATATTAATAAATTTAATAGTAATTTTAATGTGAGTAATATTAATTTTATTAATTTGATATTTTTAATTTTTAATTTTTTTATAATATTATTAATTAAATTTATTTGATATTATTAAAATGTTAAATAATAATAATAAAAAAGAATTAAAAAATAAAAGACCCCTGCGCCACGCGGCCTTGTCTTAGCGGACTCTGGCGCACTATTATAAGCTTCTTCTTCCTCCCTCTTACTTCTGAGTTACAGCGCGCACACTAAATTACTTCATCAAGCAACCATGGAGGCCACCCTGATGCCCTCTCGTCGTCTCTCAGATAAATCAATCTGCAGCCGCCTAAAAAGCTTCTTCACCGGTGCCGGAGCTCTTCTATTCGGCAAGTGTCTCCCCTGCTTCTCGCCGGACTCATCCTTCACCGACGACACCTCACCGGAGTTCGCAAGTGACTCCCTCCACCTGATCTCCGTCTCCTCTGCAGCTACGGCGGCCAACTCACCGGGGACGACATGTGCGGCCCGAGATACCGCGGCGGCGAGAACCGCATCATCGCCATGGACCGCCACTGCTCCGCCGCCGAGCTCTTCCACCGGCTCTCCACCAGCCTCCTCGGCGGCCGCTCCTTCACTCTCAAGTACCAACTCTATAACTCTCTCATGATCACTGTCGTAAATGACGAAGATCTCAAGTTCTTCATCGAAGAATACGACCGGATTTCCAACAGTTTCATGCCACCCATGCCCGGCAGCAAGCTCCGGCCGGTCAGGCCCCCTTGCTCGGCTCCCCAGCGCCGGTACCTACGGGTCTTCTTGTTTCCAAAAGAGGCTGAAGAAAATGTCTCCGACGAAAGCTCCGAAGAGGATGATGAAGATGATGACGAGACGTTAGATCAAAGCAAAAGTACTGTTAGAAATAAAGGGTCGTTGCAGAAACCACTGAATCTTCTTCCACCATTATACTGCCCCAGATGAAGAAGAAACCCGGTGATTCAGCCGGCGGAAGTTCATCAACATCATCATGGTTCTTTTATTGATTAATTTGTTTGTTTTTATGAGCTTTGAATAAGTTGGGTAACTGAATATATATATTTTTTTTTTTGGAAAATATTTACAGAGCTCACTGATTGAAGCAGTGGATTGGGGATCTTAATGCAAACGGTACTGCTGGATGAGATCTAGTGATTATATTATCTTCTTCTAGTTTTGTTATTGATGATGTCTGCTTTTTCTGTACTAGTTTGTAGCAAACAATGGGGACTACTTCTATGTTCAATGTATTAGGTTTACTACTTGTAAGTAAATTTGCACTAATCTCTACTTTAATGTGAGTGATTATTCTCGTCTTATGAGATATGGGATCCGATGAATCCGATGAATGGAGTTATTTGCAGTTTGATTTGTTGGGATGATGACTATGGGTGATCGGGTGGCGTTATCCGGTACTTCCCGGTAGGAGCCACGCGCCTACTCATTGAATACGTTTTACAAAAACGGATATAAGGATTTTTATAAACATTTTTTATTTTTACATTAGTTCATTATTAACTCCGCTAACTTTTCAAAAAATTTTCCGGGCAACAATTTTTATTGTCCAGTATTTTTATAATTTAGTAATAATATTTGATTTATTTTCTCAAACACTAGGAAGAAATTTCTTCAATCATCTTAATCGCATGGTAAGGTGGAGACCTTTGCTTTGGATAAAGCCCTTATACTGTAGATTTACACATATAGAAAACAAGAGCGAAAGGGAAAACTAAGAAGCCATTGATTTACATAATAATATTATATTTATTAATTATAATTAAAGGCCTAATGGCCTTAATTACAAGTATATATATACATGTAAGTAATTTCATGAAGTTCTCCGTGCATATATAATAGCTACTTCCAGACAACACAAAACCACACCACAATCCAAAAGAAACATATATCTATATGTATAGATATATATTTGAACTCTACTAAAATTGGATCCACAACCCAATTTACTTCAAAGTACCAAGTAGAAGGAGAACTTCAAGAACTACTTGATCAACATGTATGTATCTATATATATAAAGGAAAATACATACTATAATCATCTACTACTTATTGGCCTTGTGGCTGGCATGGAGGCCAGAGAAGTAGCCTCGTGGGTTGTTCTCAAAGGAACCCCTGGAGATGAAACCATCGCGACCAGGAGCCTTCATAAATCCAGGACCAGGCCGACCACCACCACCACCACCTCCACTGCCACTTGACCTTCCTGACCCACCACCACCTCCTTTACCACCACCACCACCCTTCCCACCTCCACTACCTTTCCCACCACCACCACCTTTTCCACCCATTACTGGAGCAACAGATAGATGAAGGAACTGATCGATCATAAAGAAAAAACAAACACTTGTTTTGTGCAAGCAAAGGAAGAATGCTTGGGTGGTTCTTATAGTAGAGGAGATCTAGCAGTAGTAAGCCATGAGAATAAGTAGTAAGTACCCTATTTAATTAACTTTATTGGTTCTAGTGCAATGTAAAATGATCTTTTGATTTTGAATAGTGATATTTCAATTCTAGGCATTAACAAAAAACCCAATGCAGATGTCCAATGACCATTAGATGCTAGAGAAGCATGCAATATGTGCACGATCCCCTACATCTAACAGACACTAGTGCAAACATTGGATTTTAGGTTGGAACCCAGCATATTTATAATATATACTTAATAACTCACTCCAAAGGAGACTCCTCAGCGCGCCACCTCAGCATGCTTAGAAGATATTTATCTCATTTTATCAATCTTAATCTTCATGTTTGACCCAAAAAAAACCTCAACAACCGCATGCCTTACAAAAAATGTCCACTTTGCATATGCCATAAATCGTTAGATTTCAAATGAGTCTATAACATCCCAAGGATAAGCATTAAAATAAAAATTATGGACTAATTCTTAATTTTGAAGACATAATAATGATCAGCCGACAAAAAAAATTAAAAAATGGGAGTATGATCTTAATTTTGAAGATCTATTAGGAATTAACCCAACAACCATACCTAAACAATCATATAAAAACAAGTGTTCAGACTATTTTTTTTTAAAAAACTAGGCGGATAGTCCAAATCAAAACCTCAACAACCGCATGCCTTACAAGAAATGTCCACTTTGCATATGCCATAAATCGTTAGATTTCAAATGAGTCTATAACATCCCAAGGATAAGCATTAAAATAAAAAGTGTGGACTAATTCTTAATTTTGAAGACATAATAATGATCAGCCGACAAAAAAATATTAAAAAAATAGGAGTATGATCTTAATTTTGAAGATGAATTAACCCAACAACCATACCTAAACAGTCATATAAAAAAAAAAAAAAGAAGAAGAAGAAGCTATAATGATGCGGGACTGAATTAAATATTCTTTCAACTTTTAGAATAGGCTTAACAATCCACTGAAGATGGCATTTATGACTGTTGTGAATGCTTTAGCACCATTGGTTACGTGATGCCTTACTAGGATACCAGAATACCAGAGAAGGAATGCCCAAGCACAAAACAGCACACCATATGTAATGCCAATGCCAACAGTACCCTTTACAAACCCCCTCTTCTTGACCAATTTCAAGGCACTACTAAGCAACCTTGAGTATTCTTCAATTGCTTTATCCTCCCCCACAAATGAGTACACTGTACAAACCTGTGAAATGGCCTGGTCCATGTGAAGGAAAAACAGATTTCAGGTTACTCTAATGCTTTTTCATACATGGCTAACAAACTCGCCAAGATGCAAAAGCTACCAAGTTGCATCACTACAAGAAATATCATTCAAATGGTCTTTTGACAAATTTGTAGTTAATATACAACGCATATATTCTGAAGTTCCACATAAACCTTAGATTTAAAGTGAGTGTTCAAATGAGAAGTAGGTTACCTGGATGTAATTTTCATGCATTGTAATCATTAAGTTCGATATAATTTAGGCATCATTGCCAAGCCACATAATATTGAATAGGTCCTCACATAAGTGTGTTTGTTCTTGACCCATGATTGATGTGTTTTGTGCGTGAGAGCTTCCACAACAGTAAGCCCAGAAACACAGTTACAAATCTAATGGTCCTAATAATCTGACAAGGGCAACTACTGTTAAGTGTTAACAGCTAGTCTATTTTATTTTTTGCTTTGGAAGTAGGGTCGAGATTGAATTCCACATGTAAACACAAAATAATCTCAAATAAAATAAGCAAAAGTCGACATGAAACAGGCAATATATCCAAGTCATGGGCAACTAGCCATGAGATGATGTTGTCCCATTAATTGAGGTTTTAATATATAATTGATCTCCCCCACCTAAAATGACCATTTAATCAATGGCATGTGGAGAGAATTTTATGAATTAGTTCTATGCCTTGCGTGGGTTGAACGAAATGGATCGATGAATAAATTTGACATCTCACATTGATGATGCAATGCTGCATTCGTCAGCGGAGACCTATTTAACATAACTTCATGAATATTTGTACTTATCATATTAGTAGAGTTTATCCGAGATTTTCCAATCTTTATCATAATTAGATGCAATTCCCCCGCTGTTTTAATTTGGCGCTATCAACTCAAGAGCTATGATGATGTTTTTGCTTTTCTTTTTTTTAAAGCTGCATAAGATTCTTAATTAAAGGATGCATGACTAAGACTGATGGAGGCTTTGGCATTTTTTTAAGTAACATTAATTAACAGGCAATCAAAATTAAAGACAGCTGTTAAATTGGGATTCTACAAAGGTCCCACAATGAGATTGCTTTTTCAAAGGAGAAGTGCTACACTTCTTTATAACTTGAATAATGTCACGTGAATTGAAAAAATTATACCAATTATTATAAATTATTGTCATGTTAATTTTTAATTTTAATAGATTAAAATAATATATTTTTTAATAAAATTATAAATTTAATGTTGATGTTTGACACATCAAATTTATAATAATGAATATGAGATTTCAATCTCTTTAACATTTTTCATAAAAATTAAGCAACTACTGCAACAATTTCGCCCAAATTTATTAAATTATACATTAAAATTTATAACACATACATATTCAAGGAGGACCTTGATTTAGCAGGATTTAGAAATACACTCAACAAATGTACACATGAGCCCTTTAGATCAACATTTATAAAGCTGCCCAATACACATGGCTCTATGTTAATCTAAGGAATTTTCCTCAAGTGGCATGATAAATTGAAAATATACCCCCACCTAAAATGCACAATTAATTGATGGCATGTGAAGAGAATTTTATAAATTAGTTCTATACCTTGCATGAGTTTCTTTTATTTTTGAAAGGAAAGTAATACATTTTTGTCCTAAGGTGAGAGCAAATTTACTTAAGAAATGTTTTGATAACACATTTTTTACATTATCCGTAAAATTTGTTTGTCAAATCATATAATCAATGTGTGATTCAAAGCAATGTAATTAATAACTTTTGAGAACAATATTAAAAATATGTATTTTTTAAGTATGTTACCCGAAGATTACTCAAAACGAATAATGCTAGTGACTCCCTTTGTTGAGCTCCAAATTGCACGAAGTTGACACATGACGTTACTTTTTCAAAGTAACTTCAACTAGCTATGAAGCCCAACATTGCTTTTTCAAAGTAACTCAACTAGCCATGGAGCCCAACATTTCTCTTCTCTTGTTCCTAACTCAAGAGAAATGTTTTCGTAGTACATATTTCATTAGTTATTAATTAGTTATTCAATTTTATAACTATAACTTTTTAAGATTTAATGTAAATACTTTTTTTTTTAATGAGAATTTTTTTCTCTCACCCCGTTAGTTGTGAAAATTATGGTGAAAAAAAATGTGAGTCTGAATTTTTTTTTTTAAGTTTTTTCTTACCTGTTTTTGCCAATCAAATATTAAAAAAAAAAATATTTTTTAAAAATTACTATTTTCGCGACAACAACCAAACACTTATTTTTTTTGTCCAAGTTTCCTTCGTAATTAAGCAACACAACACTTTCACTTTGGTTCCATCATTGGAGCATATATATGTATATATAAATAGAGATTAAAATCTACACATCTCTACAAATCAGATTTTTCAATGTTCAATTCAGATTTGTAGTTTTCTTAAAAAATGTGTTGTATTAATCAATTAATGTTATAATTTAATGTGACAATGATTTCATTACCGCTATATATGTCAAACGAATGGGGGGCTATGCATCGGTTGTGGTTCACCAATATCATTCGTCGTTCATTTAATAACTATGGAGTTCTCTGGTACTACGAGAACACATCAGCCCAGGTCTAATTGTACTTCCGAAGATTCTTCTTCTGATGACTCCGAGCACGAGCCTTCTCATCCCACCAACACCAGTACTGTTTCACAGAATAATAATCCAATATTGAGGGAAAAGGAGAAGAAGAAGAAGAAGAAGAAGGCGGCACCTGAACTACACCTCCTATTCAGTTGTGGTGGCGAGATCGTGGTCGACGCACACAATAACAGCAGCTACAGCGGTGGCGAGAACCGCCTTATCTCGGTGGAGCGCCACTGTTCCATCCATAATCTCTTGGACCGCCTTAGCACGCATTTTTTCGGAGCAAGAGGCTACTTGTCCGGCTATACTCTTAAATACAAACTACCAAACCATGGTCTCGACCTCCTCATTACTATCAAAACTGATGAAGAACTCCAGACCATGATCAAGATGTACGACCACGTTAATCGCAGGGGCCATGAATATAACCCCAATCTCCGCCTCTTTCTGTTATCCCGCTAGTAGTGTACTTATGACGAGGGCAAATGTGGTGGGAATAAATAATTAATTAATGGGTCTATTACTATTAGTCATGAAAAGCATTTTCTTCTTATATAAAAATGCTTTTTTTCTTTTTCTTCTGAGGGTGCGTAGCTCACCGTCATATAAGTTGTTGTTGTTGTCTTCGTCGTGGGCTCAGGCCCTTAGTAGTCATTGTATTGTTAATGGTTTTGGTACGTATTTTAAATGGTTTTAACATTTCCTTGTGTTTTTGAGTGAGTTGCCATTTTAATTGAGGTCTTGATCCTTGATCTTCCCCACTCGTCATAACAACTATCCAATTAGTTCATTGCACGTGGACACAATTTTATGATTTTTTTATGCCTTGTATGAGTTCAACCAAGTTGGTAATGAACATCACATCCATGACGTAATTCTGCATTCATCATGTCAGACCAATTTAACCAGACTTCACGAATATTTGTTTCACGGTAGCGGTGACAAATTATGTTTTTGTTTTTTGTTTTTTCAAGCTACCTAGCGTTCATAATTAAATGATGCATGACTAAGACGGACGATGCTTTGTGTCGTGAGCCTTTTTCAAATGATGTAAATTTTAAGTACGTCGTATTCTGACATATCGAAATCCTATCAGCCTCTCATTCACTATCCAAATTTTTCAAAAATTTTGACAAAATATTCTCATAAAATCACATAATATTCCAGATACAACCTAATTAACATTGTTCAAATCCACAAAAATGATCATTTCATTTCGGTTATCATATCATATACAAAACTACATAACTTTCGGTGTTCCCCAAATATCATGTAATGTTTACAAAATTATCTCATAACCTATTCCATATTCCCACTACGATCTTTAATCCAAACCACTCGCATGATCAAAATTCTATAAGTTCACATTTAACTTTCATATTCATCTAGATGATAGAATATAAAATAAGATGTTATAAATATAAATTTTCATCAAAATACAAAGTTTCCAACTTTTTTAAAAAAACCTATATCAAGATAATACAGGAGCCTGCAACTCTTCACGAACTTTGTTCTTTCCTTTAAAATCTTTTTCAACATATAACCTTTTAATGCATTCATTTTCAAAACATGCAATATCTTTTGAAAAATCGTATCTATCTCCCTCTTTTTAAGTAATTGAGTGAATTTGTTTATCATGATGCATAGATGAGGAATGTACCGACATGATCAAATTACTCATTTATCAAACCAATTCATTTCTATGTCTTTTACCACTTAACGGGAATGCACCGATCAATATTACTAATTCGTCAATCAAGTGAGTCTATTTTCAGAGATTTAGACCTATAGAAATATTTTTCATGTAAATAACCTACTTAAGTACGCCCATTGACCTATGGATCAAAATTATTTTATAATTTTAAATAAAATACATATATCATAGCATACATATCATTCCAAATTAATTTCATACAATAAAATGTTATATAAGAAGACCAAAATAAAGAAATACTCACAGTACAAGACTTTTCAAATCTAAGTTCTATTACCACCGTCACTTTAACCAATCTAAATCATACTGTTTTAACTTGTCACATTCATTTTCATACACAATATATATCAAATTCATATCTTCCTATTTATTTCACACTTTAAACATTTATTTCCCATTTAGCTATCAATTTTTTCTAGTCAAACACGAGTCTCGTACACACTTAAAAACTGTCCAATACTATTTCTACAATCAATTTAGGTATTTTTATGTTGAAGAACAGTAAAAATAAACTTTTTAATTATACTCCTACTAGTTCCTAATTCTATCTTTATTAACAATCTATTAATGAAAGAAAAAGTCCAGAGTTGTACATATCATTTCATTGGAGTTTTGTCCGAGATTTTCGAATCTTTATCATCATTAGATGCGATTCCCCGCTGTTTTTGGCGCTATCAACTAAAGAGGTTTCAGAAGAAGAAGAAAAAGAAAACTAAAGACACATATTTTTGCCTTTTTTATTAATTAAAAGCTACCTAACATTCATAATTAAAGGTTGCATGACTAAGACTGATGGAGACTTCGTCATTTTTTTAGTAACTTTAATTAACAGCCAATCAAAATTAAAGACAGTTGTTAAAATGAGATTCTACAAAGGTCCCACAATGATATTACTTTTTCAAAGTAGAGGGCTACTCGTCAATATAATTTTTTTTTTGTATGAAAATGTTAATTTAATTTTAAAATATAATTACATATTTATAATTATTTATATTATATATTTTAAAATATATAATAAATAATTTAATATTTATGTATATATAATTATATTTAAAGTTATATTTTTATGTAATTAGATTATCATTTTTTTTTCATTTTTTTTGCAAGTGCTCTTTCATATAAATTAAGCAACTACAAATGCAATTATTGGACTAAGTCCATTAAATTATACAATAAAATTTGCAATATATACATATTCAAAGACCTTGATGTAGATGGACTCGAGACTACACTTAGAGAAATGTTCTTGAGAACGAGCTCTTTAGATTAACATAGAGTTACCCAGTACATGTAGTTTTATATTAATCCAAAGAATTTAAACGTTCAAATACACTTTTAAAGTCTCCTGAACATTTTCCTTTGAGTGGCGTGACACTATAGTTGTTGTAATGGTAATTAATAATTGATTTCCCCTTCCTAAAATGAACAATTAATTGATGGCATGGGGAGAAAATTTTATATTATGAATTAGTTCTATGTTTTTTTTTTTTTTTGCAAAGGAATGTAATACATCGTTATCCTAACATCTATTAGCTTTTACAACAAGTGGTCAATGAAACAACTAATCGAGGTCTTAAGTAGCTTTTATAGCAAGTGGGCACATGTTTTTTTTGCAGAAGTTTAGCCCTAAGGTTGCATTAGGTTGGCAATTTAAAAACAAGAAATCAAGAAAACAATTTATAATAAAAAAACTTGAAAAATAACTTTTTATAGTTCTTTGAAAACAACTTGTTTCTTTAACAAAAAATAAAAAAATTATTTTTAAAATTTTTTGAACTAAATAAATTTTTGACATTTTTAAATTTTCAGATATATAAAATCATATCGAATCACGAACCAAATGGGACTTTCCTTCGCCAGCACTTTCACAGTTTCATTTAGGTTTCATCGTTCGTGTATATATATAAAGGATTGTACAACGAATTGAGGAGTATGCATCGGTAGTGGTTCACCCTCACTCATCGTTCATTAGTTTAATTACTATGGATTGTTCTAGTGCGATATCAAATCTGCCTAGGCATAATTCCACTTCCGACGATTCATCTTCTTCTGATGACTCCGAGCATGAGCCTTCTCATCCCACCAACAGCAATACTGTTTCTCAAAATAATAATCCATTAATATACAAGAAGAAGAAGAAGAGGAAGAAGAAGAAGAAGGCAGAAGTACCTGATGAAATACGCCTTCTATGCAGTTAGTTTTATATAATTTTACAATTTATAAATCAAATATTTATGTACATAACTCCCAAGCCCGAATGCATCGAGCAAAAAAGACCTCGTTTTTTTGCTTCACCTATGATGCCTCAATTACCTTAACGCCAAATGCATCTATGTGGCCCAATGATAATATATTTTTAGTAAAATATTATTATAATTCAACAAAAACTATGAGCTGCATGTGTTGTTATATTACTGCGTCGAAAAAATAATTTTAAGTGATAAAATTTAATATAAATTAAAATATACTAGCTACAAAAAATAATCTCATTATGAATATAATATCTGTCGTCTAGGAACTTTGTTGTTTTTTTTTTTGCTTTATGTAAACTATTAGATAAATAGGTTTATAATACCCATTTCCATGGATTAGATTTATAGTTTTTGTTGGATCATATACCGAGCATAAGACACGTCAACCTTATTAATCTAGTCTAGTAAAATATAGCACATGTCTGGTAGATATACCAAACATACAAGCGAGACGAATTTGTCTAACCGGACACGCAGCTCGAGCCTATGGTCTGTACTACCAACCAGATAAACGTTACAGTCACAATAAATGACAGGTCGACAATAAAAGGTTTGCATAACAGATCGGTGTCTAGTTTCAATGATTATCAACCACTATATGCCGACTCGATGATAGACCAAATCTTTGTTGTCAAGTCGCTGCAAAGAGAGACTACGGATCGGCATACCGACCTGTAGTGATCTCCGACTCCGGAACGGATGATGACGGAATGCCCGATCAGATAGGGATAGGGCATGATCCATTACGACAAATTCAGAATTTACTCCTAATCTAACTCTGATAAGGCCAGATACTCTACCAGTTTGACTAAAAGGCTGACAAGTCGTCCTAATCCTATGAAGATCTAACCAAATCCTACCAGGAATCAGATATGCACTCTCAGTACAAGTTGGATTTTTTATTTTATAACAAGACTACGACAATGCCAAAGACCTCAAACCCTCTCTATAAAAAGACCACAACCCCTAAGGGGAAGGTAAGCAACTCTAAGCCATTTTTTACTGAGTTTAATATTACGCAATTTTGAACTAACTTAGGCATCAGAAGGTCTTTGACCGATACTACACCGATATTCCTCACGATAGCTTATTCTCTCTTGTTTCACCCCTTTCAAATAACCAACTTCAAAAAAATTTCTCTAGCATTCTGACAAGTTCCATATCAGCATCTTTCTTCTACCTCATCGTCTACTGGTGTTTGTTAAATTTTACAATAATAATAATATTATTGATTATACTAAAGATCTCTCCATTTTTATTATTACACAGTATAGTTTAATTCAATGAAATTTGAGTTGCATTACCAAAAAAAGAAAAAAAGAAAAAAAGAAAAAGGTCAAAAGCTAGTTTTAATATTAAAAAGTGGAAAGGGTGAAAGATTGGACTAAAAACATAAAAAGGTCAAAAAAAAAAATTCAAATTAAACCGAACGAAACGTCTAAGTCAAGGTCTACGTGGATTGTACTCCGCACTAAAAAAAAAAACAAGGAGACCGCATCGATCCTGTCAGCATATGGGACTAGCTCCTTTTTTTTCACGCGTGTTTTCTTAGAGAAGTAAAGAAAGACTTATTTTGAGAATCAAAACAACAAAAAACAGAATGCAAAGTCTACATTAGTTTCCACGCAATTTCAACAAAAAGGATAGACTTATTGTTTATTTATTTACTTAATTATTTTATTTATTTTAATTTTCATCCTTTACCTGCTTTCTCTGTCTCTATTTTTTTTAACTCTTTAACACAATTTTTTTTATAATTAATATAATTTTTTTTCTTTTTTCTTGAGAAAAAAGCCAAACACGCTCTTAATTAGCTGTTTTACCCTTTCCTTCATTTATTTATTTTTGAACGAACTAAAAAAAGACTTATTTTAGAAATCTTAAATTCTTCGCATTCATCATATACAAGATATTTGTATACAAATTTATTCTTGAGCTTTATATATATAAAAGTTAATTGCATAATAATAAATTATTTTATATTCAAATTAAACTGTATATTATATTGATGTGATGGATAGTGATTTGAGTGTTTTTTTAATGATGTGATCATGTTGCATTGTAAATAAAATTTTACTATCTAACCGCTTTTTCAGCAAAGTGGGGCATACACTTCATAAAGCAAACTTTGGTTCCATCACTGGTATGTCAAAAACGCCTACTAAGATCATTAGTTTATACATGTGATAGTTCCTTGTCTAAACACTTTGTTATTAATTATAAATGTAAAAAGTAGGAAGCATTAATCCATAAACTTCTACAGAATAAAGTCAATTTAATTAATTAGTATATATCTAAAGTCTTTGTATATTAATATCCAAAAGATACGAAAACTAAAACCACTCAAAGATCTAATTTCCACTAATTAAATAAGAAAAAAAAAGAAAGAGAGAGAAAAAAATTAATAGTGCGAAGTACTATAGGAATATCACAATATAATTAAAATTTAAGTCTAGTTTTTCAAATAAGTAATGCTGTATGGCATGAAAATTACAAATCATTTCTCACAAATCTGATGCTCATATGTCATATTAGATTTGTGTCCTTTTTTTCAAAGCTATTTTTAACCAAAGTTACAATATAAATATAATATGACTTAGACATAAATGACTAATGTGAAAACGTTTAATAAATAAGCATCATAATTATTGATAATCTTAGCACCCATCTTTAGCACATAAATTAAGTACGTTAGATGTCATCGAATTATGCTTCAATATATGATTCAAAGACATTCAACATATACTACAAAGGTATGTACTAAAATTATGCATACTTATTATTTTCTTTTAAAGATACTTTGCCTTAAATTAATTAATAATAAGAATATTTTCTATTAATTATTTTTTCATCTTTATTTTCTTTCATTTATGGGTAAGAAAATATTTTTAGGATTGCAATATTATGTAAAAAAAAATATTTAAAATCTTATCTATTTAAAAATGGCTAGCATGCATGTGTGTTTGGGACATTTTTCCATAGATTTATAATATGATTGATATATGAAAGATCTCTCAATTTTTATTATAACACGGTATAGTTTAAATTTTGAAAATACAAATATTAATTATGAATTATCTTGTTTTAATTCAATGAAATTTGAGTTGCATGCACTACAATAAAAAAAGAAGAAGAAGTAAAAACAAGATAATTCATAATCAGCTCTCTATCTTTCTCTCTACTGTTTCTATTTTTTATTTTTATTTTTAAAATTTAAAGAAAAAGTAATTATTAATCAGTTGTTTCCTTTATCTATTTATTTTTTAACGAACTAAATAAAGACTTATTTTAGAAGTCTTGAATTCTTCACATTCATCATCTCAAAATACAACATATTTATATTCAAATTTATTTTTGAGCTTCACATATATATATATATATATATAGAAGTTAATTGCATAACAGCAAATTATAAAACATTGGCATCGTGTAAATAAAATTCTAACATCTAACAGCTTTTACAGCAAGTGGGTGGGTATATATATATATATACACACACGTTGTATTTGGTTAATAATTCAAAAAGTAAAAATTTTAAAAATGATTTTTTGTTGTTTTTTAAAAATAATTTGTTTCTTTTGTTAAATCTCTAAAATCTGTTTTCTAATTTATCAAACCAAACAAATTTTTTATTTTTTTAAATTTGAAATAAATAAATTAATTTTTAAACTCCAAACCAAAATGAAGCCTCAATTTCTATCTTGATCTTCATGGGTTGTATCTTCAACATTTCCAATGAAAAAGTTTAAACATTAAAAATTAAATTGTCAACATTTTTTATTTTAAAGCTGTTTGTTTCAATTTAAATTAAATTTTAAATTTCAAAAGGTAAACCAATTGGAGCATCTCAACTCTAACAAAGAATTTATTTAAAATTAAATCAAATTAAATTGAACAAAACAGATAAATTCAGTTCGATTTTGTAATTTGTACAAATCGATTTTGTAATTTCACTTTTAGATTTAGATATTGTTTTCTATACCTAAAAATTTGAAAACACACAAAATCAATTTGGTTAGAGTAAATTTAAAAACAGTTTTTTACTATTTATAAAGAAAATAAGTTATTTTTATAAAATGATGAGACATTATTTTTTTAATTTCAACTTGCTGATATGACCTCATCTCAATTGACTGCATTCGTTGGTGGCTCATAATTCTACCCTTTAAAAAGTGATTATATTAAAATGATAAACTATTTTTATAGATACGTCTAATGTCATATCATCCAATCAAAAGGATGGATGATGGGGGGTTTGGTGAGCTGTATCTTCTTCACAGCCGGCTACCATCCAGCAAGAAAACAATAACTTGGATATCTTCAAGCCTGTACTTATATAGAGAACCCATACCCGGGTCTGGCCCCTGGCCCAGTCTGAGCGAACTAAATGCCGTCTTTGCTCTTGCTGAACACCCATGCCAATATGCCATTCCCCCATCAAGGCCTTTGCTTTTCGTCTATAAAATTGCGCAGCCTCTACTAAGTGATCTACTTTTACCCCCTTTTCATGTCGATTCACCCTCATTTCATTTCTATGGCGAAAATCTCAGATTGCCTCGCTACTACAATCATACATCGGCCCATGTATAATTTAACTTCCGACGATTCTTCTTCTGATGATGACTCCGAGTATGAACCTCCTCATCCAGGCAACACCAACACCAGTACTGTTTCACAGAATGATAATAATCCAATATTGAAGAAGAAGAAGAAGAAGAAGAAGGCAGTGGCTGATGATGAAATACGTTTCCTGTGCAGTTATGGCGGTGAGATTGTGGTCGTCGAACACGGATACAGCAGCTACCGCGGTGGCGAGAACCGCCTTATCCTGGTGGAGGGCCGCTGCTCCTTCGATGAATTCCTCCACCGCCTCTCCACCAATATTTTCCAAGGAGCGCCAGGCAGGTCCTTCACGCTCAAATACGAAATCCCTGACAATAATCTCGATCTCCTCATCACCATCAGAACTGATGAAGATTTCCGGAACATGATAAAGGAGTACGGCCGCGTTAATCGCAGCCGCCGCGACTATACCCCCTTAAATCTCCGCCTCTTTATCTTTCCCGTGGAGGATCCTGATCAGCCTATCGTCATCAACCCTGCTGCGGCTACTACTACTACCGCTGCTACTGCCACTGGTGGTATGGCCACACATTTTCCCTGGTATAATTCCACTTCCGACGATTCTTCTGATGATGATGACTCCGAGCAGGAGTCTTCTCATCCCGGTAACACCAACACCAACACCAGCACTGTTTCACAGAATAATAATAATCCAATATCGAAGGAGAAGAAGAAGAAGAAGAAGGCAGTGGTTGATGAAATACGTCTCCTATGCAGTTATGGCGGTGAGATTATGGTCGACAAACACGGATACCGAAGCTACTGCGGTGGCGAGAACTGCCTTATCCTGATGGAGCGCCGCTGCTCCTTCGCTGAATTCCTCCACCGCCTCTCCACCAATATTTTCCAATTAGGACCGCCCGACCGGTCCTTCACTCCCAAATACCAACTTCGCCGCGAAGATTTTGAACTGAATTGCCTCATCACTATCAGAACTGACGAAGACCTCCGGAACATGATCAAGGAGTTCGACCACGTTAATCGCTGCCGCCGTGACTATACCGCCTTAAATCTCCGCCTTTTTCTCTTTCCGGTGGAGTATCCTGATCAGCCTATCGTCATCAACCCTCCTGCTGCTGCTGCTGCTACTGCTACCACTACTACTACTACGACGGCTGCCAGTACTACTACAGCAGAAAACATTTTTTTTCTTTTTATTCTTTTTGTTGTTTTGATAATACATATATGGGTCCCAGATCATAGATTTGTTATGGGGGATGAAAATAATAATTAATGAATTATATATGGGTCTATTTGTAAACGTACCATTTGCTATTCTATGAGTTTTAATTTGAGTGGTATTAATTTAAGTAGGTATTTGGAGGGGCAAAAACAAAATATCTGAGTTCATTTAAAACAGATGAAGTTTTTAAACATTAAAACCAGATGAAGTTTTTCTTATTTTATTCAGGAATAAAATAAGAAAATGAAGAACAGCTGATTGGCAATTTCCCCAGCTTAACATTTTCTTGACCCTCCAAAAAAAAAAAAAATTCAACTCCCACTTATTGCTCATCTTCACTATCCAATTCCATGGAATTCACCTAAGGTTCATGCGCCGCCTTTCCATCTGTTATCTGTCTGCCCATACTAGCTCAAGAAGGACGGCAGCATGGGCACACAGCAGGTTGGTGTGATGCTGTCATGAAGGAAAAGCCAACAACAAATAAATCCATAGTTCTCTTATTGTTCCTTTGTTCAGTTCTCAGACAGAATGGTGAGGAAGAGCCATGGAACACCATGATCTTGACCTTAACTATGCCTGCTTATATTTGGCAGGAGTTCAAATCAATCTTTAGGTAGCCAGGCTTATTGTGTATTTATTTGTAATTTATTATTTCATGGAGTAGTCAACAAAAGAGATAAGAAAGCAAAGAAACTAACCAGAATTCCACCAGGAGCAACCAACTTCGTGACTGATTCTCAGTACGTGATCCTGAAAATAAATTGTCAAGAAGCCAATGGATAATAACAGAGTATTGTGTTGGAAGTAGCTTTTGTTCATTCAACAAAGGATCAAATTGGAATGCAGCTCTCTGCACAAATTACTGAGTATATGAAGACCAAGCTCAAGAACCAAAGCAGTTTTTTCAATGAATACGTAATAGATTTAGATTTGCTTTTACCTTTTGATTCGGCCATCAGGATGCAACCCAATGACATCTAATGCCCGCTTATCCATAACAAGTTTGAACTGCCCAGCCAATTTTGTCTGAAGGACATCATCAACCTATGAAAAATGTATCAAATTAGTGGTAATAGATTTAGATTGTTGCAAATGAATATTTAAAACTAAGAGTAATTCAAAAGGTGACGGGGGAGAGTTACAAAACTATCTTGTCTCAAAGGGTTTTACACAGAAATAAGACATCGACTATAAAGAGACTCTCTTCAGTTTCTTCGAAAGACTCATTCAGAATTATAATGACATTTGTGACGAATTTCAATCTTGAGTTACATCAGATGGATGTGAAGACAACGTTTTTAAATGATAACATTGATGAGACGATCTATATGGTGCAGCCAGAAAATTGTGTCGGGCGACCCAAAGAATATGATTTGCAAACTTAAAAAATCTATTTATGGACTCAGAAAAACATCTCGACAATGGTATTTTAAGTTTCATCAAGTGATCATCTCATTCGGTTTTGAGATGAATTTGATCGATGATTGTATATACCATAAGTTCAGTGGGAGCAAACACATTTTTCTAGTTTTATATGTCGATGACATCTTACTTGCCAACAACAATATAGGCTTATTGCACTAAACTAAGAGATTTCTAGCTAAGAATTTTGAGATGAAGATCTTGGTGACGCATCTTTTGTATTAGGCATTCAGATACACCAGGATCACTCTCGGGGTATTATTGAATTATCACAAAAAGAGTTATATCGAAACATGGCTGCGGAATTTTGACACGAGGCTGTACATAGTGGACAGTGTTAAAAGACCACTCAAGTTATTATATGATAATAAGTCAACAATTCTATAATATATGTATGTGTATCTACTTTGTATAATATTTTTCTTTGATCCTCTTTTGTCTTCTTCTAAAGTTTAAGCAATCTTCTTGGAAAAACAATGAAAAAAAAATTCTTCTTTTCAACCCGAATGATCAGCCCAATCCAGTTCAGGTTCAAATGAATTTTGACTCAACCCAACTTAATTCATTACACCCCTTAAAATAAAAATAAAGTAACAAATAAAAAGGTCATAAAAATACAAAAAAAATCAAATTAAACCAAACTCAATCAAAAGTCTAAGTCAAGGTCTTTTTTTTTTTATGGTCCACTAAGTCAACATCTCTGAGATTTTAATATGCACTCTAAAACAAGGAGACAGCCACAGCGTCACTCCCACCAACGTATGGAATTGTTGCTCTTTTTTTCCACACGCTTTTGTTTAAAAACTAAAGAAAGACTTGGGGCCTGTTTGGTTTGAGATTAAAAACAGTTTTTTGGATTTTGTATTTTGGAAAACGCAGAAAAAAACTTTTTGTTGTTTTTTTGTTTCCTTGGTAAATGTGAAGATTTTATTGAAAAACTGTTTTTTGAAAATTTTAAAAGCATATCAACCAAACATGTTTTCAAGAAATTTTTTTTTTTTTTTTGAAAAAAACTGGTTTTAGATTTTATACCAAACAGAGCCTTACGTTTCTTTTTTTTGAAGGGGGCCTTATTTTTCATTTTAGAAAATAGTTTGGAATGTGATTTAAAAATAGTTTTGAAAAAACTGGATTATGAAATATGTTTGGTATCATATTTATAAATTGTTTTCAAATTTTGAAGATATGAAAAACTTATTTGATTTGTTGAAGATTTTATATAAATCAAGTAAAAAAGTTTGTGAGTTCTATTATTGCAAAAGAAAAATTCAAAAAACATACAACTTTTATATGTTTTTTAAAAACAAGCATTTTTCTTAACTTGAAACAAATATTAATTATGAATTATCTTTTTTTAAATCAATGAAATTTGAGTTGCATGTATTATAATAAAAATAAAAATAAAAAGAAAAAAGCTAGTGTTAATATTAAAATGTAAAGATTGTACTAAAAAATAAAAAGGTCAAAAACAATTACAAAAAATAAAATCAAACCAAATCAAACGTCAAAGTCAAGGTCTTCGTGGATTCTAACATCCAACAGCTTTTACAGCAAAGTGGGGCACGCGTTTTTTGGTCGAAGTTTCCTTCGTAATTAAAGCAACACGGCACTTTTACTTTGGTTCCATCATTGGTGTAAAAACAATTTGTTTAGAAGCACTTTTGCCGAAAAAGAGCTTTTAAAAAAACAACTGGTTCCTCTCAATTTTTTTAAATGCTGAAAATTATTTTTTTCTGGTACAATTTAACTAGCAGCATGTGACGTGAAACACCTCTAAAACTATGCATTTTGAAAAAACTATACATTTATTTATATGGAAAATATGGATTAGAAATCCACCAAATATATTTTAACTATGTTATCACACCATTACTCTATGTATATATATACAACGAATTGAGGGGTATGCATCATTTAGTAGTTCGCCCTCATTCGTCCTTCATTTAATTTCTATGGCGAAAAATAGATTCTATGGCCAAGGTTCTATGGCCACACATTTTCCCAGGTATAATTCCACTTCCGACGATTCTTCTTCTGATGATGACTCAGAGCATGAGCCTTCTCATCCCGGCAACACCAACACCAACACCCGTACTGTCTCACAGAATAATAATAATTCAATATCGAAGGAGGAGAAGAAAAAGAAGAAGGCAGCAGTGGCCGATGAAATACGTCTCCTATGCAGTTATGGCGGTCAGATTGTGCTCGACAAACGCGGATACCGCAGCTACTGCGGTGGCGAGAACCGCCTTATCCTGGTGGAGCGCCGCTGCTCCTTTAATGAATTCCTCCACCACCTCTCCACCAATATTTTCCAAGGACCGCCCGACCGGTCCTTCACTCTCAAATACCAACTTCGCCGCGAAGATTTTGAACTGAACTGCCTCATCACTATCAGAACTGATGAAGATCTCCGGAACATGATAAAGGAGTACGACCACGTTAATCGCAGCCGCCGTGACTATACCCCCTTAAATCTCCGCCTTTTTCTCTTTCCGGTAGAGTATCCTGATCAGCCTATCGTCATCAACCCTCCTCCGGCTGCTGCTGCCACCACTACTACGACTACGGCTGCTAGTACTACTACAGCAGAAAACATTTTTTTTCTTTTTTTTCTTTTTTTTCTTTTCTTTGTTTTGATAAAAAATGATAATGCAGCACATTATTAGTATCCCAGATCATACGTACGTTATGGGGGATGAAAATAATAATTAATGAATTATATATGGGTCTATTTGTAAACGTACCATTTGCTATATGAGTTTTTAATTTGAGTGGTATTAATTTAAGTAGATATTTGGAGGGGCAAAACAAAATATCTGAGTTCATTTAAAACAGATGTAGTTTTCAAACATTAAAACAAGACTTTCCCTGACAGACTATTCAGGAATTGATAATCTCTCCCTGCAAAACAGTTGGGAGCAACGATCAAAATGCGGCCGCCCGTCACTCAACCTTCTCTACACCAAGAACCGCTGTTCAAAAGCCACACACCAGATTTGATTAAAGAGAGAAAATTACATCACGCTAACGAGCTTTGCACTGTTGAAAGGGAAAAGGAGAAGAAACAAGAAAACAGGAAATGGCCTCTTTCTAGCTCCGAAGGAATGCAACAGTTGCCACGCGCGATTCTTCTTATCCTCCAAACATGAATGTAGGATATGAGCGGACATGGCTGAGGAATCGAAATAGAGGGGGGGCTTTGCATGCTTCTTGATCCTTTGTGGCCTCTGATTCCGAGGAAGAACCTAGCCTTCTTTGGTTGAAATTCTCCACCTCTTGTACCAATTCATCTTTGGTGTGGTTGCATGACGTGATAACCTGCAACCATGATGGAAAGATAAAGATTAACTGACACAAGGCAGCATTTGCAAAAAACAACTGTAGGATCCCCAGAAAATGGAACTCGCCCCCAAAACAAATCAGATCTGTCCCAGGATATGCATGCTAACAAGAATAAAATAAGAACAGCTGATTGGTAATTTCCCCAGCTAAACATTTTCTTGACCATCCAAAAAAAAAAAACACCAACTCCCACTTATGGTTCATCTTCACTATCCAATTCCATGGAATTCACCTAAGGTTCATGCGCCGCCTTTCCATCTGTTATCTGTGTCTGCCCATACTAGCTCAAGAAGGAAGGCAGCATGGACAGCAGAGCATGTTGGTGTGTGATGCTGTCATGAAGGAAAAACCAACAACAAATAAATCCACAGTTCTCTTATCGTTCCTTTGTTCACTTCTCAGATAGAATGGTGAGGAAGAGAACGGAACACCATAATCTTGACCTTAACTATGCCTGTTTATATTTGGCACGTGTTCAATCTTTAGGTAGCCAGGCTTATTGTGTCTTTATTTGTAATGAATTATTTCATGGAGTAGTCAACAAAAGAGATAAGAAAGCAAAGAAACTAACCAGAATTCCGCCAGGAGCAACCAACTTCGTGACTGATTCCCAGTACATGATCCTGAAAATAAAATTTCAAGAGGCCAATGGATATTAACAGAGTATTGTGTTAGAAATAGCTTTTGTTCATTCAACAAAGGATCAAATTGGAAGTCAAATTACTGAGTATATGAAGACCAAGTTCAAGGAACCAAGCAATTTTTTCAATGAATACGTAATAGATTTAGATTTACTTTTACCTTTTGATTGAGCCATCAGGATGCAACCCAATGGCATCTAATGCCCCCTTATCCATAACAAGTTTGAACTGCCCAGCCAATTTTGTCTCGAGGACATCATCAACCTATGAAAAATGCATCAAATTAGTGGTATTAGATTTAGATTGTTGCAAATGAATATTTAAAACTAAGAGGGATTCAAAAGGTGATGTGGAGAGGTACAAAGCTCGTCTTGTTGCAAAGGGTTTTATATAGAAAAAAGGCATCGACTATAAAGAGACTTTCTCTTCAGTTTCTTTGAAAGACTCATTTAGAATTATAATGACATTTGTGACGCATTTCAATCTTGAGTTACATTAGATGGATGTGAAGACAACGTTTTTAAATGGTAACATTGATGAGACGATCTATATGGTGCAGAAAACTTTGTGTCGGGCAACCCAAAGAATATGGTTTGCAAACTTAAAAAATCCATCTATGGACTCAAACAAGCATCTCGACAATGGTGTTTCAAGTTTCATCAAGCGATCATCTCATTTGGTTTTGAGATGAATTTGGTCGACGATTGTATATACCATAAGTTCAGTGGGAGCAAACACATTTTTCTGGTTTTATTTGTCGATGACATCTTACTTGCCAACAAGGATATAGGCTTATTGCACGAAACCAAGAGAATTCTAGCTAAGAATTTTAAGATGAAAGATCTTGGGGACGCCTCTTTTGTATTAGGCATTCAGATACACCGGGATTGCTCTCAAGGTATTCTTGGATTATTACAAAAGAGTTATATCGAAAAAGTTTTCAAGCGATATGGCATAAAAGATTGCAAACCAGGTGATACCCTTGTGGCTAAGGGAGACAAGTTTAGTCTCAATCAGTGCCCTAAGAATGATTATGAGGAAAAGGAAATGCATAAGATTCCCCATGCTTCGTAGTAGGGAGCCTAATGTATGCTCAGGTTTATACGCGTCTGGATATTGAGTACATTACTGGAATTTTGGGCAGATTTTAAAGCAATCTAGGAATAGACCATTGGAAGGCAGTCAAACGGGTCTTGCGGTACTTATAGAGAACAAAAAACTACATGCTCAAGTATCGGAGGTTAGATCAGCTTGAGATCGTTGGGTATACTGACTCCGATTTTTTGGGATGTCAAGATAGTATGAAATCTACATCTAGTTATATCTATATGTTAGCTGAAGCTGTTGTCTCTTGGAAGAGTGCTAAACAATCACTTATAGCCTCTTTTACTATAACAGCAGAGTTCATAACATGTTATGATGCATCCAATTACTTAACATGACTGCGGAATTTTGACACGAGGCTGCGCATAATGGACAGTGTTAAAAGACCACTCAAGTTATTATGTGACAATAAGTCAGTAAGTCTATAATATATGTATCTGCATCACAGTAGTGGTGGAAAATGATGCTTTTGCTTCTTTTTTTCCCAAGCTACCTAAGATTCGTAATTAAATGATGCATGACTAACACTATGATGCTTTGCACTTTCTAGTAACAATGTTTCCTAGAGGAATGGGAATTCCGATTGACATCTTGGAAGGGTGCTCCATTTGAGTTGCAAAAAAAATGATACTAGTGTTAATAATATCAAAAAGTCAAGGGGAAAAAATTAAGAGTGGAAGTAAATCCGGCCAAATCGAACATAGCTCAATGAGTTTGATTGAGTTAATTTAGATGATTGGGTTGGGTTGGGTTTAAAATTCTTAATCTAAATCGTTTGGGTTGGGTTATAAGTTGGCATCCTTAAAACTTAACTCAATCCAATTCAAATCGAATGTAACATTAACCCTTAAATCCACTATCCTTTAAAGCTACCTAATTGCAAAACTACCAAAACCCTTAATGCTCGAGATCCAAATTACAACCTTTTTTATTTTCTACATAAAAATTATCAACCGTCGTCTACTTTGTATCATCTTTTTCTTTGATCCTCTTTTTTCTTCTTCTAAAGTTTAAGCAATCTTCTTGAAAAACAAAAAAAAAAAAAAATTAAGTCTTTTTAACTCGAATGATCAGCCCAATCGAGTTCGGGTTGGAATGAGTTTTGACTCAACCCAACTCAATTCCTAAAAAAAATAGAGTAACAAATAAAAAGGTAAAAAAAAATACAAAAACAATCAAATTAAACCAAACCCAATCAAAAGTCTAAGTCAAGGTCTTTTTTTTTTATGGTCCAATAAGTCAAGGTCTCTGAGATTTTAATATGCACTCTAAAACAAGGAGACAGCGTCACTCCCTCCAACGTATGGGATTGTTGCTCTCTTTTTCCACACGCTTTTGTTTAAAAACTAAAGAAAGACTTGGGGCCTGTTTGGTTTGAGATTAAAAACAGTTTTTTGGACTTTGTATTTTGGGAAACGCAGAAAAAAAGTTTTTGTTGTTTTTGTTTCCTTGGTAAATTTGAAGATTTTATTGAAAAACTGTCTTTTGAAAATTTTAAAAGCATATCAACCAAAAATGTTTTCAAGAAATCTTTTTTTTTTTTGAAAACAGAAAAACTGTTTTTATATTTTATACCAAACAGAACCTTATTTTTCTTTTTTTTGAAGGGGGCCTTATTTTTCATTTTAGAAAATAGTTTGGAATGTGATTTAAAAATAGTTTTGGAAAAACTGGATTATGAAATCATTTTTAGTTGATTTATGGTTTTTAGAAATATGTTTGGTATCAAATTTACAAATTGTTTTCAAAATTTGAAGATATTAAAAACTTGTTTGGTTGGTTGGAGATTTTATATAAATCAAGTAAAAAAAGTTTATGTGGGTTCAATTATTGCAAAAACAAAACCCAAAAAACATGCAACTTTTATATGTTTTCTAAAAACAAGCATTTTTTTTAACTTGAAACAAATGTTAATTATGATCTCTCAATTTTTATTATAATACGGAATAGTTTAAAATTTGAAAAAATATTAATTATGAATTATCTTATTTTAAATCAATGAAATTTGAGTT
Source organism: Paratinospora sagittata (assembly GCA_035771175.1). Taxonomy (NCBI): domain Eukaryota; kingdom Viridiplantae; phylum Streptophyta; class Magnoliopsida; order Ranunculales; family Menispermaceae; genus Paratinospora; species Paratinospora sagittata. Next base: position 3,914,343 of record CM069605.1, read on the forward strand.
GCATGTATTATAATAAAAATAAAAATAAAGTAAAAAAGCTAGTGTTAATATTAAAATGTAAAGATTGAACTAAAAAACAAAAAGGTAAAAAGAAAATACAAAAAATAAAATCAAACCAAATCCAACGTCAAAGTCAAGGTCTTCGTGGATTCTAATATACTAGTTTCCCCGCAATTTCAACAAAACTTGTTCTTTATTTATTTTTACTTATTTTAAGTTTCCTCCTTTACCCTCTTTTGTCTTTCTCTCTACTGTTTCAGTTTTTTATTTTTATTTTTATTTTTAAAACTTAAACAAAAAGTAATTATTAATCAGTTGTTTCCTTTATCTATTTATTTTTTAACGAACTAAAGAAAGACTTATTTTAGAAGTCTTGAATTCTTCACATTCATCATCTCAAAATATAACATATTTATATTCAAATTTATTTTTGAGCTTTATATATATAAGTTAATTGCGCAAATTATAAAACATTGGTATCGTGTAAACAAAACTCTAACATTTAACAGCTTTTACAGCAAGTGGGTGGGTATATATATATGTACAACGAACTGAGGGGTATGCATCGATTCACCCTCATTCGTCGCTCATTTAATTTCTATGGCGAGAATCGCAGATTGCCACTCTAATACAATCATACATCGGTCCATGTGTAATTCCACTTCCGACGATTCTTCTTCTGATGATGACTCCGAGCATGAACCTTCTCATCCGGGCAAAACCAACACCACTACTGTTTCAAGGAATAATAATAATAATCCAATATTGAAGAAGAAGAAGAAGAAGAAGAAGAAGAAGAAGGCAGTGGCAGATGAAATACGTCTCCTATGCAGTTATGGCGGTGAGATTATGGTCGACGAACACGGATACAGCAGCTACCGCGGTGGCGAGAACCGCCTTATCCTGGTGGAGCGCCGCTGCTCCTTCAATGAATTCCTCCACCGCCTCTCCACCAATATTTTCCAAGGAGCGCCAGGCCGGTCCTTCACGCTCAAATATGAAATCCCTGATCATAATCTCGATCTCCTCATCACCATCAGAACCGATGAAGAACTCCAAAACATGATCAAGGAGTACGACAACTTTAATAGCAGTCACCATTACTATTTCTCCTCCAATCTCCGCCTCTTTCTCTTTCCCGTGGAGGATCCTGATCCGCCTATCACCATCAACCCTGCTACTACTACTACTACCGCTGCCAGTTCTTCTGCAACAGGAAACTTATGAAACATTAGTATCCCAGATCATACGTATATTATAATAATTAATTAATTATGGGTCTATTTGTAAAAAGTACCATTAGCTCTTATTTTTCTTTGCTGATGTGAGAATCGAAAAACAAAAAAAAGTTAGAATATTTGCGTAAGTTTGAACGTCCCAAAAAAGGAAGCAGATGAAATTTTACTAAAAAATCACACGTGGAATTTTGATGAATTTTGATAAAACTATACTAATTAAAATTCCAAAACACAGTAATTTTTCTACATTAACTTTAATTTTTTTTTCAAATATAAGAAAGTAAGTTTTATTGGTATATTCAAAAAATTAAAGATTGGTAATTAGAATATAGCTTTTAATTTATAAATACTAATTAAATAGAGGTCCAAAACACAGTAATTTTTATTATGATATTGCACTAATAAAAATAATTTTACAATTTCTAAATCAAATATTTATGTAAATAACTCCCAAGCTCCAATGCATCAAGCAAAAAAGACCTCGTTTTTCTGCTTCACCTATGATGCCTCAATTACCTTAACGCCAAATGCATCTATATGGCCCAATGATAATATATTTTTAATAAAATATTATTATAATTCAACAAAAACTATGAACTGCATATGTTGTTATATTACTGCGTTGAAAAAATAAATTTAAGTGATAAAATTTAAGCTACAAAAATAATCTTATTATGAATATAATATCTGTCATCTAGGAATTTTTCTTTTTCAAGATTATGTACACCATTAGATAGATAGGTTTATATTACTCATTTCCATGGATTAGATTTATGTAGCACTACCCGTTTAACTACAACATATGATGCATTATAGTAAAACATTTGTGTGTACATACAAATGTGTGTGTATACACACACATGTGTATATATATATATATCCCTATAAAATTATTTTTAGTATTGCAATATTATGTAAAAAATATATTTAAAATTTTATCTATTTAAAAATGGCTAATATGAAAGATCTCTCAATTTTTATTATAACATGGTATAGTTTACAATTTGAAAATAAATATTAATTATGATTATCTCGTTTTAATTCAATGAAATTTGAGCTGCATTCATAATAATAATAATAATAAAGTAAAAAACCAGTGTTAATATTAAAAAGTGGAAAAGGACAAAAGATTGGACTAAAAAAATATACAAAAAATACACCAAACCGAACTAAACGTCTAAGTCAAGGTCTTTGCGATTCTAATATGCACTAAAAAACATCTGTCCAACATATGGATCTGTAGCTCTTTTTTTTTTCACGCGTTTTCTTAAAGAGGTCAAGAGAAAGACTTATTCTTAGCCCTTTCTTATCTCATTTATAATTTTACAAAACTATCCTTCAGGAAGAAAATTGCTAAGTCTATATATACTAGATGAATGCGGGCAACTTCAAATTTATAAAATTTAAACAAAAAATAATTAATAATCAATAAATCATAATTTAACAAGTTCCTATAAATAAAGACGAAAATTTTCAATTGTTTCCTTTATTTATTTATTTTTTAAACGAACTAAAGAAAGATTAATTTTAGAAATCTTAAATTCTATAAATTGATCATATGCAAATACAATATATTGACACACTTTAAGTGATTAAATTACCTCGAATCATGCATCAATACCTCGTATTACGCATTAATTGCGTGATTCTAGACGATTTAACAATTCTCACCTATGATGTCAATAAAATATGTCAACAATAAGTGTCTTTTAATTATTTTTCTTTATTTATATATAAATTTATTTTTGAGCTTTATATATATAGAACTTAATTGCATAACAACAAATTATAAAACAATGGCAATAAATTTCTAACATCCAACAGCTTTTATAGCAAAGTGGGGCACGCGTTTTTTGGTCGAAGTTTCCTTCATAATTAAAGCAACACGGCCCTTTCACTTTGGTTCCATCATTGGTGTGTGTGGCCCTGAGATTTTTTTAAAAAAACATTTTGTTTAGAAGCACTTCTGTCAAAAAGAGCTTTTGAAAATATAACTGGTTCCTCAACTTTTTTAAATGCTGAAAATTAACTGAAAGCAGGTGACCTCTAATACCACTAAAACTATTTTTATTTCAAACACATTTTAAAATAACTATATATTTATTTATATAAAAATATGGTTTAAAAACACACCAAATATATTTTATTGGCATTGACCCAAAATTGTTAGCTCAATATAAATAAAAAAAAAGTGTTTGTTAAGTATGTTAGTGCACTATATATATATACAACGAATTGACGGGTATGCATAGGTTAGTAGTTCGCCCCCATTCGTCCTTCATTTAATTTCTATGGCGAAAACTACATCTAATGTCCAAGGTTCTATGGCCACACATTTGCCCAGGTATAATTGCACTTCCGACGATTCTTCTTCCGATGATGACTCCGAGCATAAGCCTTCTCATCCCGGCAGCACCAGCACCAACACTAACACCCGTACTGATAATGACTCTCAGAACAATGATTTCGCATCTGACACCTCTGATGCTCATTCTTCTGATTTTAATGCTGTGTCATATACCTCTAATGACTCTCAGTTTATGGATATTTCAGCTCTTACCCAAATCCATATGAAGGAGGAGAAGAAGAAGAAGAAGGCAGCAGTGGCCGATGAAATACGTCTCCTATGCAGTTATGGCGGTGAGATTGTGGTCGACCAACGCGGAAACCGCAGCTACTGCGGTGGCGAGAACCGCCTTATCCTGGTGGAGCGCCGCTGCTCCTTGGATGAATTCCTCCACCGCCTCTCCACCAATATTTTCCAAGGACCGCCCGACCGGTCCTTCACTCTCAAATACCAACTTCGCCGCGAAGATTTTGAACTGAACTGCCTCATCACTCTCAGAACTGATGAAGATCTCCGGAACATGATAAAGGAGTACGACCACGTTAATCGCAGCCGCCGTGCCTATACCCCCTTAAATCTCCGCCTTTTTCTCTTTCCGGTACAGTATCTTGATCAGCCTATCGTCATCAACCCTCCTCCGGCTGCTGCTGCCACCACTACCACTACGACTACGGCTGCTAGTACTACTATAGCAGAAAACATTTTTTTTCTTTTTTTTCTTTTTATTTATTTTTTTTGGTTTTGATAAAAAATGATACTGCAGCACATTATTAGAATTCCAGATCATACGTACGTTATGGGGGATGAAAATAATTAATTAATTATATATGGGTCTATTTGTAAACGTACCATTTGCTATTCTCTGAGTTTTTAATTTGAGTGGTATTAATTTAAGTAGGTATTTGGAGGGGCAAAACAAAATATCTGAGAGTTCATTTAAAACAGATGTTTTTAAACATTAAAACAAGACTTTCCCTGACAGACTATTCAGGAATTGATTATCTCTCCCTGCAAAACAGTTGGGAGCAACGATCAAAATGCGGCCGCCCGTCACTCGACCTTCTCTACACCAAGAACCACTGTTCAAAAGCCACACACCAGATTTGATTAGAGAGAGAAAATTACATCACGCTAACGAGCTTTGCACTGTTGAAAGGGAAAAGGAGAAGAAACAAGAAAACAGGAAATGGCCTCTTTCTAGCTCCGAAGGAATGCAACAGTTGCCACGCGCGATCCTTCTGATCCACCAAACATGAATGTAGGATATGAGCGGACATGGCTGAGGAATCGAAATAGAGGGGGGGCTTTGCATGCTTCTTGATCCTTTGGGGCCTCTGATTCCGAGGAAGAACCTAGCCTTCTTTGGTTGAAATTCTCTACCTCTTGTACCAATTCGTCTTTGGTGTGGTTGCATGAAGTGATAACCTGCAACCATGATGCAAAGATAAAGATTAACTGACACAAGGCAGCATTTACAAAAAACAACTGTAGGATCCCCCAAAAAATGGAACTCCCCCAAAACAAATCATATCTGTCCCAGGATATGCATGCTAACAAGAATAAAATAAGAACAGCTGATTGGCAATTTCCCCAGCTAAACATTTTCTTGACCATCCAAAAAAAAAAAAAAAACCAACCCCCACTTATGGTTCATCTTCAATATCCAATTCCATGGAATTCACCTAAGGTTCATGCGCCTTTCCATCTGTTATCTGTGTCTGCCCATACTAGCTCAAGAAGGAAGGCAGCATGGACAGGAGAGCATGTTGGTGTGTGATGCTGTCATGAAGGAAAAGCCAACAACAAATAATCCACAGTTCTCTTATCGTTCCTTTGTTCACTTCTCAGATAGAATGGTGAGGAAGAGCAACGGAACACCATTATCTTGACCTTAACTATGCCTGCTTATATTTGGCACGTGTTCAATCTTTAGGTAGCCAGGCTTATTGTGTCTTTATTGGTAACGTATTATTTCATGGAGTAGTCAACAAAAGATATAAGAAAGCAAAGAAACTAACCAGAATTCCGCCAGGAGCAACCAACTTCATGACTGATTCCCAGTACATGATCCTGAAAATAAATTTTCAAGAGGCCAATGGATAATAACAGAGTATTGTGTTAGAAGTAGCTTTTGTTCATTCAACAAAGGATCAAATTGGAAGCACAAATTACTGAGTATATGAAGACCAAGTTCAAGGAACCAAGCAATTTTTTCAATGAATACGTAATAGATTTAGATTTGCTTTTACCTTTTGATTGAGCCATCAGGATGCAACCCAATGGCATCTAATGCCCCCTTATCCATAACAAGTTTGAACTGCCCGGTCAATTTTGTCTCGAGGACATCATCAACCTATGAAAAATGCATCAAATTAGTGGTGACATCCATACCAACTACACATTTTCCTACTTCACCAAATTTAACATCAATTTCATCCACAAATGACATAGTAATTAAAAGGTATAGCTTTTGTTGGAAAGTATTGACCAAATCCAGTAGATTTGGTTTAAGAGATATTCTAGGAGTCAAATCCGGTAGATTTGGTATAAGAGATATTCTAGGAGTCAAGTCCTAGGATCTTGCTGTACATATCCTATTATTGTAAATAGCTTGATATTAAGGATTTGATTTGTTGTAAATCACTTTAATTTAGTTCCTATAAGTTATAGCTGGTAGATATTATTATACCAAGGGCTGTAAGACATCTAGTCACAATACAATTGATTTTCTTCTTCTCTCAAATTTCATGGTATAAGAGCCTGGTTCCAACTCTGAGAACTAGGGATTTTTTTTTTCTTTTTTTGGGTCCAATTCGTTCCTACAAGCGATCATTTTTTCATCTATACCAGCACCATGTCTGATAAATCATCCAAAGAAAAGGGACCTACTGCTAGAGCTAATGTTGTTGAGCAGCCTCTTCTCAACAAAGACCAGGTAGACCAACTTTTAAGACTTCTAAAAAATGGTTCGGGATCCAATAACCCTACTCCTAGTGGCTCTCTTGCTCACACATGTATTATCTCTATTGTTTTTACTAGTCAAATTGCTTTGGCTCCTTGGATCATAGATTCAGGAGCCTCAGATCACATGACAAGTGTGTCGTCTTTCTTTCAGTCCTATTCACCTGTTTTTGAAAACCAAAAAGTCAGAATTGCGGATGGAAGCTTGTCCACTATTGCAGGAAAAGGTTCCATTCAGATTTCTGACCATATTGTTCTACAAAATGTCCTACATGTCCCTAATCTCTCATGAAATCTCCTGTCCATTAGCAAAATCTGTCAAGAATCTAATTGTTTTGCCAAATTTACTTCTACTTTTGTTGTCAATTTCAAGACAGGACTTCGGGGACAATGATTGGTAGTGCTGAAATGAGGAATGGGCTTTACTATTTTGAAGGGAACTCTTGCATGAGTAAATCAACTTTAGGATTAATTAGTAGTAGTTCTCTACCTGAAAGAGAACAAGTTATGATTAGGCATCGTAGATTAGGCCATCCTAGTTTTGCATACCTTAGACATTTGTTTCCTTGCTTGTTCAAGAAAGTTTCTTATCAAGAATTTCAATGTGATGTGTGCTGTTTTAATAAAAATAATAAAAGTTCATATCATTCAAAACCCTATCGGGCCTCAAAACCATTTTATCTAATTCATAGCGATGTTTGGGGACTTTCTAAAGTGCCTACACTAACTGGTAAAAGATGGTTTGTTACTTTCATAGACGATCATACTAGTTTATGTTGCATTTATTTAATGAATTCCAAAAATGAGGTTGAAAAAGTATTTAAAGATTTTACATGCTAATTGAAACTCAATTCCAAACAAAGATCTGTATCCGAAGAGCAGATAATGGAACAGAATATTTTAATCAGTGTCTTAAAAGTTTTTTTGATATAAAAGGAATCCAACATCAATCTACATGTTGAAATACTCCCCAACAAAATGGGGTTGCGGAAAGAAAAAACCGCCATCTTTTAGAAGTTAGTAGGGCACTAATGTTTTCAATGAATGTGCCTAAATATCTATGGGGAGAGGCTGTACTCACAGCTGCCTACTTAATTAATAGGGTACCTTTTCGAGTTTTAAACCACAAAACTGCTTTCAACTGCTTTAAAGCACTATACCCAGAAAATAGACTAAGTTTCAGTTTACCTCTAAAAGTCTTTGGGTGTACTGTTTTTGTTCGCATACCAACCCAATTCAATCAAAACTTGATGCAAGGGCTGAAAAGTGTGTTTTTATTGGTTATGCTTCAAATAAAAAAGGGTATAAATCCAATCACAAAGAAAATTCATATAAGCATGGATGTGTCATTTTTTGAACAACAACCATTTTTTCAACCTCCTCTTCAAGGGGAGAGTAAAGAGGAAGATGAGGCAGCAAACTTTTGGGAGACTAGTGTCGTCTTACCAAGTTCCTATTTTCCAAATGAACTAGAATCTTCTCTGCTTGACAAGGAAGCAAACTCTAGTGAACCGGTATGGAATTCCAACCGGTAGGGTTGTGAAGAGGATCGGGTATAGCCAAAGTCAAGGAGATCACACTCTATTCTATAAACATTCTAGTTGGGGAAAAAGGGCAATTTTAATTGTCTATGTTGATGGCATAATCCTAACCGGGGATGATGAGGAAGAACTAAAAAGACTTGAGAGATTGTTGGCTGCTGAATTTGAAATTAAAGACCTAGGTGAGCTGAAATATTTTTTAGGAATGGAGTTTGCTAGGTCTAAGAAGGGTATATTTGTTTCTCAAAGAAAATATATCTTGGATTTACTAGGAAAGATAGGTATGTATGACTGGGTGTAGACCTGCTGAAACACCCCTTGAACCAAACTTCAAATTGGAAACTGCTACCCCTGAAAATATGGTAAACCGAGAGCTATATCAGAAGTGGTGGGTAAAACTGATTTATTTAGCTCACACTCAACCTGATATTTCCTTTGTTGTCAGCTTAGTTAGTCAATTTATGCACTCACTTGGTCAAGAACATCATGAGGCCGTTTTGAGAATCTTAAGATACGTAAAAGGAACTCCCAGGACGGGCCTATTGTATGCTAATAATAGACATTTGCAGGTGGAGATTTATACGGATGCAGATTGGGCAGGAAGTGTGTCTGGCCGCAAGTCAACCTCTGGCTACTGCACATTTGTTGGAGGTAATCTTGTCACATGGCGGAGTAAAAAACAAGATGTTGTGACTAGAAGTAGCGCGGAGGCAGAATTTAGGGCTGCTGCTCTTGGCATTTGTGAGGTGATTTGGGTGAAAAGACTTATGGAAGACATCAAAGTTCAAGTTCCACCCCCCCTAAGACTCTATAGTGACAACAAATCAACAATTGCAATTGCACATAACCCAATACTACATGATAGAACCAAGCATGTGGAAATTGGCAAACACTTCATCAAGGAGAAGATTGACAATGGAGAGGTGTGCATGCCATATCTACCCACTGCAGAGCAAGCAGCTGATATTCTTACAAAGGGTCTACCAAGGGGACAGTTTGACAAATTGGTGTGCAAACTGGGAATGGATGATATATTTAGACCAGCTTGAGGGGAACTGTTGGAAAGTATTGACCAAATCCGGTAGATTTGGTTTAAGAGATATCCTAGGAGTCAAATCCTAGGATATTGCTGTACATATCCTATTTTTGTAAATAGCTTGATATTAGGGATTTGATTTGTTGTAAATCACTGTAATTTAGTTCCTTTAAGTTAGCTGGTAGATAGTATTTATACCAAGGGCTATAAGACATCTAATCACAATACAATTGATTTTCTTCTCTCAAATTTCAGCTTTGCATCCACAAATGACCCAAATCAAAGAGTTATAGATTTGTTGTTAATTTATTAGCAAGGTGGGCCCCTTTGTAATTTATATATTGGGTGATCTTCTCTACTGTGTCTCCCCTACTAATAAGCTAGTCTATCTAACTAACCATCCAGAATAAAATTTCTAAAATAAAAAGTGCTGGTGGTTTTGGAAGAATTCAAATAACTGGACAATCTTTAGGAAACAAATTTCAGATTTCCCAGATAGTCTTCCAGTTCATAATTTCTTAAACTTTAAGAAGTAGCAGACTCGGTCAAGAATGTAACTCATACGATGGCATTTCATGGTCAGTTACTAGTGGTGACACTAGTTACAAATGATCCAACTCCTTGCATTTCCCTAATCAAGACTGCTAATCCGAAATACCATTAGGCTAACTGAAAATCAATTAAGCTAATTGAAATACTAACAATTATTCAAATAGAGAAAACAGAGATATTGACCTGGCATTAGAGAAAATAAAAAACAACAATGCAGAAGCTTTCTACATAGTTCCCAATGTCCAACCTTTCCCCCCATGAATCCTGTTTCACAATCCTCCCCCATTAAGAATCATGTTTTTCGTTAAACCACAAGCTACCATGTCCAACCTTATTACCCAAGGAAAAATCAGTCTTGTGCAACAATAATGAAGAAAATGAAGACCATGCTGGAACAGAGTTCAAGAATATAGAATAATCAAGCATGAAGCATGTGCATACTGAAAATAGAGATCAATGTGGCCTTTCTGAATCTCACTGTCAAACATTGCGCGCTAAAGTCTCTATGAAAGGCATGATTCACCTTTAGGAAACCCTAAGTTATTCTATGATTCATATTGTTAATTATTTTTGTTTTGTTTGAAAATGACCTGAAGTTGAAACAACTACTCAAGAACCAAGCAAAAGCAAAATTTTCAGCACAACACACACACACACACACACACACACACGTAATGGGCAAAAAAGAATTCCAGCAGTACAAATGTCTCAGAGCTGCACATACCAAGAAATTAATATTGGTGAATCCATCACGTTCAGCAAGGTTTCGAGCAAGGTCAACTGCCCCTTCACTATAATCAGTCCCCGTCAAATCATTGAACCTAAATGTAGAAGAAACCACCAATTTGATATTACGGTTCTTTCATATCATAATACACTGGTATTAGAAAAGAAAGGAATCACAAGATGAAAGAAAAAAAAATGAATTTCTTCATTGTAATGCAATCAAGTTATTTGAGAATTTCAATAAAAGTTCAGCATTTTCATTGTCAGAAGTACAATCTCGGTAAATTTTTGCGTGAAATATTACATATTTATACAAATGGTCATCTGGTCCATAACAAGTTTTCAGAATAAGTGGTTTTTCCCAGTGATCATTGATCGAGAGATGATCCCACCAAAGCAGGTCCTTAAAGAGTCTAGGTTGGCTACATTCCCAGCTTTCAGCACTTTCGTACAAATTGGCTCCATCAAGAGTTGATCTAGAGTCTTGAGTCTTCAACTGGTCAATCAGAAACTTTTACTATTTTTTTTTTTTGAGAAGAAACAAGTACTGTATGTATTAAAACTTAACACAAAAATATGAGTCCAACCATAGGGAGCACAAGAAGAGCGCCCAAAGCCAAAATAAAAATAAAAGTAACACTCTGGAACTCAAATACCCGTGATATGCATCCATGCACCCAAATTACAAATGAAAAATACAACTTCCCCAATCCAAAATCCAATCCAAAAGAGATGGGCTATTAACCAACGCGGCCGCATGAACCCATGAGCTGGCGACGAAACTAGTATCTTCCCACAATTTGGTAGCATCCCTACATCTAACATTAAAGATTCTATTGTTCCTTTCTAGCCAAATATGCCATAGTGTCGCAAAGGATGCCATAAGTGCAACCTCTCTAGCCAAAGATGAAGTGATTTGAGTTATGGGATAGGGACATGCACTCATCAAGACAAGATGGAGGGAGAAACCTTCCTCCCGAGAAGCAACACCATTTCTCCCATAAATCTCTAGCCACCGGACAATGCAAGAACAAATGATCAGGGTTTTCTTCAGCCTGAAAGCATAGAACACAGCACTGTGGAGATAGAACCATATTAAGAAGACGCCTTTGGAGTAAGGCCATGGTGTTGATCTTCCTATGAGCACGAAGCCAACCAAACACTTTAACTTTAGATGGAATATGTATTCTCCAAATGACAACCGCTAAGGGGAAAGGTGGCACAGCGTGATTAGAAGAAGATTGTAAGGCCCTAACTAATGATTTACAAGAATACTCCCCATTTGGCTCAAGAGCCCATTTCAATTGATCCGGGTTATGTGAAATGGTTATGGGGTCTAAGGTATTTAAAAGATTAGCTATTTCCCCTTGTTCTCTTAAAGTTAAAGATCTAGGAAAGTGTAGGTTCCTAGACAAGGCATTGTTTGAATCGATAGGGCTTGGGTTTATAAATTTTGCAATAGGCTGGTTGTGCATAGTTGATAATCTATATAAGGTTGGACAAGCTCTTGCCAAGGGACAATCCCCAATCCATCTATCCTCCCAGAATCGAAATGTTTCCCCATCACCAAGCGAAGGGCGAATGTGTGCATCAACAGTTGATGATAAGGAATCGATGAATTTCCATGGCCCTCTGGAGGTAAATCTTCCCCCATACCTCACCCCAACACCCTGGCCCGAAGCAAAGATTCTCCCATATCAACTCATAATCACCCGAGCCCACAAAGATTTTCCTTCCTTCAGACATCTCCACAACCATTTCCCGCATAAGGCCACATTCTTCTCCACAACATTCCCAATACCAACCCCCCTTTTCTCCACTGGTCTCTGAACGACCTCCCATTTAATCAAGCACATATATTCTCTATCCCCCTTACCTCCCCAAAAGAAAACCCTCATCTTTTTTTCGATCGCCCGTGCCACCCCCACTGGGATTTTAAATATTGATAAAAAGTAAGTTGGTATAGCTTTTAAGACCGCCTTGATCAATGAAAGCTTACCCCCTTTTGACAAGAAGGCCCGCTTCCATTTTTCCAGCTTTCGAGAAATGGATGACACAACTAGATCCCATAAGACTTTAGAATTGGGGTTGAGGAAACCCCAGATATTTCATAGGTCAAACCCCAACTGAACACCCTACAAAATTTGCCATTCTTAAGATTACTTCCGGATCCATATTCACGCCAGTCATCTGACACTTTGCCATGGTCACCTTAAGACCAGAAAACTCACAAAAACAATGAAGGATGTCTAGAATTCTTTGCACATTCACATCACCCCCATCCATCAAGAACAAAGTGTCGTCGGCATACTTAAGTATAGATACATCAACCTTGTTCTTACCCACTTGAAAGCCTTTTACTAAATCAAGGCTACTCACACGTGCCACCAGTCTCGCCAAACCATCCCCCGCAATGGTAAAAAGACATGGAGACAGTGGATCTCCTTGCCGAAGACCTCTGCTCGCCGCAAATTTTCCTCTTGGTCTACCGTTAATGACCACAGAGTATGTACAAAACTCACACAACCCATCATCCAGCTAATCCAACAATCCCCAAATCCTTTCTACAGTAGCACATGACGCAGGAACCCCCAATCCACTATATCATATCCCTTGGCAAAGTCAACTTTAAACACTACACCATTCTTGCCCCCCACTCTGTAATCAGAAATAGCTTCATTGGCCACTAAAACTGCATCTAGTATTTGCCTCCCCTGAATGAAAGCTGACTGAGTTTCAGCAACAGATTTGTGTAACACCACTCAAAATCTCCAAGACAACATCTTAGAGATTATTTTGTACAAGCTAGTCACTAGACTTATAGGTCTACAACCCTTCAATCTCCGGGAATCACTCATTTTAGGAACAAGACAAATGTACGTCTCATTCGACATATTATTTATCACACCATTATGAAAGAACTCCTAGACCACCTTCAAAATATCTTCCTCTACCATCTCCCACGCCTTTTGAAAGAATGACATAGTGTATCTGTCTGGGCCCGGGGATTTAGACCCATCACAACTGAAGATCGCAGCCTTGTCCTCTTCTTCTTGGAATGGTTGTTCAAGAAACACCTTATCCTCTTGAGAGATAACCCCCCAATCCAATCCCTTTGTCTCCCATACATAGCTTCTCTCTTCACTGTACACCTTGGTAAAATATGCAATAATTTCCTCCACCAACTCCCCCTCCCCTGAAATACAATCTCCATTCTCCTTCTCAATAGAAGAAATGCAGTTCCTGTTTCACCGACTATTTAGGATTTTGTGAAAGAAGCTCGTATTTGCATCCCCCTCCTTTAGCCATTTAATCTTAGCTTTTTAAAGGGCAATCATGTCATCTCTGAGGCACAACTCTTCTAACTTTGCCTTGTAGATTTTCCGAAAGGTGACCATCTCAGCAGACCAAGCATTCGTTTCTTCCAAACCATCCAAAGAGCCAATGATCCCCTCAATCTCCTTTTTTTTAACTCCTATCAGACCAAAGCTCTCTTTGTCCCATGTCTTGATTGAATCTTTCATCAATTTCAAACGTACCATAAATTGATGACCCTGTCTCCCAAAAGCCCTAGCTTCCTACCACCATACCCCCACCTTCTGCAAGAAGTCCCAGTGGTTCAACCAGACGTTTTCAAATTTAAATGGCATCGGAACCCATTTCACTTCTTCGGTGTCGAGCAATACTGGCCTATGATCTAATGTGGTTCTGGTTAACGCCGACAACTTGTACGAAGGAAATAATTCCAACCATTTTATAGACACCAAGAACCGGTCCAAACGACAACATACTGGGTGTGCTCTCAAATTGGACCATGTAAAATTAGCATTACATAAAGGAAGATCCATGAGCTGAAGCTCATCTATCAGCTGGTCAAACTCCTACATGCTCCTTGTGAGACGTGTATTGTTCAGCTTTTCCCCCATTGATCTTGTGGTGTTGAAGTCCCACGCTACACACCAACCCTCCTCACAAACCACTGATAAGCCGACAAGCTCGTCCCAAAACATCTGCCTCTCCGACGGTTTTGACGGACCAATGTGATTTTCAATTTAGAAATGAAAATGGCTAGCCCATAATTTACAACTTCTACACCACTTCCCATTGTCTAGGAATTACTAGGATGGTAATTTGTTTATGATAGTGACTTTATGGGCAGACAAGAAACAACAAATACACATAGAATGGACTGTCCAAGATGGGGACGATCCAGTGTTTTCAAGGCTTCACCTAGACGGTCGCCTAGGCTCTGTGCTACGCAGGCAGTGGGGGTTTGTGCAAATATTTAAAAAGTTTAGGGAGTTCTCTCTAATTTAAAAAAAAAGCTTAAAAAACATATAACGTCCCCTTTCTATAGTAAACCCTCGAATCTTTCTCTCTCTAAGCCTATCCTTTCTATTTGCTCCAACCAAGAAACGTCGTCGAAATCTCCAGCAACCGTCGACAACCCTCCGGCGATAGATATTTTAGTTGTCTTTTGAACCGTTTGGATAATATGTATTATGGCATGAATTAATGTTTTGTGGACATGATTTTAATTAATATGAAGTGTTTTTTTATCATTTTATAAAAATTTAACATTTATTATAGAATATAGTTAGATATATATAATTTTGTATATGAACTGTCCAAGGACATGTAAATAAT
Organism: Paratinospora sagittata; assembly: GCA_035771175.1. Taxonomy (NCBI): domain Eukaryota; kingdom Viridiplantae; phylum Streptophyta; class Magnoliopsida; order Ranunculales; family Menispermaceae; genus Paratinospora; species Paratinospora sagittata. The sequence continues at coordinate 3,929,391 of CM069605.1, forward strand.
TAATTAATTATCTAGGGACCTATAAATAAATATTTTTCTTATCGCCTACGCCACGTCTAAGCTTCGCTTAGGCTACGCCTTGCCTAGATAGGACAAATCGCCTAGACATCGCCTTGGCGCCTTGAAAACACTAGGATGATCAGATGGATGAGAAAGGAAACAAAAAGGAGTAAAGTAAGAATCAAAGTCATTCAAGAGATTCTTCAAAGAATATGTAACCAGTTTGGTCTTCAAACTTCATTTGGAAAGCACACAGATTGGTCCACTAGCATTACCCAGTTTGGTTCTTTGAATTTCATTTGAAAAGCACATGTACCTTCTAAAGTCAAAATTATAGGCAGGTTGGTTGCTCATAAGAAGCTTAATTGTGCTAATATTCTTCAAAGAAAATTGCCTAACTATTGTATCTCTTTGAGCAGGTGTTTCCTTTGCAAAAAGGAGGCCGAGACTATTGACCACATTTTGGTGCGCTGCAAGTTTACCAGAGGTTTTTGGGACATGTGGACGAGCCAGCTGAGTGACTTGTCGCCTCCCAATGATGACTATCCATCCTTTCAATTTTCCTAATAGGAAGAGACTGGAGCATAGGCTCAGGAGTTACTGGAGATTGATCTTTTTTCCTATCATACGGAGCGTTCGGAAAGAGAGGAATTATAGAATTTTCCAAAATGATTGTAATGTTTTGGGTCGTCTTTAGGAATCCTCCCTTTTTTGGCTTCTCTTTGGATTAGCATTCATAAGTTGTCTCTAGGTCATGGTCTCAGGGTTGGTTACACAATTGAGATTTCATTTTGTATCAACTGTAAGGGTCTGTGGGACCACTCGGCCCTGGTGCCCTTGCTTTTGTGAAGCTTTATCTTTTTATTATCAATATAATATTTATGTTTCCAGTAAAAAAAAAAAATGGCTTAAGATAGCTTGGCAACATGAGATAAAAACCAAAAATTGCAGTAATATCAGAGTTGGACACATAAGATGTAGGTGTTAAAAGAGAAAAGGTAAAATGAAGACCAGAAACTCAATGCTATCTATTGTATAAATAATGTGGCCCCATAGTTGAAGGAATATTGGAAGCAAACCCAAATAACTGATTTCAGAAAGTTGAAAGAAATGTTTATGCAATGGCTTCTACTGTTTTGTGATAATGAGATCCATGGTGAGTAACAGAATATGTGGAGACATTGATTCAAATCTTACAGAATCGAATCTCAAACATGGTTATCAGAATCTCGAGTTGAATCTATGAATCTTACAATTCACGATGCGATACAATCATACAAGGGACATCGATTCAAATCTTTAACATAAATCCTAATACCACTGAATCTTATTGAAAATACTAAAGAGATCGTAGAATCTTACAATTCACGATTCAAATCTTACAATTCACAATTCGGGTATTACGATTTAGATGATTCAAAAGATTCAAAAGTGAAATTATATATAATGTATGTTGTAGATTTAAAATATCATGTTTGACGGTAAATTTAGGCTCTTAAAATGTGTTAGCCATTTTTAGAAATATGTAATTACTCATACGATTTTAAGGCATGGTTTTTAACCATTTAACCTTAATAAAAATTTTAATGTGAATAAATTCTTAACAATATATTAGTTTACTTGGGATCTTCAATTAGCACTAAAATGAGTAGGTAACAAAATTATATATTAGATCTCATTGGTTATAGCGATTGGGTTATATATGTGTTTTTATATATAATGTATATGAATCTTATGATTCATCGATTCAATTCACCCAACTCTTAAACAATTCGATTCCGATTCACGATTCTAACTACTATGGTCTCAAAGTTCTTTATGATAAAAAAGAATAAAAAATGTGAAGACACATCAAATTCACATTTAAACTAGTTTTGAATCTTGATCAGTGTTTTCAAAGCCACCAACTAGTTCATTCCCTAGGCCATTTGGAACTAAATCGGCTAGGCCATAATTAAAGCAGACCATGGGGCTCTTCAAAAAAATTTAAAAGTATAAGCGGGCCGATGTAAATATATAAGGTGTAAGGTTCTTTGTCTTTATATTGTTATAGCTTACAATATTATTATATAATCTAACATATTAGCATAACTTTTAACTCAAGTAGTATACTTGTAATTCTATTATAAAAGTTGTCTTTTTTTTATTTTCTAATTCTGACTTTTTGTTTTATTTTTATTATATTCCTACATATATTTTTCATTTTGTTATACTTATATATAAGTATTACATCAAACATGTCTTTAAATTATTGGCATGATTTTTTGACTTTTGAACATGATTTCATTTAATATGAAGTGTTTTTTATCATTTTATGACAATTTGACATTCATTATAGAACACAGTTAGATACATATAATTCTATATATGAATTATCCAAGGACCTTAAATAATTAATTAATTATTCATGGATCTATAAATAAATAAATAAATATATATATATATTTTAATAGCCTAGGCATCTTCTAGGCCTCACCTAGGCCACGTCTCGCCTAGATAACACAAATCGTCTGGACATTGCCTTCACGCCTTGAAACCACTGATTTTGATCAAACAGATAATATTATACACTACTTCATAACTCCTCATACAATGGCATGTTTTTGTACAAACACGTAAAAAATTGACGAGGCAACTTACCAAGAAAATCAAACTAACATATTGTCAATAAAGCAAATATAAGAAGGAAAAAAAAACAAGGATCAAATACCCAAATAGCCATTATTTTACAGTTATTTCCACTCATTCACCTCTAAAATGTGTTTCATGTTTTTATTCTGGTTGTAACTGTAAGTTATATAGCATTATAAAATTTACATATTATCCACGTCAAAAAGAAAGCTTCACAAAGAAATGTAACATTTCTCCTGTTTGATTCCTTAATAGATAGCATCCTATCCAAAGAAAATGACAACAATAAAGTTCCTATCCCAACTAATGTGATCAAGGTGCACAAAGGTACACACCTTAGATGCTAAGAATACAAAAGCATATATTTTCCTTGTCAGTGCCAAGCTCACAAGTGCATTAGATGTTTTCCCGACTTTCTAAGTTCTTAACTAAAATATAAATAGTTAATTTGGTATTTTAATCCATTTTATATGATTTTTTTTTTGGTTTAAAGCTCCAAAAAACTTGGTAGTTATTGGAGCCATAATTTTGATTAAAAAAAAAAAAACAAGGAAATGATAACAAGAAAAGACTAAATTTCTGATTTTTCCCATCAAAACCCCAAGCTCAAGTTGCCAACTCATCAAGTAATCACAAACAAGAAGTTTATTTTCTTTTTCATCTTCCCTTTTTGTCCTTGTTTTTCATTTGTTATTTTTTTCTAGTATGCCCATAGACATGCTAAAAACCTTCTTTCATTTTTGTTCTATCCTTTTCTCATTTCTTTAGGTTTCCTGTTTTCCTCTATTTTATATTTTGCTGCCAATTCATCACAAATCATGTTGTTGTAGGTCAAAATTCATTTAGACAACATGAAACATATAAAAAAAGGGAAACCCAATGCACGAAGCTCTCGCCCATGTGGGGTCCCAGGGAAGGCTTAGATCAGTTTTGGGTCTACTATATGCAATCTCACATTGTATCCCATGAGGTTGTTTCCACGACTCAAAAGTGACCTGCTCACACGACAACTCTTACTATTGCACCATGGCTCCCCTTCAAACATGTAAAATATGATGTTCATTAATTTTTCAATATGGTATCAAGCATTGGTCATTATTTTTTTACAATTGTTACAATGAACGGATAATGGATTTGTATTTGTACAATTCACCATTGACTTTTATTGTTTTTTGATATACAATCAATGTCTATCCATTTGTGTGTCTCTCTCTTTGCTCAAGCACGTACCTCACGCCTCAAGTTTAACAGCATTGCGGTGCCTTAATTGAGTGTTGTGTCTCTAAACTAATCCTAGGCTCCTAGCTACTTGGGGACTTGTCAAAAGGCAAAATGAGGTATAGAAAGAGAAGTAGCATCAAAGAAAACAAGAAAGCTGCACAGGGTTTAAGTTATCAAGATTTTTGGGCAGCAAATTGAAAATTTCACAGATTAAAACTTTTATGAAATGATACTAAACTGTACTTTTAAGGGCAAAAGCAGATGATTATAATCATAAGATTCAATATTCAGAGGGCTTTTATGAAATGATACTAAACAAAACTTCAAAGGGCAAAGGCAGATGACGATTATAACCATAAGATTCAATATTCAGCAGACTCTTGATAAATATGAAATCCACTAAACAACACAAAGAATGACCAAAGTATTCAATTGATAAGAAATCCACCCACATCAATTGAAATAGTACACAAGACAAAGATTTACTAAATACCCTCGCTTTGCTAGCTCATGAAGAAGCAAACCATTTCCAGTTCCAATATCCAGTACATTCCATGTAGACAAATCATGAGACACCTGTTCAACTGACTCTGATTCACAGTTAACATTGTCAGCGAGATTTTCCAAACGACCTTGAGAAACATTGATGCACAAGTTTTTAGTCCAAGTTGCAACTATTTCCATGACTTCTGCTCCAAACCTAGACAATCAAAGGAGGAAAAACCCAAACAGGTATGAAGAAGGTCAAAATTCTCAGTCCAACCAAGAAAATTAAAGTTACTACCAAATAAGTAAGCACAAAATGAATATAATTACTTGGTTGTTATTTACTTCAAAGAGCCAAATGCATTGGAAGCTTATATCCTGAGGTTCACCTCAAGGAAATGCTCTTGAAAAATCTTGACATGAAGAAGAAACGCTTACTTCTAAAGGCTTAAAGAAACATAAAGAAAACTTATGTTGTATGAGAAGTGAATGCCTCTATCAGCCTTTTTGTTGGTCAACCTCATGTTTTCACGTGGGTTGCCAACGTTTTTTTAATGAAGTTGCATGGAATAAGCAAGCCTCACGTGGGTGCATGCATGGGCGGCTGAAGAAGCAAGACGGCCAGCACGCTGCTCTCGTGGGCAGTGAATTGTCAAACTGGTAGCCAAAATTGTTGAAAAATTTTATATTAAAATATGATTTATGTATTTACAAAATTGCCCCTGTTGAGCTCTATAAATATAACCTTAACTTCAACTTGAAAATTCATTCGATAGATCCAAAAGAGATCTAATTCTAGAGATCTAGAGAGCCTCAAAGAGAGTTTCTTTGAGAAGCAAAAGAGTGAGCCAATTTGTGAAGTCTTATCCACAAATTGAAGATACAAAGATATTGTATATTTGTGAGAGATCCACCGAAAGGTGAAGTTTGTAATCCCATTATATTATAGTGGAAGTCTCTTTAAGCGGCCTAAGGGTCCCGTGGTTTTTACCTCATCTTTGGAGGGTTTTCCACGCTAAAATCTTTTGGTGTTATCTTTGTTGTATTTTTAGTTTGGGAAATTGTCCTGGGATTGTAGAATTTATTTCTGTACAACCATCGTTTTTTCCAACAAAGTGGTATCAGAGCTTGGGTCGTTTTCAGTGAAAGTATTGTTCATACATACAGTACTATTTACGTATACGGTACTGTTTGGAATAGTAATACTATTTACAGATTACTATTCACGAGGTACTATTCACCGAGTTCTATTCACAAGGGTAGTATTCACAGAGTACTATTCATCGCCGGAAAAGTGTCAAGCTCCGTGAAACCTGTTGACTGACGACTCAAATGGAGGAGAGCACAAGCAATATGTACACAGGCAATATGATCAGGTTGACTGCATTTAATTATGCAATTTGGAAGCCGAAGATGGAGGATCTTTTATACATTAAAGATCTGTGGAAGCCGATTATAATGCCGAAGGAGGAAGCTGTGACTACAACTTCAACAGATGACAAGACATCAAAAACAACCAGCACAGACACTGATTGGGTCGTGCTGAACCGAAAGTGTGCTGCTCAAATCAGACAATGGATCGACAAGAGCATTTTCCAAAATTTTGCTAATGAACACGATGCTTACGTTCTTTGGCAAAAGTTGGAGACAATGTATGCGAGGACAACCGTACAGAATAAAGCTAATCTGATACGACGATTAGTCAATTTGAAGTATAAAGATGGAAGCAGCGTATCGGAACACATGAGTGAGTTCCAAGGCATTGTAGATCAACTCAACTCTATGATGATGATCGTAGATGACGAGCTACAAGCGTTGTTGTTGACGAGTTCTCTACCAAAAAGTTGGGACACTCTAGTTGTGTCAGTTAGTAACTCAGCTCCTGGCGGCAAGCTTACCATGGAAATGGTAAAAGACAGAATGTTGAACGAAGAGTCTCGACGAAAAGACAATGGTTATACTCCTGAAACTGAAGCACTTGTCATGGAAAAACAAGGCAAGCAAGAATGGCACGGAAGGAGTAAAAGCAGATATCCTCGTAACCAAAGTCAGCAAAGAGGACGCTCGAAGTCCAGATCGTGGCATGACAAGAAGTGTCATCACTGCGGCAAGCCCGGACATTTCATTCGAGAATGTCGAAAGTTAAAGGCGGAACGATCCAGAAATCCAGAAGCAGAAACCCGAACAAATGACACCGCAACTCTCACTGAAGAAGTCGTCGTTGTTCGAGATGCTGATTATGTCAACCTTGCAAGTCAAGACTCTACATGGGTAGTTGACTCAGGTGCGTCCTACCATGTCACCTCACGACGAGATTTCTTCTCAGCCTACACGCAAGGTGATTTCGGACGAGTGAGGATGGGAAATGATGATGCATCCAAAATTATCGGCATTGGTAATATTTATTTAGAAACTAACCTTGGATACAGGTTACTCTTGAAAGATGAGGCATGTTCCTGATATCCGCCTCAATTTGATCTCCACCAGAATGCTTGATGACGATGGCTACAATAATAACTTTGGTGAAGGAAAATGGAAGCTCACCAAAGGAAACTTGGTAGTAGCCAGAGGCAAGAAAGATGCATCACTCTACCACACAGAAGCCAAGCTGTGTAAAGAAGAAGTAAATACCATGAGGAAAGAAGTTCCCACCGAGTTATGGCATAAGCGGCTCGGCCACATGAGTGAAAAGGGTCTCAGAATTCTTTCTAAGAAGGAGCACTTGCCAGGAATGACAGGTACATCTTTACGTACTTGTGTTGATTGTATTATGGGTAAACAACATAGAGTTGCATTTCGTAGTTCCCCACCATCTAGAAAGGCAAATATTCTAGATTTAATACACACAGATGTCTGTACAATGAGTTGTAAGACACTAGGAGGTGCTCACTATTTTGTGACTTTTATTGATGACCACTCTAGAAAAGTGTGGGCCTTTGCTTTGAAAACTAAAGATCAAGTGCAGGAAGTTTTCAAGCAATTTCATGTAAAAGTTGAGAGAGAAACTGGCAGACGTTTGAAGTGTGTACGATCAGACAATGGCGGTGAGTATCGAGGATCATTCGAGGAGTACTGCAGAAATTTCGGCATCAGGCTCGAAAAATCAGTACCAAAGACACCTCAACACAACGGTGTCGCAGAGAGGATGAACAGAACAATCTGTGAAAGAGTCAGATGTATGCTCTCAAATGCAAAACTGCCAAACTCCTATTGGGGGGAGGCAATGAGGACAGCAGTTGATTTAATCAACCTTTCTCCATCAGTTCCACTGAACTACGACGTACCAGAAAAGGTTTGGACGGGGAAAGACGTTTCTTACAAACACTTGAAAGTATTCGGCTGCAGAGCATTTGTTCACATCCCTAGAGACGAGAGGTCAAAGCTGGATGGAAAAGCGAAGCAGTGTATCTTTGTGGGATATTCCCATGAAGAATTCGGCTACAGACTTTGGGATCCTGTCAACAAAAAGATTGTCAGAAGTAGAGACGTGGTGTTTCTTGAAGATCAGACGATCGAGGATTTTCAGAAACCTGAGAAGCCACAATCAGAAGAACTTCCAGTTAATCTGGAACCAGTCTCTCCATCATCAAATTCAAATGACAAGGAAGTTGCACCAGATACTGAAGATGATGTTCCACCAGCTCAAAGTTCAGAACCTGAACAAGTTCCTGAACAAGTTCCTGAACAAGTCCAACCAGAAGCACAGCTAAGGAGATCCACGAGAGAGCGACAACCAAGTCAAAGATATCCTCCTAGCGACTATGTGATGCTCACTGACGGGGGAGAACCGGAGAGCTATACCGAAGCTATCACTGACCAGCAAAAGACTGAGTGGATAAAAGCCATGCAGGAAGAAATGAAATCTCTGCATGAGAACCACACATTTGACCTGGTGAAATTACCACAGGGAAAGAAAGCCCTCAAGAACAAGTGGGTATACAGGATCAAAAGCGAAGAAGGTAGCTCGCAACCTCGATACAAAGCAAGATTGGTTGTAAAAGGATGCGGACAGAAGAAAGGCGTTGACTTCGATGAAATCTTCTCACCGGTGGTAAAAATGTCTTCAATCCGAGTTGTTCTTGGCTTGGCAGCTAGTCTTAATCTGGAGGTTGAACAACTTGATGTAAAAACCGCATTCTTACACGGTGATCTTGACGAGGAAATCTATATGGAGCAGCCCGAAGGTTTCCAAGTCAAAAGAAAAGAGAAGCTGGTATGCAGGCTGAAGAAGAGTCTGTATGGTTTGAAACAGGCACCGCGGCAGTGGTATAAAAAGTTCGACTCGTTCATGGAGCAAACGGAGTACAACCGAACGACAGCTGATCACTGTGTCTTCATCAAGAAATTTTCTGATGGTGATTTTATTATTCTTTTGCTTTATGTTGATGATATGTTAATTGTAGGCCAAGATATGAGCAAGATTAACACGTTGAAGAAAGAGTTGAGCAAGTCCTTTGCCATGAAAGACTTAGGACCCGCAAAACAAATCCTTGGCATGAAGATTGTTCGTGACAGGAAGAACAAGAAACTTTGGCTATCTCAAGAAAAGTATATTGAGAAAGTCTTAGAGCGATTCAACATGAGCAAAGCTAAACCTGTTAGTTCTCCACTGGCAAGCCACTTCAAGCTTAATTCGAGCCAGTGTCCTTCAAGCGAGGAGGAGAAATCGGAGATAAGTAAGGTGCCCTATGCATCGGTGGTTGGCAGTCTAATGTACGCTATGGTATGCACCAGACCAGGCATTGCTCATGCTGTTGGTGTAGTGAGCCGATTTCTATCAAATCCTGGAAAGGAACATTGGACAGCAGTCAAATGGATACTCAGGTATCTTAGAGGTACTTCTAGTCATTGTTTATGTTTTGGTAATGGTAAATCTATATTAGAAGGATTTACAGATTCAGATATGGCTGGCGACGTGGATACGAGAAAGTCGATATCCGGGTACCTAATAACATTTGCAGGGGGAGCTGTCTCATGGCAATCACGATTACAGAAGTGTATTGCCTTAAGTACCACAGAAGCGGAGTACATTGCAATCACTGAAGGTTGTAAGGAGATCTTGTGGATGAAAAAGTTCCTACAAGAATTGCAGCAGAACCAAGAAAAATATGTTCTTTATTGCGACAGTCAGAGCGCAATTCACCTTAGCAAGAACTCAACCTTTCATTCAAGGTCCAAGCACATCGACGTGCGGTATCAATGGATTCGTGATGTGCTGGAAAATAAACTGCTGCAAGTTGAGAAGATCCACACTAATGACAACGGGGCAGATATGATGACGAAGTCCCTAACCAGCGAAAAGCTTGCTATCTGTAGAGAGATTGCAGGTGTGGAGGAGCCTTGTTCCACATGAGGTAGAGGGGGAGATTTGTTGGTCAACCTCATGTTTTCACGTGGGTTGCCAACGTTTTTTTAATGAAGTTGCATGGAATAAGCAAGCCTCACGTGGGTGCATGCATGGGCGGCTGAAGAAGCAAGACGGCCAGCACGCTGCTCTCGTGGGCAGTGAATTGTCAAACTGGTAGCCAAAATTGTTGAAAAATTTTATATTAAAATATGATTTATGTATTTACAAAATTGCCCCTGTTGAGCTCTATAAATAGAACCTTAACTTCAACTTGAAAATTCATTCGATAGATCCAAAAGAGATCTAATTCTAGAGATCTAGAGAGCCTCAAAGAGAGTTTCTTTGAGAAGCAAAAGAGTGAGCCAATTTGTGAAGTCTTATCCACAAATTGAAGATACAAAGATATTGTATATTTGTGAGAGATCCACCGAAAGGTGAAGTTTGTAATCCCATTATATTATAGTGGAAGTCTCTTTAAGCGGCCTAAGGGTCCCGTGGTTTTTACCTCATCTTTGGAGGGTTTTCCACGCTAAAATCTTTTGGTGTTATCTTTGTTGTATTTTTAGTTTGGGAAATTGTCCTGGGATTGTAGAATTTATTTCTGTACAACCATCGTTTTTTCCAACACTTTTAACTAAGGCATACAATTTTTTGGGAGTTATTGCTCTTTTTCCAATTTTCTCTAGTTTTATAGCGGCATGAGGAATTAGTCAACAAAGCATTTTCCAACCACATGAATCTACTTTCTCCGCTTTGCTCTATCAAAGAACAAATTGCCAATTATATTACAAGTAGCTATTATTTCTTTATTATTTCTATCCATTTTCTTTGGGACCTCTCTCTTCCTGTATTATTATTATTATGCATAGTTAATATATCACTTTTCCTAATTGGCGCATCTAATGGTCTTTGTTTTATATGTTCAAATCATCTTAATCGATTTTGTCTTATTTTAACTTCAACTAAGATCACTCCTAATATTTCTTGAACATATTAATTTTTAAATTTACCATTTGATCTTGATCTTTTATCACATATCCATCAGAACATTCACCATTCCAAGAATGTGTTTCATTTAATTATAAAAAATATATATATTAACAAGTCCTTGTAGTTTGAAGTTACCATTAACGTAAAATTACTATTAATAGACAAACTTTATGCTATTTAAGATAGAGAGGTCACTGACAATAATGGTTGTTTTCTGATTGGAGACATTCAAATTTTTCTATATCTTAATTCTCAAACCTTTGAAAGTTTGGGTATAAATGGATTAGGTTACTTAATTCTCAAACCTGTGAAAGTTTATGGATTTAGTTACTAATCCCATCATTCCTCATCCATCCCCCCCCCCTCCTAACAAAAAAAAAAAAAAAGGAGTGAGATTTTTGTTATGATTAGAGGTTCAGTAGTTCAATATCAAACCTTTTTTTTTTTTCGAGGAAACAAAAAGAGAATGCACACACGCATATATAGTGAAGAAAGGAACATATACAAGGAGATTAAGCTTCATCTATGATCAATCAATCTTGAATGACAAATGAGGCTTAGACCTTACACCCTGAAACAACGGCCACAGCTTTGAACCTTTGACTCTAAAGCAACTTGCATCACGAGTTCTTTTTTTTTCAAAAACAACTTTTAATGAGTTGAGAATGATGTCTCCCAAATATGAGAAAGAAAATAAGATTAGGTGGCCTTGAATATACAAGTGGCAGCAATTCAACTACAAAGCCTTATATGTCTAATACCTTTGTTTCTTCCTTTGTTCTACTTTTATTTAAACAAGTGGCAAGTGCACACTCTACCTTCAATGTTCACTAGGAATTAGAATGAGAAAATGAAAGAACTCATCTAATATTTGATATAAACTGTACAGCCGGAAAGATGACATCAAAGAGTAAATAAAAATGAGTAATGTGATTTAATTAAGGTTTATGAGAAGAACTTACCAAACCTCACCAGAATGGCCATGTTCATGAAAATTCGCTAATTCATCTGCATATGTGGCATCCCAGTAGCTTTGTAAACCCAAAACTGAAGGCTCCTCCACTTCAGCATCTGGTGCCTCCTTATCAGAGCTGTTATCATAGCATTTTGCAGAAAAAACTGGTAATGGAACTTTTCATACCATTCATCAGCACTCAAGCCACATTAAATGGCACTTTATTAGTTTATTTTTTTGAACTGAACAACTAAATCACTTCCAGACAGTGTTACTACTCAAAAAGAGTTGAAATTGGTCACATCGTTCTCATTATACATGATACATCATCCGCTAATAAATTAATCTGTCATAAGTGGACATATGAGAGGAGTCGAAGAATTTTTAACGCTAAGGAAAGTTCGGTTGGTCTGGTGCGGGAGAGCTCCAAACTGTTAGCAACATTTTGGATAGCTAATAGTAAATTGTCAAAAGGGTTTTCTGTAAATGACTGGGTGAGAAATTGGGATAGTATTGTATTGGGAATTTATTATTCTCTGGCCACATTATTTTGTAAACTGTACATTATTACAATTAATATATTAATCTCTAGTTTCTTATAAGAAAAAAGTGGTCTAGAAAAGTGGCAAGTGATGAGAAAAGAAGATGAAATATACTTCAAGCGTGCAAACCAACTGCAGGCATGCTTTCCATTTCGCACTAATTATGATCCTCATATCCAACTTCCACGCACCAGAATACATTTCAGGCATGGATGAAGATCATCAAAGCTACCAGTCTCTACTCTCTATAGGTTTGTGTTTATCGAATCTGATTAGTGTTTGTTATCATGTGGACCAGAAAATGAAGTAAACTGACTAGCAATGATGGCAATTTTCCAGTTTGGCCATCAAAAAACTCACCTGATCACCTCAAGGACTCTACCATTACGCTTTTGACTAGAATTTGCCCAACTTCAAACATGCATTCTTTATAATTTTTACAATTCCTCGTGAACACTCCGAATCATTAAATCATTAACAATCGCAAAACGCTAGAAACACTAATAACCACCAACCCAACCTAGGGCATCACAATGCCGTTAACTCAAAATTCCATACCAGTTTCAAGCAAGCAAAATCAATACTTATTAAACTAAATAAAAACCAGAAAAACAAGCTTGATCCAACAATACCTATAATCTGACGCGGCACGAAAAGATGCAATGGTGGAGAGAACATCAGAGGCGTCAACATGCCGCTGTTCGTCGTCCAATGTGCTGCCATAATCGCTCTTTATCGACCAAGAATCCGCGGCGACGGAGCGATCGTCGTCGGAGATCAGGTCGGCGGTGCTCGGAACTCGGACGTGATGGAGCTCCGAGTCTTCCGGCGGCCATCGGATTCCGGCCATGATCGATAATAATCAAAAGAGTATTAAATAAACCTAAACACAGTGAGAGAATCAGAAACTCCACGGAAACCCTAGAAAATGAAGGAAGAAGAAGAAACAGAGAAGGCAAAAATGTCAGCGATTGAAGAAATAAAATAAAATAAAAAATGAAAATGAAGGAAACGTACGCGCACTTGTAGGATTTCGCTCGGTCGGGTTTTCTCGTTTCCTCCGTTATAACGAATTTATGTGATAACCCCTGGTTTTGAGAATGTTTTACGATAATACCTTCCACGTGGCACTTCCACCATGATTAGGATCACGAAAGGGCCCGGCCTGATAAAAGTAAGGAGAACTAAGGGCCCAGCTAGAGCCCTCAAGTAAACAAATGGACTTTCTTTGAGTTTGAGTAAAATAACGTTGGTATAAAATATGGCCCAGCTAAATTCTTTTCCTTTTAACCTTTTTAAAATTTTAAAATTAAACAATCTCTCGCTCTTCACGCACTTAAAATCTCATTTTGCCCCTCTCATTTTCATCGTCGCCAAACTCAAACACTTCACTCCTCTCTCATTTCTTCTTCTCCTTTCTTCTCCTTTCTTCTCCACCGATTCATCATTTTTTTAAGTTTTTCAATCATTCAAAGGGTTAAAATAATATTATGAAGGTTTGTGAGTAACAACCTAATAAAATCTTACAGAAAAATCACATTATTTTAGGTTTTGGAGGCATCTAACTTAAATCGGTTCAAGTCAAATCTTAAATCACAAATTAGTAAGTAAAACATAATTTTTACATATTTTAAATGGATTTTAATGTTTTTATTGGGTTTGTATATTTTTTCGAAAAAAAATAGGTGAAAATAGTAGAATGAGGCAGCGAAAATGGATTTCGGCAACCCATTTCTTCTCGTCGGATTTGAAGACGTCCGACCTAATAGGGTCGTACAGTTCTTTTTATGTCACAATGGTCGGACATAAAAAAATGTCCGACCCTATTAAATTAGACAATGCATTTTTTTTATTTTTTTGTTCGACTTTAAAAGACTGAACAGTATGTCTGACTTGTTAGCTAGGAGTAGCATCAGACAATAACTGGGCCGGTATGCTGTTGTTCTCACATAAGCATCCAAATCAAAGAGGGGATCACTTATAAAAATGAGTCTATTCAGAAGAAAATTGGTGAAACTCAGGGGTGCCTTTTGCCGTCTCCACAATTTTCCAGAAGTCATGCAAAAGAAAACAGTTGATAATGAATTTAACTATTATACCAAGACAAACATTACATATGCCCCCATGCATCAGGGCAACCGGCATGATAATCTATATGATAACAAAAAGAAAAGAAAAGAATGATAGCGAAATTCGCACAAATATAAAGGGCCAACAACTACCCATAGACTATTAGAAATTAGAAGGCCCAATTTCTTCATTCACCCATCATTTTTCTACATCTCACTTTTCATCTTCTTAGCTTCCCTTTTCAAGTGTATGTAATTCTTATGAGCTTTCTACTCTATTTGATCACGTAGACATAAATGGAAAACTAATTAAGAGATTATGGTAGGCTGTTGTGATATCCTTGGAGTAGAAGTTAATAGTAAAATATAACCACTTACAACTAAAAGCTATAGATAAAAGAAGTTACTCTAAAGGAAGGTATATAAATTAGGCAGATTCAAGCATAGAGATGTTGGCGTGAGTTGTGCTTAATTCGAGATTTGGTGTATCATATGATTATGTTATTTATGGAAGGAATTAGCATAAATCCTTTGATTGATAGTATAATTTGTTATGCGAAATCGTGGTAAAGCATGAAAAAAAAAATAAGACAACAAATTTAACGTGGTTCGGTAAATTGCTTACGTCCACGGGAGGTAGCAAACTTGTATTACTTCACTCTTAGGTGGATCTTACAGATTAGATCTCTTGAATAGATCTCTCAGTAATACATTTTTCAAGAATGAATTTCAAGAATGAAGTAAGGCTCTATTTATAGGAGTATTCAGGGGCATTTTCGTAATTATATAAATAATATTTTAATATAATCTTCGTCAAGCAATTCGGTGCAGCGCTCCGAATTCTTGACCAACATGTTGGCCGCCCTCGTGCGCGGCCAATAACCCCTTGTCTTTGTTATAGAGGTGGACCCCACAAATCTCCACCTCCACCTCATGTGGAACAGGGCTCCTCCACACTTGCAATCTCTCTACAGATAGCAAGCTTCCTTCAAAAAACTGTTGCTGCTTCCATTAGTGCCCTTAGGCACTTCGAGCTCATGAGATGTTGATCAAGTCCAAACAATGTTAGAACTTGATCCCTGTAACCACCTTTGTAAGCATATCTGCGAGGTTATCTGTAGTCTTGATCTTTTGCAGAAGAATATTCCCTTCTTCTACTATTTCTCGAACAAAATGAAAACGAACATCAATATGCTTCGTTCGATTGTGATGAACTTGGTTCTTTTCCAAACAAATGGCACTCTGGCTGTCGCAGAAAACTTCAACATTCTTCTGCACAATTCCCAAGTATTTAGTCAATCCATGAAGCCAGATTGCTTCCTTGAAAGCTTCCGTTACTGCCATGTACTCTGCCTCTGTAGTAGACAAAGCAACTGTTGACTGTAGTGTTGATCTCTAACTCATTGGTCCTCCTGCCATAGTGAAAACATAACCAGTAGTAGATATGCGCTTGTCAAGATATCCAACATAGTCCGAATCCACATATCCAACTAGATGCTTACAACTTTTTTTATCTCTCTCAAACTTTAAACCTATATCCACAGTACCATGAATGTACCGTAGAATCCACTTCACTGCTTGCCAGTGGCCTTTATCGGGGTTGTGCATGTAACGACTTACCATACTTACAACATGTGAAATGTCAGGTCTGGTACACACCATAGCATACATCGGCATTAACTGCATTTGCATATGGAATGTTCTCCATTTGCTTCTCTGATCCTCAAAATTTGGTGACATTGATGTACTTAACTTGAAATGTGGTGCCAATGGTGTGCTCACAGGTTTTGTGTCATTGCCAATGCCAAAAGTTTGAAGAACTTTCTTCAAATACTGAGTCTGAGTCAAACAAATTGTGTTTTTGGCCCTGTCTCGAGTTATCTTCATCCCGAGAATTTTTCTGGCCTCTCCAAGATTCTTCATTTCAAACTCTAAGCTCAATTGAGCCTTCAGCTTGTTGATCTCCACCTTGCTTTTAGATGCAATTAACATATCATCTACATATAAAAGCAAGTAGATAAATGTACCATCTTGAAGTTTGCGATAGTAGACACAATGATCAAACTGACTCCGGGTATATTTCTGCCCTTGGATGAAGCTGTCAAATCGCTTGTTCCACTGTCTCGGTGACTGCTTCAGGCCATACAATGGCTTGCTCAACTTGTAAGTCTAATTCTCTCTTCATGGTACTTTGAATCCATCTAGTTTAGACATATATATCTCTTCTTCCAAATTACCATGCAAAAAAGCAGTTTTGACATCGAGTTGGGCTAACTAGAGATCAAACTGTGCAACCAAAACCAATAATATTCGAATTGACGAATGCTTAATAGCAGGTGAGAATACCTCATTGTAGTCAATTCCTTCCCTCTGAGCGTAGCCTTTTGTTACCAGTCTGGCTTTGTATCGGATATTATCTGTGCTGGGAGAGTCTTCCTTCTTAGCGAAAACTCATTTGCAGCCAATTGATTTCTTTCCTTTCGGAAGTGAAACCAACTTCCAAGTCTGATTCTGATGGAGTGATTTCATCTCCTCATGCATTGTCATTTTTCACTTATCACTTTCCATACTCTGACTGACATCTTTGTAATTGTATGGAATATCATCTCCGGTGACTGGTAATGCATATGCAACCATGTCAGTGTACCGAGCAGGTTTGCAGATTTCTCTTCTTGGTCGACTGGTGGCAATTGATTATGGTTGTTGACTGATGTCTGGTCCTGGAGCCTCCACCTCAACTGAGATTTCCTCCTCGTGTTCGTCAGGATGGTTGGATATCTCTGCTAACTTGCCAGGAGTTACTGGAATATTTAACTCCACCTGCTGATGCAAATCTGGATCTCGATTTTCTTTATCATAATCTGTAGGCTTTAACATCACAGATTCGTCAAAAGTTACATCTCGACTTAGTACAATTTTCTTTGATTCAAGGTTCCATAGTCGGAAAGCCTTAACTCTTTCACTAAAGCCCATAAAAATCACTTTCTTGGACCAAGGATCCAGTTTGGATTCTTTCACATGGAAAAAAACAGTGCATCCAAAAATGCGGAGAGAATTATAATCTGAAACGGGTTGTCCAGACCATACCTCCTTGGGAGTTTTGTCATCTAGTGCTGTTGTCGGAAGTCTATCGATGATATAAGAGGCGTATGACAAAGCTTCAGCCCAAAATGCCTTGCTCAGTCCAGAATGGGATAACATGCAGCGAACTTTATCTACCAAAGTACGATTCATGCGTTCAGCAACACCGTTTTGTTGTGGCGTGCCTGGTACTGTGAAATGTCTGATTATCCCTTCATTCTCACAAATTTTCTGAAATGGGTCTGACTTGTATTGTAACACCCCGATTTTCAAAACTAAAAATTTCTTCTTCTTTTTTGTAAGATAATGAATATTTGATTTTTATATAAAGTATCACTGAAAATCGAGACGTTACTCGTATCCGTTTATCTTAACCCGTAACCATTTTATAGATAATAAAATTTGCAAAACTATGAGTTTATGTTTTTCCAACCTACTTACTGGTTAAGATGAACGAATACATTTAATTCTTCATAAAATCTTTATCTTCATACGAGGGTACTTGCCCTTGTTCATCCACCATGGACACAACATTAAACATATTCATCAAATAGAATTAATGAATTCTATTCCAAAGCATTCACACGTGAAATAAATCACAGGGTCTTTACTGACCGTAATAATACTCATTGAATTTTGATTATCAATACACTTCGTTCAAATAATAAACCTTTGAAATCAAGTAAAACATTCAGTCTCATAATACTAATTAATTAACCCACTCCTACTACTCTGAACTATGTCACGACTCTCGATTTTATTCTCTTAAGTACCTGCATAAAAAAAATAGGGGTGAGCTTGAAAGCCCAGTGGGTCATCTAAACAATTCACAATATTTCATTGTGATATATACACAAGAATATTACAAACAAGTTTCACACATTAATCGTTGCAACATTAGATTGTTTGAGTCGATAATTTCATCTCGTTCTAAATCACGTACCGTTAGAAAATCAAACTCAGGGTGGCACAGCCCAAAAATAAAAATTGGAACATTGGCGATATTCCTGAGAATAACTGCCCCATATGTGTGATTCTTATCTTAATCGTGTTCTTTAGTGATGTCACGCCATACGTACGGTGTAAGCACGATACTAAGTGCATTCATAAAATACATTCAACTCCACTACACATGATATCATGTTACAAAATCAATTATAATAGTGTTCACGCATTCACTATGCCAATATTCCAAATCATACATTTCATTATCAGACATTATAATTTATAAATGAATTCAACTACCACATGAATTTCAAGCATCTAATTATCATTTGATCAGAATAAAAATCATGTTAACACACATATCATCATGGTTAAACAATCACAACATTGCATACATATAATCATGTACAATAAGCATGAATAAGCAATCTAATAATACTATGAACGTAATTAATTTAACGTTCCTATCTATATATCAAATAAAATATTATGAAGGTCTAGAATCATTCCCACCTAAATCGCTAAATTCCAAATTACTTAAATTCCTCGTCACGCGTGGTAATCAACCTGTACACGTATATTACGTTTGTTAATATAATTACTCGATTATGAGTGTAGAGATATATACATATACATGTATATATATATATATATATGTATAGTGGTTGGATGTTTAAACTAAGTATATATATATATATATATATATATAATAACATATTTTAGTGCCTTGTGATATGATATAATGATGTGTATGGTATAACATAATATAATACAATATGTGATATATATATAAATAAATTATATAACACTTTGGTTGCTAAAAATAATAATAACACTTGGTTAAAAAGAAAATGTATGATACATATATATATATATAT
This sequence comes from Paratinospora sagittata, assembly GCA_035771175.1. Taxonomy (NCBI): domain Eukaryota; kingdom Viridiplantae; phylum Streptophyta; class Magnoliopsida; order Ranunculales; family Menispermaceae; genus Paratinospora; species Paratinospora sagittata. The sequence goes on from CM069605.1 coordinate 3,948,536, forward strand.
ATAATATCTTGATTGCTAAAAAAAATAATTAATTGAGTTGCAATGGTTAAAAAAATAATAATAATGTATTGTATGTATGATATATATATAAACATAATATATAACATTTTGGTTGCTTAAAAATTAATAAAAATAATAAAATACACTTGTATGTGTGACATTGTATGTATGATATATATATATATATATATATATATATATATATATATATATATATCATACAACATTTTAGTTGCTCAAAAATAATGAATATATGTTATATAACATTGTTAGTTGTGTAAAAGAAAAGAAAAGAAAAAGAAAATAAAATAAAAATCAATTGAGTTGCAGTAAAGAAGAGAAAAGAAAAAGAAAAATAAAACATAAAAATCAAGTGGGTTGCAGGCGGAAGGAAGAAAAACAGGGGAGAGAAAGAGAGAAAGAGGGGAAGGAAAAGAGAAGAAGAGACCGAGAGCAAGAGATCGGCGAAGAGAAGACAGAGAGCGGCAAGATCAGTGGCGGAGAAGAGTGCGGCGGCGAGATCAGTGGCGGAGAAGAGTGCGGCGGCGAGATCCGCGACGGAGAAGAGTGCGGCGGCGAGATCCGCGGCGGAGGAGAGTGCGGAGGCGAGATCCGCGGCGGAGGAGGGAAGAGAGGCGAGATCTGTAGCGGTGTGCGCTGGAAGAAAAGAAGAGAGAAGAAAAGAGGGTTTCGAAGCTTGTGCGTTGTTTTCGACGATTGGGTTTAAAGGGCGAGAACGAAAGATTTTCGGCGAGATGTCGGCGAGGTTTCGGTGACACGTTGGCGAGATCTCGGCGAGATTCCCGGATCTTGTTTGACATTTTTTTTTCTTGGTGAATCTTAGTAATTTCTTTTTCTTTAATTTTTTTTTTGTTTTATTTGTTGATCCTTAGTTATATGTTGATCTCTCAAGCTTACTGGATTTGTGGATCCTTTTGGTTTTTGATTGAATTGTTTGGTTTTTGAAACAGGGTATTACAATTTATCAGTGTTTTCGATGACTTGATCTTTACCTTTTGATTTAGTTCGATTCTTCAAGTTATCTCTTTTAATCGTTTTTCCTTGATATTGATTTATATGATTACTATGTGATCGATTCTGTTTTATCAGCCTTGCAATTGAAACAGGGTATTACATGTATTCTCCTCCATTATCAGATCTGAGCCTCTTCATCTTCCTTCCCGTTTGGGTTTCTATCATTTTCTTCCATCTGAGAAAGATATCTAGCACTTCATCTTTATGCTTCATGGTATAAACCCAAACATAGCGTAAAAAATCATCAATGAAAGTAACAAACCAACGTTTACTGCTCAATGAAGCATTTTGAGAGGGTCCCCAAACGTCGGTATGAACATAATCCAATGTTTCTTTTGTGCGGTGGATGACAGTTCCAAACTTGACTCTCGTTTGCTTGCCTAAGATACAGTGCTCGCAGAAGTCAAGTTTCCCTATTTTTGCACCTTTCAGAGAACCTTGCTTGATCAAGGTTTGAAGAGCTTTCTCTCCAACATGCCCGAGCCGCATGTGCCAAAGTCGGGAAGTGTCCGATGAAACATCATTAGAACTGGTGCAAGCTGAGATACTTTCGATTACTGTGTGTGCATCAAGGAAATAGAGATTTCCTTTCTGAGTACCCTTCATGGCCAAGAATGCTCCACGTACAACCTTCAGAACTCCACCTTTAATGGTTACCTTGTAACTGCTGGAATCAAGGACTCCTAGGGAGATCATATTTTTCTTCAGATCTGGGACATATCTGACTTCCGTGAGCCGTTTTGTTGTACCATCATGCATCTTAAGTCGTATAGTTCCAATACCCTTTGTTTGCCAGGTATTGTTGTTGCCCATGAGCACCACTCCTCCATCGAACTCATCCAATTTTGAGAACCAATGTCGATTCGGACACATATGATAGGAACATCCGGAATCTAATATCCACCTATCAGACTGATTGTCTATAGATGAAACTGAGAATGCAGAATTTTCTATAGCCTTCTGTGCCACATTTGCATCTGTCTTACCCTTATTTGGACAATCTTTCTTCCAGTGCCCCTTTTGTTGACAATAGGCACATTCATCATTTTTAAGACGTTGACGTGATGAAGGTCTTTGCCAAGGTCTGCTTGTGGTTGGGATTTTCTCCGCCATTAAGACCGAATATATGTATGACGCCGAAAAGTGCTTTAAAAACGATAAACGACTCCAACTAAGCTATATCAAAAACTTAGGAGCTGAATCTGCAGAAACTAATTGCACGGTTGGGTCCAGAAAGGTCGAAAATGGTGGAAACGAGTCTGACTTTGCTGAAATCAGACGAAAAATGAGCCGGATATGGTTGGTCAACTGCGGGCCGAAGCGGGCTGGGCAAACAGTATCGGGCCGGATAAACAATATCAGGCTGGATAAACAGTATCGGGCCATGATAAACAGGATCGGGCCAACTAAGCAGGATCAGGTCGGGATGAACAGTTGGTCGGGATGAACAGTCGGGCCCGAACGGGCTGGGCCGGATGAACTGCGTCGGGCAGAAACGGATCCTTGGGTCGGATCCAGGTCAGAACTTGGATCCGAATCGGATGAATAGCTCCGGGTGAACAGCATCGGTAAACGTTGTACAGGGATCAAACTTTGATCGGCTCCTAGGAACTCGTTTCTCGTCCGTTTTGCTCGCCGTTTATTGCATTGGACTCCTGGAAACAAGAGCTACCTCCACGGGTGATCAAAAAATAGTTTCGATCACTTTTACAGAATCTCAAAATTTCGACGCAGTCTCGAAAAATTCGACAGAGGGTCCATTTTTCTTCCAAAGCTTAACCTGTCTCTGATACCAATTTGTTATGCGAAATCGTGGTAAAGCATAAAAGAAAAAACAAGACAACAAATTTAACGTGGTTCGACAAATTGCCTACGTCCACGGGAGGCAGCAAACTTGTATTACTTCACTCTTAGGTGGATCTTACAGATTAGATCTCTTAAATATATCTCTCAGTAAAACATTTCTCAGGGACAAATTTCAAGAATGAAGTAAGACTCTATTTATAGGAGTATTCAGGGGCATTTTCGTAATTATAAAAAAATAATATTTTAATATAATCTTCGTTAAGCAATTCGACGCAGCGCGCCGAATTCTTGACCAACGTGGGCAGCCAACAACAACCCCTTGTCTTGAGGTGGACCCCACATAATTAGAATATTCCCTATAATTGCTGTAAGTAGATCAATTAGTTTATTTTTTTTGTACCTGTATATATTTTCTCCTCCAGAGAGAGATGAATACATGAAAAACTTCTCCACCATTGTTTTATGTCACACAGTATCCGAGCAGACATAAATTGATATACCTAATTCTGAAACTATTCATATAACTACAATCATGTTCTTGTTTTAATCCTAGATCTCTAGGGTTTGCTATATTTTTCCTTCTTAAATTATTACAATACACTTCCACTGCTACCCTGAATATATTTTTTTTTACGTTACAAAATGGTCAATGACCATCTGATAATGTCAAGATTGCTCCTGAGAAACTATCTGGTCGAACTAACTATGATGTTTGGGCTCGTATCGCTCGCATGTCCATTGCGAGCAAGAGAAAACTTGGCTATTGACAAATTCTCTACCCCCCTTTTTCATTCACAACCATCAAATATATATCTATTACAAAAACTAAAATTAAAGTTAGGATAATATCGTAATACCCCCCCTCAAGTTGGAACGTGAAGATCTCGAACGCCCAACTTGCAGAGTAGAAACTCAAATTTCGCTTTCCCCAACACTTTAGTGGAAACATATGACGGACAAATCATCCCTTTAGTCACCGCATCTCGAACAAAATGGCAGTCAGTCTCTATATGCTTTGTTGTTTCGTGAAAAACTGAATTTTGAGCAATGTACAACGCCGACTGACTATCACAAAACAACTTCATACTCTTCGGATGTCGCACACCCAAGTCGCTTAAAAGTTGGTTAAGCCACTTTAACTCACACACTGTTGCCGCCATTGATCTATACTCAGCCTCCGCAGACAATCTAGACACCGTTTGTTGCTTCTTGGTCTTCCACGACACAGGAGAACAACCAAGTAACACGAACCATCCTGTCAAGGAATGCCACGTAAGTGGACAACTAGCCCAATCCGAATCACACCACCCTTCTAGACGTAGGTCACTATCAGCACGAAGCAAAATACCTTGCCCCGGACTGTTCTTCAAATATCTCAGGACCCTGAGAGCTGCCTCCCAATGATCCTCACGAGGTTGTTGCATAAATTGGGACAAAATATGAACCGAATATGCAAGATCAGGTCTCTTCACAGATAAGTAAATCAATCTCCCTACAAGTCGTCTATACGGTGCCAGATCATCAAGGAATTCGCCCTTAGCAAGGGCAAAATTGTGATTTTGTTCCATAAGAAATGCCGCAGGCTTTGCTCTCAATAAACCCGTTTCAGAAATTATCTCAAGTGAGTATTTTCTTTGGCAAAGAAAAATTTCTTCTGGATTTCGGGCTACCTCTAGCCGTAAGAAATACTTCAAAACCCCCAAATCCTTCATATGAAAGCACCTGCCAAGGTAATCTTTAAAAGTTGTCAATGCAACCTTATCATTCCCTGCAATAATCAAGTCATCAACATAAACTAACACGTTGATCTGAGTCCTTCCCCTGCACAACCCAAATAAGGAATAATCTGAATAGGATTTCACAAATCCATAATTTTTCAACGTTGTTGACAGTTTTGCAAACCAACATCGTGGAGCTTGTTTCAGACCATACAACAACTTTTTCAACCTGCAAACCATGTTAGGATTTGTATTTTTGAAACCTGGAAGAACCTTCATATAAACCTCCTCACTTAAGTCACCATGAAGGAAAGCATTATGCACATCCATTTGATGTACCTCCCAAATTTTAACAGCAGCAATTGTAAGAAAATACGAACCGTCACCATTTTTGACACATGAGCAAATGTCTCGTTATAGTCAATTCCTTTCACCTGATGATTGTCATAGATCACAAGTCTTGCTTTGAGTCGCTCGATGCTGCCATCAGACTTATACTTAATTTTATATATCCACTGGCTCCCTAGTGCTGTCTTTCCGGGTGGAAGAGTTTCCATGACCCAAGTCTCATTGTCTTCAAGGGCTCGTATCTCCTTACCCATCGCATCTTGCCATCCCGAGTCTTTCATCGCTTCTTTAAAATGCTTTGGCTCATGTCCCGCTATCACAGCTACAAGAAAATTCCTATGTCTCACAGAAAAACGTTCACAATTCACAAAATATGTTATAGGATAGGGCGTACCTGAGGAAGAGGAAGTAGCGGATGAATTCTCAGATGGACTTATTTTTCGTATAGTATGAGTAACAAAATCACGATACCGTGTTAAAGGAGTTTTGACTCATTTTCTTCGCCCTAGTTCACTGTCAACTTCCACACCTTGCTCCCCCACCGTATTCTCCAGCCCCTCATCATGTACATCCTCATGTGCGAGCTGCTGCTCGGGCTGCACCGCAGCACCAGACCCCCCTCGAGGGTGGACGCTACTTCCAACCCCCCTCAAGGCACGCAAGACACTCATCGGCACCCTCATCCTCACTCCATGCCCCATCCTCATTGTGCGCCAGCATAGGAGTCACCACATTCCTTGGTTGGTTTGGCGCAAAAGAAAATTCTTTCTCAATGAACTTCACATCCCTCGATACAAAGTACTCATGTGTTTTTAAATCATACAATTTTCAACCTTTCTTCCCAAAAGAATAGCCAACAAAGATACATTTACGGCTCCTACTTGCAAATTTATCACTTTTGTGTCATTGATTATGAGTATAGCAAAAACAACCAAATACACGAATAGCATCATAAGAAGACACTTTCCCAAACAACATTTCATATGGCGATTTAGTCTTAAGTAAAGTAGAGGGTGTCCTATTAATCAAGTGACACGCTGCCAACACATATTCACCCCAAAATTTGATTGGTAAGTTCCCTTGAAATCTTAGTGTTCTAACCACGTTTAAAATGTGTTGGTGCTTTCTCTCAACCCTCCCATTTTGTTGTGGAGTCCCAACACAAGAAGTCTCAAAAATAACCCCATTATTTTGAAAATAATCATGCAAACAATTAAATTCGGTGTCATTGTCACTTCTCACACGTTTTATCACTTGTTCAAATTGACGTTCAACCATAGCAACAAAATTAAGAAACATAGATTCGACTTCTATTTTATTGCAAAGTAAACATACCCAAACTCCTCTTGAAAAATCATCTACTATTGTCAAAAAATATATAGCCCCACACGAAGAACGAGCCTTGTAAGGCCCCCACAAATCCAAATGAACAAGTTCAAAAATCCTACCAGCTTTATTCGTACTATTTGGAAAACTAGATCTAGGTTGCTTTGCATGCGGACACACATCACAAGATTTATTATTTGACCTACAAGAATGACTTACTGCCAGAATCATCTTCAATATTTTCTCCGACGGATGCCCCATTCGTTGATGCCATAACTCGAACGACGAATCACCATCCACTGTCAAGACCTTCACTTGAGGAACACCACGGAAAAGATAAAGTCCATCCAATCTTTCACCCACTCCAATCACCTTCCTCGTCGGTTGGTCCTGTATAACACAAATATTATTAGTGAATTGTACAACACAATTTGATTCATCGACTATTTGAGTAACAGAAATTAAATTGCATGTTAATTGTGGGACATAAAGCACAATTTGAAGCTTCAATCCTCCTGGCAGCACAACACTCCCCTATTGGTTTTCTTCTGCCGTGTTTCCATCCGGCAATCCCACCGGGCAGTAGTGCACCTTTCTCACATTCTTCAAAATAGACAAGTCGCACGTCACATGGTTCGACGCTCCTGTATCGATAATCCAACTAAAATTACTGTTCTTACCATGTAGCCGATCTTTTGTTTTGTCGAAGTTCAAAAATGCAAGAAGTTGCTGCAGTTGCGTTGCTGAAACACCCGCAAGACGCTGCACCCGCCAGCCCCTGCGAGTTCCCTGCGTGCTGCCCAGATGAAGTTCCAGCCCCGCCAGTTTTATGTGCTCGGACAGGCGGTGCACCATGCCCTCTGCCACGACCAGAACCTGCACGCCCACCTCCTCTTCCTGTCTGTCCTCCACCACGACCAGGTCCCTTTCCTCTGCGAGGTCGGTCCCCCCACCATTCGGGGAACCCGTGTAATTGAAAGCAAGAGCATTCGACGTCGCCTTTTCTATTACAATGAGTGCAAAACTTGTCAGTATTATCCACAAAACGAGACTTACCACGCGTATCAGGCTGAATTGCGAAGGCCATGATACTATCTCGTCCATCCTTGGATGCGGATAACTCTCCGCCATGCAGTCGTTCCGTTTGAATCACTTGTTGATATGCTCTATCAAGCGTCGGCAATGGCTCTTGTCTAAGCAGATTTGCTCGAATTGAAGCATATGCTCCATCTAGACCGATAAGAAAGTGATGTAGATAGTCATCTTCTCTCAGTTTTTCTACCTGCGTGACTATGCTACACGTGCAACCTTTACACTTACAAACCGGCACTTTCACATATGTGATCAATTCGTCCCAGATTTTTGACAAACGACCAAAATAAATGGCCACAGTCTCAGCGTTTCCTTGCTTGCACTCTCCCAAGGACGTTTTTAATTGACATATACGAGTACCGCTTACCACACAAAATCTATTTTTGAGATTGGTCCACAGGAGTTGTGCATCATCATATTCTCCAAGTGTCGACCGAACGGATGGCTCAATGGTATTGGTCAGCCATGACACCAACATCGAATGCACAGCTATCCAATCCTCAAGTTTCTCCTTTGCTGTTGGCTTCGGAACCTTCCCGTCCACAAAGCCAAATTTTCTCTTTGCCTTGAGCGAGGTTCGAATTGCCCTCTCCCATTCATCGTAGTTCTCACCACGTAATTGAATCGGGGTAATGATGTTTCCCGGACCGTCACTCGATCCAAGATGATACGTCATATCCACCCTTTTGTCACCCTCTTCGCCAGCCATGATCTCACGTGGAGGTTAAAGTACTAATCCAAGTTGCGCGCGAACCGAACGGAATGCGACGGTCATTTTTCACTGAAATCACTGTTCACTGGTTGAAAAGATGGATGCTTTATTTACTGTCAGCAATGATATTGCTTGTGCAGTTGCTGTGAACTCCAAGTAAGCTTCATAGCTGAACAAGGAAATATAATTGTTGGTTGCCTCTTGCTCTCCTCCAAGTAAGGAAAATCAACCGTAAAATGCAATCCTCGACTTTCATGCCTCGCTAATGCGCTACTAAACACAAGCTTTGCACAACTAACAAATCGAAGGCGGAGATGGCTTACGATGCAGCGGCGATGGAGTTTCGCAGATTGAAGGCGAAGACGAACTGAAGGTTTCGTCAAATTCAGACAGGATTTGCACGCCGTTGGATCGTCGTCACCATCGCGAACTGAAGGTTGGATCACCGACGTCGTTGGATCTTGATCTGAAGACATGATTTGCACGCTGCGGAGGTGATGAAGGCCGAGTTTCGCTGGATGTGCAGAAGCTCAGTGCGTTTCGACAAGAGCTTGGACGAGAACTCTCTCGCCAAATTTGGATCTGCTCCGGCGTGGATCTGACGGGAACTCTCTCGCCAGATGTGTTGTCGGGAACCTCTGGCGAACCTCGGAGCTCCGTCGATGAGATCTGGAGGAAAGACGGCGGTGCTGTGGTGGAAAAGACGAGAGAATCGTTGAAGACGCCGAGGAGAGGCTGTGGAGAGCTGGAAGCGAAGGCCGTAGATCAAGCTCGATTATACCACGCGCAGATTAGATCCTTGACGGAGCAGCTTTCGCAAGCGCAGCGGCTCCTCCGATCCACCACCTCCACCGGTGCCATCGCTCTGATACCATGACAAATTCTCTACCACCCTTTTTCATTCACAACCATCAAGTATATATCTATTACAAAAACTAAAACTAAAGTAAGGATAATATCGTAATAGCTATATTACTTGCACGAAGAAGGCCCTAGAGAAAACTAATGTTGAAGCATATGAAACTTGGGTGGAGGAAAATTGTATTGGATCCTTCAAGTACTACTTGATCTTCATATACTTTGTAATTTCTGCAGTAAGTTGCATTCCAAATTGTTCCTTTGTTGAATGACCAAAAGCTACTTCAGATATACTACTCTGTATTAATTCATTGGCTTCTTGACAATTTATTTTCAGGATCATGTATTGGGAATCATTTTCTCAAGTTGGTTGTTCCTGGTGGAATACTGGTTAGTTTCTTAGCTTTATTATCTCTTTTGTTGACTACTCCATCAAAGAATAATTTACAAATAAAGACCCAAAAACAGGCATGGTTAAGGCCAAGGTCACGGAATTTTTGTTGCTCTTTTCTCACCATTCTGTCTGAGAAGTTAAAAATGAACAATGAAGAAAAAGGTCATGGATTGAATTTTTCATTGCTGCTCCCAACTGTTTTTCATGGAGAGATCATCAAATCCTAGTTAGTCTATCAGGGGAAGGCTTGAGTTAAATGTTTAAAAGCGGAGAATGATCTGTTTTGTATACACTCTCTCAAACATTCTGTTTTTCCCTTCCTAATATCTCATCTAGCATCATATTGTTGAAAAAAGGAAAGCATTCCTCCATCTTTTAAGCAGATGAAATCAACCAATTTTGATTAGTCCCCTTCAAATGTGAATCATGTTTTTGAAAAGTGATGTAATAACTGTAAATTTGGCAAGTAGGAAAATATATCGCCCCTTGGGTGCTTCTCCTCCGACCCTCGAGTCAAACGCAATTCACCCACACCCATTAATCTTTAAAACATCTCTTTATACTCATAGTTAAATTTACTGCTTTTCCCCTCCTTTAATCTAAACCTCTCTCTTTCTAATCCCCTTCTTCTTATTCCTACCAACTCTTTATTTTTTCACAGAACTTTTACCCCACTAAAATATGCCCTACTTCTCTAAAAAGTGTGTTCTTTACTTTCTATTGTAATATTTGATTTGAGTAGGATTGTCGCCCAGAATGTAGATTATTACTCCAAACATCTCGGCCACTGTCCACTGCTTCTGAACAAACACCACTACCATACCTTATTATGTATAATTGCATTAGTTTTAACTGTTAAAGAATTTCTTTTCGTGAAAATCATCAACTAAAGAATATGAATATTCACATTAAATTATTAATAATTAATAAATTAAAAGTAAAACGTACTTCAATCCATAACGATGTATTTTTTTTTAAAGTCGTGCAGTTTGTCTTCAAGATCAATACGTTTCTTCAAGAAAATCTTTTAACTTCTCTCTGTACTCTATATTTTGTGACGAGACATCAGAAATAAAATAATAATAATACTTGATCTGAGGACCATAATTATTTTTTATAAATAACTTTTTTATTATTTATTTATATATCTATTTTAGTTTATCATAAAAATAAAAAATATCATCTAAATCTCTACACATTAAAAGTCTACATTCTATCACATATATTAAAACTTAAATTATTTATAATTACATCACTTTTAATTTAACTTAACCTTATTTCACCGCTATGGACTTCCCATTCCTCTTGCAAACATTAAACCAAAATATAAGAGAGGCACAACACATATTTTCTTTTTATATTAAAAAAAAAAAATGCTTTTCATGACTAGTAGTCGGGTACGAGAAAGAGGCGGAGATTTAAGGGGTTATATTCATGGCCCCTGCGATTAACGTGGTCGTACATCTTGATCATGTTCTGGAGATCTTCATCAGTTTCGACAGTGATGAGGAGGTCGAGACCATGATTTGGTAGTTTGTACTTGAGAGTGACGGACGGGTGGTAGGGTGATAATCTGAAAATAACCTTGGAGAGGCGGTGGAAGAGATCAGAGTAGGAGCAGTGGCGCTCCACCGTGATAAGGTGATTCTTGCCACCGCTGTAGCTGCTGTTATTGTGTTCGTCGAACACGATCTTACCGAAACAACTGCATAGGAGGTGTACTTCAGGTGCTGCCTTCTTCTTTTTCTTCTTCTTCTCCTCCTCCTTCGATATTGGATTATTATTCTGTGAAAGAATACAGGTGTTGGTGGGATGAGAAGGCTCGTGCTCGGAGTCATCAGACGAAGAACCATCGGAAGTAGAATTGGACCTGGGCTGATGTGTGCTCGTAGTACCAGAGAACTCCATAATTATTAAATCAACGACGAATGATGGTGAAACACTTCCTACCCCTCACTTCGTTGGACATGTATATATACACACCAATGACGGAACCAAAGTGACAGTGCTGCTGCGTTGCTTAATTACGAAGGAAGCTTCTAGTAAAAAAGAAAAAGATAAAAGTGTATTTAGTCGGTAAGAAGTTTTTTTTTTTTTTTTGTAAAAATAGTAAAAAAAAATTTCAAAAACTTTTATCTTTTAATGTTTGATTGGCACCAAAAAAAAAAATAGCAAGAAAAAACTTCAAAAAAAAATTCTCGGACCTAATCTTTTTTCACCATAATTTTTAGCTAGAGGGGTGGAAAAAAAAAAAAAAATTTATCGTGACAAAATTTATTTACACTAAATTTGAATAAGTTGTAATTATATAAATAAATAATTAACTAATAACTAACGAAATATGTGGAGCTAAAACATTTCTCTCAATAGTTCGGAACAAAGGAAAGAGAAATGTTGGGTTCCATGGCATCCCTTAACATGATGAAAAGCTAAATAATGGGGTAATGTTGGGTTCCATCGCATTATACATTTTGAGTAACGGGGTAATACACTTGAAAAACACGCATTTTTTTAAAATACCTTTAAGCGTTGGTGCATTCCTTTGAATGACATAATCAACGCATGATTTAAGTGATCCAATAACTTTTAAGGATAATGTCAAAAATATTCGTAAAAAAATGTGTTATTAAAGCATTCCTAAAATAAATTTGCTCTTAGCTTAGAACAATAATGCATTACTTTCCTTTGAAAAAAAAAAAAAAGCTCATGCAATGTACAGAACAAAAAACCAATTCATAAAATTCTCTCCAATATGCATGCCATCAATTAATTGTGAATTTTAGGCAGCGGGGGAATCAATTATCAACTTCCATTACAACTATAAATTGGCATGCGACTTAAGAAAAATTTACTGAGGCCTTTGATACTTGGCATCGAAAACCCTTGGATTAGCTATGTGTATTGAGCAACTCTATGTTGATTTAAAGGGCTGGTTCACATTTTTTGAGCATATTCCTAAATCTTGCTAAATTAGGATCCTCCTTAAATATGTAACTGTAAATTTCAATGTATAAATTAGTGGAATTGGACCGACTAGTTGTATATGTAGTTGCTTAATTTTTTTAAAAAATATCAAAAATATTGAAATTTTTACGTCAATTGTTACAAATATGATAGGTTAAACATCTACGTCAAATTTTTAATTTTATTAAAAAATATGTTATTTTATAATAGGTCAATTTTTATTTCTCCTTTGAAAAAGCAATCTGAATGACCTTTGTAGAATCCCAATTTAACAGTTGTCTTTAATTTTGATTGGCTGTTAATTAATGTTACTAAAAAAATGCCAAAGCCTCCATCAGTCTTAGTCATGCATCCTTTAATTAAGAATCTTAGGTAGCTTTAAAAAAATAAAAGATAAAAAGCCAAATTAAAATAGTAGGGGAATATGATAAAGATTGGAAAATCACGGAAAAACTCCACTAATATGATAAGTACAAATATTCATGTGATCTAAAGGACTCTTGTGTATGAGTACTCAGTCTCGAAGTATACCACCCATGTTATATATCTTATTATAACTACATTGGAACATATGATTAATTCTCTTGTACATGAATAATAATGACGATATTACATATATGTAAAAGTCCACATCTTTCAAATGTGAATTTCACATGATTTATAAAGCTAAACAGATAAATATATATATATATATATTAACCAAAAATAGCTATTATGAATGATAATATACAAGGTCTCGTTTGATATAACTTTTTACAAAGTGCTTTTTGGATCAAAAGTTAGCACGAAAGATTTTATAATATTTGCGGATGAGACTAGCTTTTTTATCATGCTTTATGTAGAAGCATTTCTTAAAAAAAACATCATTTTTGTAAAAATTGTATTAATTGAAGCCTAAGCCACTGATCAAAAGGCATTCCTGTTACAGAAATTTAACAATTGATTAAGTAGCACAGGGCGAGATAAATCGTAACATTTTCTTAAGAAAAAAATAAAAATGTCTTTTGATGGGAATGTAATAAGAAATTTAAGAGCATGAAAATGACAAAATAGAAAATAATGATTAGAAAGTAGTACTTATAAGTTAGAAAGGAGGAAAGAGTAATTAAATAATTAAATAAAACAGTGATAATAAATTAAGGTAATTTAGAATGTGATCATCAAATATTTTAAAATAAAACTAAATAGTCATAGCATAGTAGTATGAAATTGAATTATATTTATGAGCTTTTTTTTTTTTTTTTTTCAACCAATGGCTCAAATTATTAGCTCACAAAGAGTGTATCTCTTCAAGGTTCCAAATGGGTGTTGCTAAGGCTCTATACTCATGGAAACGCGGGTTGGAAACACAAATTTTTCATATATATTCATACCAGGTTAAATCAGATGAAGATGCACAATACACAATATATGTCTAAATTCTCATGTAATTCAATTAGGGATACAATTAGGTCGGGTTGAGTCGGGTCAGGTTAGGTTTCTGCCTCTTAACCTACCCGACCCTATGAGGTCTAGTTGAGTTGGTTGGGTTGACCCTCCATTAAATAGTTCAATTTTTTTTAAAGCTTAATAAGTGCTATTTAAGATTATATTAGTAATAAAATATGTTTGATTATTATGTATCCAACTTATAAAATATTATTTAAGCTTTAAAAGATTTTTTTAGGAAAACTCATATATGTACTAGTCAAACTACTCTTAAACTTAACTTATGAAAATGAGAATGATTAAGGAGTTAATGAGATTCTATGGAGAATGAGTGTCTCTCATTCTTTCCAACAAACACTGTGGACTAAAATGAGAACTTTTCTCTTTTAGTGTCAAACACTTATCTTATCATATTCTTCTTACTATCTAACCGAGCAATTTAAGAAAAATGGTTGAGGCTTGAGGGTTATGGGCCTTCTTAATTAGATGCCTTGTATGTAATATTTTTTTAATATTTTTATTATATATACATGCATACATACATACATATATATATATATAAATTTTAAGAGGGTTGGGTCGGGTTGCTTAAAAATTAACTCGACTAACCCGACATATCAATCAAACCCGACCCAATCCGAAATGGTCAGGTTTGATCAAATGGGGTCGGGTCGAGTCGATCGAATTGTTTACACCACTAAATTCAATGACCCCCGAGCTTTCATAGATGTTTAGAAAAAGAGTAATTCTATAAGTATTTTTAATGTCAACGTTATTTTTTAATGCTAGCACTGAAAACATTATACAGTACATACATATTCTTAAAATATTTAAGAAAACTAAATATCGGTATCAAAAAATAATGTTAGCATTCAGCGCATATAAATGATCAAAAAATATATCCTCGACACATAATTTTAACACAAACAACTTTTAATGAATGTACGATGTCTTTTGAATTATATTATGATTCGTGATTTGACGATATCTATTGTATTATATAAGCTGTGTGCTGAAAATATGTATAAATACCCCTCATTTTCCGATGAATCTTTCATATTATTATTATTATAAGCAATTTAGGTGATATCTTCGTGTCAACTTTTAGGCACCGCAAACATTAATTTATCTTAAACAAATATTACTAAAGGATATAATAACATCTAACTCAACGGTCGTGAGCGTTTGTACGTGTGAGTATAGCACAAAAGCTTCGCCCCTGAGCAAAAGGAGCAAACCATTTCACTTACCTTGCCAAGTGAAGATAAAGTCTATCCCAAAACTCTGAGGCCAAGACCGAAGAAATTCCTCCCACCCCGTCAAACCCATTGGTGATTTCTCTTTACCTTATTAATTTAATCTAAATAGTTTTTGAAGTTTCTTCATGGAACGGTGTGATAATGATAATGGTCCTAGTGAGACTTGCAGACATTTGGGTCTATAATATTCTGCCACACCACTTGCCAATATATATATATATGTATAACGCCTATTTGGAATATTTTATAGTAATGTATAATGTTATGTTCTAAGATCACGAAGAATATACAAATCAATATTGCTTTCAAGCTGCTGATTAATCTTATATATGATCACTAGTGCATGTGCATGTGTAAATATTATTATTATTTTGTGAAAAGTTACACATATCTTAATGGAAGTATTTGTAAGAATGTAAATACTCGGCCAGATTGAAAGAAACAGTAAAGGGATTGAGGCGTGCAGGCACTGGCCTAAAGCAAAAATCTCCCCGGTATCCCAGTTCTACGAGCGTTCACTTTTCAGGCTACAACAATTCAATCAATCGAAGGGTACTCAAAATAGATCATTAACAACAAACTTAAGTAACAGTATTGTTCTTTTGAAAATTCAAATTCATAGCACAAGCTGCAACGCTCACTTTTTAACGTTGCAACGCTTCACTGTCTGATTTTTTGTAGAAATTCTAGTTAGTGTATAACCGCAATGCTCACTTTATAGAGTTGCAGTGAGTTGCGGCTCTCTACTTGTTGAAATTTTAACAAAATTTTTGTTGGTGCATGTAGAGCACCACACTCACTTTACAAAACTGTAGTTTTGGACTTGTTTAAAATTTTCACGTTCAACTATATATGTTCCAACTATACTTTAGGTAAGATTGTCTTTTTTATTTGAACTTAATTGATTATTGGTTTTTGAAAAAAGATATAAATATCTATTAATATGAGTGGAAGGACAAAAAAATGTTTTTCAATACAACAAGTACCGAAGCAAGGTAGAGAGTAGAAATACTGATGATAAGAATTAGATAAAAATAAATAATAAGAGGTAGAGTGTCTTTAGAAGTAGAGGGCAGAAATATATATTACCCCCTAACTCTCATTGAGTTGATAAACAATCTTATGAAACATTTGGTTAGTAATTGGAACAATTGTGTTTGGTTGTTGATTTAAAAACAAAAATTGAATCAAAAAACTAAAAAATTTAGGAAACAAAAAAGTTAGGAAAGAATCTTTTTATCATTTTCGGAAAAACTATATGTTTTCTTAATATAAAGTAGAAAATTGTTTCCCAATACAACTCATCAAAATATATTTTTGTGTTTTTAAAATTTTAGATACAAAATACGCAACCAAATGGAGCATTAGTTTGCTGCAATCATTTTAATTAGAGGTGTTCATAGTTATGGTTCGGCTAAAAAAAATCTTAAACTATAACTCAATAAGACCCTTTGACTTGAACCCAATGACTTTAAATAATTGTACATAATTTGATATAATGTTTTCCTTCATATTATTTATTATAAGTATTTATGTGATTTAATTACAATAGGTAGACCCTAATATAAAATAAAAAATGATAACTAAAGCAATAATTAACTTTGACCTGATTGGAACTTAATTGGATTCCCAAGCTAATTCAGTCCAACCGGATTAGATTTACAAACCCAACCCAAATAATTGTTTGGGTTACTTGGGTTGGTGATCAGTCGGATGAGCGCCACCAGTAGTGTTGATTGTGATGACTTGCGTGAGTGCATGACATATGTAATGTAATGGGAATTATGCTCATTCAATTAGTAACGTTTTTCAATAGAGAGGAAATAAATTGAAGTTCGATTTCTCCAACTCCCAAAGCATCAAATAGCTAAGAATCGAGGACTTGGGACTACCATATATTCTCTTCATTAATATTTGTTCAATTAATCTACTCTCCATCCAAAGCGATCGAGTCAGAGGAATTTGAAGAGGCCGGCCAGGGAGGGTCGTCGCTTCTAATACTACTACTACTACTACTTTTCCTTCTATAAATACAAGCCAACTAGGTTTCCTATTTCTTGCACCTAATTAAAACTACTAAGCCAAACGTACTTGAAGATTGTTAACTTTTACTGCACAGTACTGAAAAATGGGTGGAAAGGGAAGTGGTGGTAGTGGCAGTACCGGCGGAGGAAAAGGTGGCGGTGGAATTGGTGGAAGAGGTGGCAATAGTGGTGGCGCTGGTGGAAACTCTGGAAAATCAAGTGGAGGAGGCTCTGGATCAATGAAGGCTCCTGGTGGGGAGGGCAATATCTCAAGGGCTGCTTTTGAGACTAATCCACAGGGTTACTTTGCTGATCTTCATGCCAATGAGAAGGCCAATAAGTAAAAGAAAATATAAATATGGGGCATATAATAAAATGTTTTGGTTATGGGTTGAATGGTTTTCTCTGTTGGCTTTAGTAGTTAATATCAATATATATCCTATCAGTTATATTATCTTGCCTTACATGTCTTGATAGTCTATTGTTAGACTATTAATATTTCTTGCTTTCTTTAATTTACATTTTCTCTTATTTCTTTTTTCTACTGTGGTTTTGAGCAGATGTTAGTAAAATGGTGGCAATAGATCTCTATATCTCATCAAAATCTCAATCAATTTTTTTTTAACTTTTGCTGTTTACTGAAAAGCTTGGAACAAGCAATTTTGAGGAAATTTGAAAAAGTAGACTTAAGAAATTTTAATTATATCGTGATATTCCTATAGTACTTCGCACTATTAATTTCTTTCTCTCTTTTCTTTTTTCTTATTTAATTAGTGGAAATTAGATCTTTAAATGATTCCAAAGAATCTATGGCATGAGTCAAAAGCACTCCTAAATTACTGCAATTTGCATGACTTTCTAGGTTTTGTATCTTTTGAATATTAATATACAAAGACTTGGGATATATTACTAAATTGGCTTTATTCTGTAGAAGTTTATGGAATAATGTGCTTCCTACTTTTTACATTTATAATCAATAACAAAGTGCTCTAACAAATGGTTTAGACAGGGAACTATCGTAGAAACTAATGATCTTAGGTGTTTTTGGTAGCCAGAAAAAATAAAATCTTCTGATTAAGCCAAAAAGCTGAAAAAAAAATTTATTAGTCCCTTGGATACCTTTGATTTAATTTAAGATTATGATGTAATTTTCTGTATCTAAAAATTTAAAAACAAAGAAAATCTATTTGGTTGAAGGAAATTTGAAAATAATTTTTTTATTTTTTGTAAAAAAAATAAAATGTTCTTAAAAAATAATGAAATATTTTTTTCTAAATTTTCTATTTTTTAATTGAATCTAAGCTTTTAAATCACCAACCAAACACCTCTTTAATTTTCTTATCATAATTTTTCTATACAACACAGGCTCAGATTCTCCCTCTGAGTTGGAGCTTACTCTGCAAAATTAAGTGAGAAATTAAGAACTTTCCATTCAAACATAAAACCAAATTAAAATTAAAGCAACTAAGTTTATACCAACTCACATGTCAAGCTCTAGAGTGATATAAGGGGCTCTTGTGTATTTCATTATACCAACTAAGTTTATAACTGAGTCTCTTAGTACCATCCATGTTATTTATCTTATTATAACTACATTGGAACGGAAGATTAATTCCCTTCTACATTGGTAATTATGATATTACATATATTTACAAGGCCACATCTTTCAAACGTGCATTTCACATTATTTATAATAAAGCCAAATAGATTAAAAAAAGAAATAACCAAAAATAGCTATTATGAGATCGAGAATCTTAAAAAGATTGGATTTTTAGAGGTGCGATTCGGTGAATCTAGTGGTACAAGTCAAGATTAATGACTGAAAATTGAAGAGAGTAGATTGATGTGATGTGTGAAAGGAGCTGAGTTTTTCTTTTTCTTTCCATCTCAACTGCGGCCTTGTAGGAACCTACACTTCAGTCGTCGCTATCATATAAGTTCATTTATTTTATATATATATATATATTTTGGCCTCTTTGGATATTATTATAAAAAGGTAAATATTAAATTGACTGTATTATAATTATTATTGAGGTGAGAAGAGGATTGTTTGACGAGGGGATGCCTCTCATATTACGCCCCTGTAATTGCATTGTAATCAATTTAACATTTTCCATATAGAAAATCTTAGGATATATAACTAAGATTAATGACTTTTTATAAAGTTCTTGAAATGTGCTTCCTACTTTACACGTCTGCATTAAACAAGTGCTAAGATAAGGAATGACATCCATAATAATGATCTTAGAAGTTATATAGAGATCGTACGCTAATTAGATTTATCTATAATTGTTTATAACTATACGTAATGACATTTTGAGAGATACATATTTTCTTTTTCTTTTATTATCGGTTTTTTGACGCGTGAATATTCCCAATTCCTCACCCTTAGCTTGGCAAGGCGTTTAGTGGGTTGGCTTTCCCAAGAGGATAGAGGTACATATTTTCACAAATAATGTATAGATACTAATCTAAGATCCCGGTGTATAATATGTGCAAGGGGGAATCTATGGCATGAGCTATAATAATTTCTAAATTAATGCAACTTGCATTTGGAGGAAAAAAAAAATGATCAAAACTCCAATCACTTGACTTGACTGGTCACACTCCGTAGTGATTTAAATAATTAGTTGCCCACCTGTAATTAAAATGATTTTTTTTAGGGTTTTGTTTCTTGTGGATATTAATATTCAAAGTCTGGATAACTAAAACGACTTTGTGTGTGTGTAACGTTAATGGAATATTCCTTCCCACTTTGTTCCATAAAGAATTAGCTTTTAATCAAATAGTACAGATGAGATATTTTACGATCACTTGCCACTATATTAATTGATTAATAATTATACATTTTTCTACAAATAATTAACTAGAGTGGAATTTGCATGCATTGTGCGTTATTTCTATTATTTGTGGACAAAATCTCGAATTTTTATGATTTAAGACTTTTTTTTGTTCAAAAGTAAAATTACGATAACATGGCTTAAATGAGTATAATTTTGGTTATAATTTTGCCCTTTCACGAAAGCTAAACAAAAGGCTTGACATACTTTTTTAAGTCAAAAGAGCAAAAGCAAAGCAAACAAAGGCACCTAACAATGCATAAGAATAAGAAGGAAACCAAAGAACACACACAAACAGTACTACTAACAAAGTAATTAACAACAAAGACGAAGACTGCATTATTAAATAATTTCCGAAGCCGATTCACGGTGGTTGCGCGGGAGATCATCAAGCTTCCGATTCAGTACTACTGCTCAATTAATTAGTTTCATCTGTGGAAACTTGTTCTGTCATTATTGCAGTACTACTCGCGAGAACAACATGCTCTGGGAATGGTTTCAGGACATGAGTGGAAGCCCTGTTGCGTGGTCGATGCAAAGTGTTCCAGGCCGAACCGATTTCTGGAGTTGTTGAACCTGTAGCGGCTCCAAATTTGAAAAATCCCCAGAATTATTCCGAACCAGTGCCGTCTGAAACCTACAGTTGGGATCATGGATGACTTGAACCTGAGCTCGATGCAACACCGGTGCGGTTACGGCTTCTTCTTCAGAGCTTACGTTCATGGCCGCACAGCTGTGAAAGAGTTCCAATGGAATTACATAAACAAAAAATAAAATAATAACAATAATAATTAATGACAGAAACTTATTTACATCAATTAGCAATTGCTAGAAACCATGGGTATGATTTTTGGGTTGTAAAAGCATTTCCCTAATTGAAGAATGCTAGGAGGTTTTAATACAAAGCGAATAACAATGTTTTGAATTTTTGGGAAATTAACAGAAATTTACCAAGAAATATTTGAATCCGCGGCAGATTGCAAGCCAGTTGATGATGCTCCGGGCACTACTTCTGATTCCAAATTATCGTCAGATCCTGAGGCAATGACCCTATCATCAGGACTAATTGGCAATTTTAATGGAGTAGTAGTTTTTTTGCTGTGTGTCTCTAAAGGGAAGAAATGAAGAAGGAGGTGGTAAGGTTTGAAAAAAGAAGAGGAGTAAATGTCATAAAGTTGGATCATATTTCGAAGATCTTCATCGTTAGTGAGAGAGACAAGGCAATTGGGACGATCGTAATCGAGACTGTATTTCACAGTGAATGAGATGCTGCCATTGAAAAGCGCACGAGAGAGGTAAGACAAGAAGTGGGAGAGACATGAAGGGCGATGATCCATTATGACAGCGCGGCTCAGACCGCCTGCGTAGGATTGCAGATTACGGCAAGGATAGAAGTAAAAATGACCGCCGGTTCTGCACATGAGACGAAGCTTAGTTCTGTCGTCACACTTGCTGATGCCGCTGCTGGTGTGGAAACTTTGGTTTGGATATTCTTGAAGATGATATCTGGGGAAGAGATAGACATGAAGAAAGCGGTGCCTAGTGTTATAAGGATCAAAGCGGTCGTATTCTCTGAACATGTGTTGTAGGTCTTCATCGGTTACAACAGTGATGAGGGAATCGATAGCGGTAGAAACAATGAAAGTATGGTACTTGAGAGTGAAGTTGAAGTTGTTGTTGTTGAGGCCACCGGCGAAGAGGTTGGCGGAGAGGTGGTGGAAGAGTTTTGAAGCGGAGAAGTAGCGATTCACGGTGATGATGCGTTTCTCGCCGCCGTAGTAAGTTTTGGGGTTACAGTGATTTTCGTCCTTAAATCTGCCGCCGTAACTGCACAAGAGGTTGATTTCAGGGGAAGGTGGTGGCGGCGGCTGTATAATTAGTTTGTCTTTTGAACTGCTTTTGTTTATCCAACACATACATTTTCGTTTCACTGAAGGCTCCTCGTCGTCGTAGTAGTCAGATGAGTGATCGGAGTCGCAGCGCCGGTGGCAAAGCCTAAAAAATGAAAACATGGTTGTGGTGGTGGCGAAGAGGAAGTGGACACCACCCCGCTGTTTCTACTTGGACTAATTTATGGAGAGAAGAGAGATGCGTTTCTCGTTATTAATAATAATAATAATAATAATAATAAACAAATATCGGTGAGGGTTCGTACACGGTCCCCCTCCCCCCTCCCCCCACCCCCACATGCCACATCCCACATCCCACGTCCCCCATCCCATCTAAATAGCTTTTGAAGTTTCTTTATGGAATGGTGTGATAATGATAATGGTCCTAGTGAGACTTGCAGACATTTGGGTCTATAGATAAAGCGCCTATTTGGAATATTTTATAGTTATGTATAATGTTATGTTCTGAGATCACGAAGCGTATACAAATCAATATTGCTTTCAAGCGGCTGATTAATCTTATATATGATCACTAGTGCATGTGCATGTGTAAATATTATTATTATTATTATTATTATTATTATTATTATTTTCAGAAAAAGTTACACATATCTTAACTGAAGTACTTGTAAGAATGTAAATATTAGCTGAAAGAAATAGTAAAGAAATTGAGGCAGGCAGGACACTCGCTTAAAGTAAAAATTGCCCCTATTCACGAGTGTTTACTCTTCATGCTACAATAATTCAATCGAATCGAATGGTACTTAAAATAGATCGTTAACAGCGAAATTAAGTAACAATATTGCTCTATTGGAAAACTTGAAGAATTTGATAGAAAGAATGAGTAGAACGAAAAAAAAAAAATCTCAAAAAAATTCAATTGACTGAGATAATAGAAAGAGAGAAAATTCTTGGTTAATTTATATTATTTTAAAAAAATTAATGAGTTAAAATAACTGAAATTGTACATAAAAAACGTAAAGTGATTTCATCCCTTATCCCAAATGTGCAAAAAGTGAGAATTGCGGCTTGTATAATAAATTTAAATTTTTTTATGTTTTATCGCACAAGCCGCAACTCTCACTTTTTAGCGTTGCGCCGCATCACTTTCTGATTTTTATAAAATATTCTAGTTAGTGTATAGCTGCAATACTTACGTTATAAAGCTCTTGTTGGTGCATGTAGAGCGCCACACTCACTTTATAAAACTGTAGTTTTGGACTTGCTTCAAATTTTCATATTCAACTATATATGTTCCAATGATGCTTTGGGTAAGATTGTCTTTTTTATTTGAACATAATTGATGATTGTTTTTTGAAAAAAGATATAAATATCTATTAATACAAGTGGAAGGACAAAAAATGTTTTTCAATAGGAAAAGTACAGAAACAAGGTAGAGAGTAGAAATATTGATGATAAGAATTAGATAAAAATAAATAAATAATAAGAGGTAGAGCGTCTTTAAAAGTAGAGGGCAGAAATATATATTACCCCCTAACTCTCATTGAGTTGATAAACAATCTTATGAAACATTTGGTTAGTAATTGAAACAATTGTGTTTGGTCGTTGATTTGAAAACAAAGATTGAATCAAAATACTAAAAAATTTAGGAAACAAAAAAGTTAGGAAAGAATCTTTTTATCATTTTTGGAAAAACTATATGTTTTTTTAATATAAAGTAGAAAACTGTTTCACAATACAACTCAACTAAACACATTTTTGTGTTTTCAAAATTTTAGAAACAAAAAATGCATCGGAATTGCAAACCAAATGGAGCATTAGTTTATCATTATAATTAGGGGTGTTCATAGTTATGGTTCGGGTTTCATATATTTAAATAGCAAAATAATCTATTGTAGTTGGGCTAAAAAAAATCTTAAACTAACTTAACTCAATAAGACCTTTGACTTGAATCCAATGACTTTAAGTTGGTTCTAATTGTACATAATTTGATATAATCCACAAGGTTACTTTGCTGATCTTCATGCCAATGAGAAGGCCAATAAGTAAAAGAAAATATAAATAATTATATATATAGGGCATATAACAAAATGTATAAATCTATAGTTTAGGTTTATATATATGTTGTGGCTATGGTTTTTTTCTTTTGGCTTCAGTAGTTAATATAAATATATATCCTATCAGTTATATTATCATGCCTTACATGTCTAGATAGTTTATTGTTAGACTATTAATATTTCTTTCTTTCTTTAATTTACTTTTTCTCTTATTTCTTTTTTCTACTGTGGTTTTGAGCAGATGTTAGTAAAATAGTGGCAATAGATCTTTAGATCTCATCAAAATCTCAATTTTTTAACTTTTCCTGTTTACTGAAAAGCTTGGAACAAGCAATTTTGAGGAAATTTGAAAAACTAGACTTAAGAAATTTTAATTATATCGTGATATTCCTATAGTACTTCGCACTATTAATTTCTCTCTCTTTCTTCTTTCTTATTTAATTAGTGGAAATTAAATCTTTAAATGATTCCAAAGAATCTATGGCATGAGTCAAAAGCACTCCTAAATTACTGCACTTTGCATGACTTTCTAGGTTTTGTGTCTTTTGGATAATAATATACAAAGACTTGGGATATATTACTAAATTGACTCTTTATTCTGTAGAAGTTTATGGAATAATGTGCTTCCTACTTTTTATAACTTATAATCAATAAAATTATGATCTTATTAGGTGTTTTCGGTAGCTGAAAAAATGAAAACTTAAATTTATTAGACTCTTAGGATGTATACAATTTTTTATATCTAAAAATTCAAAAACATAACTTACAATACAAACTTACGACACAACAGTACTGAAGAAGTACAGAATTAACATTCATGAGAAGGGAACACACAATTACACAAACAACAAAAACCCAATAATTATTCACGGTGTTTCTGAGATCAAGGTTCTGATATCACTGCTTCATTAGTGTCACCATTAGAATTAAGCTTGTCCTGCACTTGGAAGCAGATCATCATTTGGAGAACTTTTCACGGATGAAACGAGTGGAATTTCCCCTGTTGCGTGGTCGATGCAAAGTGTTCCAGCCCGAGCCATTTGTTGCATTTTCTGAACCTGAAACGGATCCAAAGGTGATAAATCCCCAGAATTCTGAATCTTCTGCATCTGAAACCTGCAAATCGGATCTGGGACAACTTGAACCTCACCTCGATACAACACGGGCTCAGATTCTTCCTTAGAGTTTGAGCTTACTCTGCAAATTAAGTGAGAAATTAAGAGCTTCCATTCAAACATAAAACCAAATCCCAACAGTTTTCGCTTAAAGTATATTTCTATTCTTCCATACAAGAACAGGTGAGTAGAAAAACTTGAGAATACAATGAAGCCTCATTAAACTATGTATTAATTTCAACCACAACTACGGAAACTCTAAAAATTAGAATAAGATTATGTAAATTAAAAGCAAAAAAATGGAGCAGGAAGACACCTATTCATGTAAATAGATATGTCTATTTGATTAAAGGTACCTTTTTAACTGTTAGGTATCCCTCTACCAATAGACACATATAGATTCACAGTATCTTAAGCAACCATTCATCGCATTCTTTCTCCGTAAATAAAACATTGTGATCAAATATTTTCCACCAACAAGTACTTCCTTAAAACTAAGTAGTAATAGAAATTTACCCAGAATCCGATTCCGATGGGGCAGCTTCTTCAATTGTCTCTAAGGGGAAGAAATAAAGGCGGAGATTGAAAGGATTGGAACCAGAAGAAGAGTAAATATTGTAAAGATCGATCATATTCCGAAAATCTTCTTCGGTACTAAGAGATACCAGGCAATTCAGACCATCACAAGGAGAATTGTATTTCACAGTGAAGGAAGTGTCGCCATTGAAGAGGACACGAGAGAGGTGGGAGAAGAGCTGGCCGAGAGAGGAAGGCCGGCGATCCATGACCATGATGCGGTTCACACCACCAACGTAAGCGTGCTGCGAATTGTGGCAAGGATAGAAGTAAAACCGACCTCCGGTTCTGCACATCATTCGAAGCTTCGGGTCACCGGTCACCCTCGGTGGCGGTGGCGGTGGCGGTGGAAGCTTTCTCGGAAAAGTACTATTTTTATCAGTTTGATCTTCTGGGTGGTCATTAATCTCGTTGAGGATAAGGAAGACTCGGAGATATCTGGGACTATTGTAAGTGGTAATGCGATCGAAAGCTTTGATCATGTGTTGGAGATCTTCATCGGTTACTACAGAGATGAGGGAGTTAGAAGATGAAGAAGAAGAAAGATAATATTTGAGAGTGAATGAAGTTGACGAGTCGTTGCCGAAGATGGTGGTGGAGAGGTGGCGGAAGAGTTTTGCGGCGGAGCAGTGGCTGTTCACGGTGACGAGGCGGTTGTCGCCGCCAGTGTACTTTTGGTGGCTAGAGGAATCGTTCTCGTTCTTAAAATGGCCACCGTAACTGCACAAAAGGCAGATTTCAGGTGAAAGGCGTGGCTGCTTTGAATTGCTCTTGTTTAACCAAGGCATGCATTTTTCTTTTAGCGACGGCTCTTCGTCGTCGTCGAACGAGTCGTAAGAGTTGCTGTCATTGTAGAGGGGATTGCGAGGCTGAACCGGCCGGCGGCGGCAGCTGTGGCAGAGCCTAAGAAGTGGAAACATGATTATGGTGGTGGTGATGGATGAGGAAGAGAGGAAGAGGACTATAGCTATATGGAGGAGAAAATAAGTGCATCTGCAAGTTTTGTTTTAGTTTATTCACTTTAGAAAATACGATTTTTGGAGATGCACATTTATTATATATATATCTAAATATAATATATGTGCATCATTTAAATATATAAGAAAAATTGAATGGGAACGTGGGGGTGTACAACTCTTACTTTATGTGGTTTATTTATTTATTTATTTAAAGTTACTTTAATGGTATGGCGTGGATTAATACTTCTTCGATTCGAGTGCAGAGCTGTAGGTTCATTGCACCTTAGTTTTGCTAGCACCAAGACGAGCAGGACTATTTTTCACATGCTTTTCAATGTATACTATATGTATTACTCTTTTATGGTAGAAACTATGAAACTAAATCAACTCAACATTTCTATATGTATTTTCATCAAATCATGCATAATTCAATACAAAAGTTAGGTAATTAGCATATTATTAATTCATATAAAAAATGATAAAAAAAGACTATGGGGGCACTAACCTTAATTGATATACTTACATGTCCAGCTCTAGAATGATCTCAAGAACTCTTATGTGGACGAGTACATTAACTAAAAAACACTTTACGCGGAAGTATTTCTTAGAAAAAACCCTTTTATAAAAATGATATTAATTAAAGCCTAAGTAACTAATCACGAGGCATTCCTGTTACAGAATATATATATATATATTGTCATTTTTTAATGGTTATGTTTTGCAATTCATGCAATTCTCAAGACATCTATTGAGTGCTAATATAAAACAAATAGTATTGGTATATATAAATCATTTTTCTTGATCAAAATACATATCCTCATCACATAATTTTAACACAAACAACTTTTAATGTATCTTGGTTGTCTTTTGAATTATGTTACTGATTTGATGATGTCTAATGTATTATACAAGTTGTGTGCTGAAAATATGTATAAATACCCCTCGTTTCCGATGAATCTTTCATTATTATTATTATTATGGGCTTGATTATATCTGCAGATTAGTCCATTCATCTTCCCAACTCATCAGAGGAGAATAAATACTTACAAGTAGAGAATAGTTCAAATTTGATTAGAAGTCATAAACACAATACAAGGAGCTTGAAGAAATTAAGCATAGAAATTCTCCCCCCTGTTTCCTATCGCACACAAACCAACCAAACCGGTACCAGTACAGAAAGAGCAGACACCAACAACAACAAACAAGAAGATATAATTAAGATACATAATCACTTAAATAAGTAAATTGCTGCAGATCTCATCCAGTACCCTTGCATCAGTACCATCCCCGATTCTCTCCTTTAATCAGTTACTTCTGTAAAATTTTCAACACGTAACACTCAATTAATCCAAAAAAAAAAAACTCATAAAAATTTTAAAAAATATATCAAGAAATGAAATTTAATTAAAGAAATTTACTTCTTGCTGATGTTTCTGGTGTGTGCTTTGTGAGGCCTTAGTGGTCTATTTATTTCCTTTGAATAAAAAAAAGAAGAAATTTAACTAAAGAACCTTGGATGTTGAAGAACTTCCACCGGGTTTCTTCTTCATCTGGGGTAACGATGGAGGCTTAATGAGTGTTTTCTTCAACGACCCATTATTGTTAGCAACACCTTGATGAACTGGCTTTAATGTCTCATCATCATCATCGAAAGAATCATCGTCGAAATCGCAATCAGAGCTTTCATTATCATGTGCAGTTGGACTGATCAAGATGCCGGTGGCATCTTCTTCAGCCTCTTTTGGAAACAAGAAAACCCGGAGGTACCGGCGCTGGGGCACCGGGCGCTGGGGCTTGGTCGGCCGGAGATTTCCGCCGGGCAGCGGTGGCATGGGAAGCATGAAATTACTGTTGGAAATCCGGTCGTATTCTTCGATCAAGAACTTGAGATCTTCGTCATTTACGACAGTGATGAGAGAGTTATAGCCTTGGACGGAGAGTTGGTACTTGAGAGTGAAGGAGCGGCCGCCGAGGAGGCTGGTGGAGAGCCGGTGGAAGAGCTCGGCGGCGGAGCAGTGGCGGTCCACGGTGATGATGCGGTTCTCGCCGCCGCGGTATAATGGGCCTGGACCGTACATGTTGTCGCCGGTCAATCGGCCGCCGTAACTGCAGAGGAGACGGAGATCAGGTGGAGGGAGTACTACTGGTTTTTGGAACTCTGTTGAGCTATCTGAAAAGGTGTCGTCGTCGTCGCTGAAGGATGATTCCGGCAAGGAGAAACAGCAGGGGAAACACTTGCCGAAAAGAAGAGCGCCGGCGCCGGTGAAGAAGCCTTTTAGGCGCCTGCTGATTGAGGTACCTGGTAGACGACGAGAAGGCATCAGTGGTAACTCCATGCTTATTGATGAAGCAATTACTGTAACTGGACTTGTGCCGATGAAGAGACTCTTCAGTACATATTTATTGAGAAGGAAAATGATAAAGTAGAGTCCAAAGGTCACACATCAAAAGTCTACGTACAATTTTTTATTTTTTTTTGAAAGCAGTCTACGTTACAATTAGATACTATTAAATTGTCATTTACACATAAACTATTAAATTTTCTCGAATTATTATAAATACATATTAAAAGCAATCCAATAAAATATATAAGTAATGTATACTTAAAATATACATATTAGATGTTATATATCGTTACTTAATTAAAAAATATTTTTAAGACCTAAAATTATATTCAAAATCATACTTGTTGAACCATGAATATTTGACCAGAACATAAAATTGAAAAAAATTAGTAAATAAGAAAATTATTTGTAATTTCTTTCACAAGTTACTAATATGTGGCTTCCCCCAAAATATTGAAGTTGTCTTCCCCACAAACCATTAACAATGAAGGTAGCTTCCCCCACAAGCTATCTAATGATGTCTATAAATAGGCATCATTCTCTCAAGGCATCATGGTAGAGACCATGAAAGGCATGGAGAAAACCACCTCAAGCATCTCATCCAAATCGTTCTACTTCTTTTTTTGGTGTTTTGATTAGAGAATTTCATTAGTTTCTTCTTAAAAGTATAAAAAGAGTTGTAATTTACAATTTATAGTGAAGTTTTTACAGTTTTCTTGTGAATATTTTTTTTTAAATCGAGAGTTTTACCCCGTAAAATATCTACGTTTCTACTTTTTACAATTGTCTTTATTTTAGCAATACAATATTATATACATTCCCTAAGAAGATGTATTGAGATATCTTAGAATTCTTCGTATGTTCTGTGGTTGCGGCTTTGTCTGATCTATCACATCAAAAAAGTCTTACCTAAGATACGATATTGCTTACGTACACATTACTATTCATGTATACAGTACCATTCATGTATACAATATTATTTACATAGAATAGTAATAATCGGCATACATCAACTATTCACAATAGTGTACTATTCATTTATGTACCTTGTCAAGAAATCAATATATTATATCGTTACTCTGCTGAAACAATAATTGATTTAATTAGTCAAATTCAGTCTTGTCCTTAATAACTTTAAATAATAAACAGGAGGCAGTTTCATGTTCTAGAAAACTTGATATTTAAACGGGTCCATTATGACCACACTTCTTAGCCCGGAGACTAGTCCGGTTGATTTTATAAAAAGTTACTCACTCTGTGAAGGTAATATTAAATGTTCAAATAAGGCACATTAGTACAATCGATCCTTATATGCAGTACCAAACACTACAAATCAGGCAGAAATACAATAGACGAACAAACAACTTAACAGGTTACATCTCACCACGTATCCTCCAATTTATTACTATTTAGTGCTGGTCAAATTTTGTACCAACAATACTCATGGTAATATGATATATGGTAAATTGGTAATTAGAGGGTGTTTGTTTTTCTTTTTTCTCTCTCTTGTAATGCGGTGATTCAGGTAAGTATGTTTGGTCATTTTAGCACTCCTCGTCCAAATAAGATCTTTTGTTAAAAGATTTATTATGTGTTCAAACCTTGCTATAATTAATGAAAGCTATATTTCACACCAATTATCATAAAATATGCCATTTTTAAACTTACTTTCTTTTATTAAAAAAAAAGGTTAACCATAACAACCTGTTGGTTAATTCTACTCTTTTAATTATTTATTGAGAATGCTAAAATAATTTAAGATATATATATATATCTAAAGTAAGTGTACTTGATGAATACATTTAAAAGCTCCCTGTTTTTGTTCTCTTTTTTTGTTTTTGTTTTGTTAGTTTAACTTTTCAAAATTTCCATTGTTTCATTTCATTTCTTTTCATATTATATATCATTGTAACAAGCATAATTTCAAATTCATGTTAATTTTTATATTTTTGTTTCAATATTAACTTATGTAATACATGCAGTCTCTCTCTTTAATTTACACATGTATGAAGTTTATCTTATATGCTTTCATCAGAGTCGTCAAAAGAAACAATAATTTTTTATTAAAAAAAAATAAAGAACATTTTGATCTAGGTTATAGAGAATATTCTCAAGTCTCTATAACTATTCAAATAGCTAGCCTAAATTTGTATATTCATATGAATTTCTATATTAAAATTAATTAATTTCAGAGTAGAAAACAAAATCACTACTAAAGTTGCCGACATTGTAATTATCGAGATTTGTGCCTTGTTTACATATACTTCATTTAATACATTCCTAGTCATTTCTTCAGTTTTTATTATATAGTCTGAGTTTCATTAAAGGTTTCTTTATTATAAATTTCCTTTAATTTTACTTTTGGAATCGTCCAATTTTGTAAAGATTAATTTAACTTAGAGAAAGTTATTTCATTACTGTTTTTCTATTGACATAAATTCAATCATTTGTATTAGTTTTGATATGGTGGTGTTATCATCCTCCTTTTCCTTCTTAGCAAAGCTTTCTACAGTGCTTCTTCTTCATCTTTTCCAAGTAATGTCCTTGTAAATTTTATGAATTAGTATTTTTCTTGATCTTTTCTTAGTCTTTGTTTGTTTTACCAAATTATTTTATTCTTATTTTATATTTAAAAGATTTGTTTTAATCATTTGATTTATCGCTTTAAGTTTTTACGAACTAACAAATATTAATTAACTTAAACGGTGTGCATTTTGATTTTCCTTCTTTACAAATAAGTGAGAGTTTTTTTTTAATAAAAAGTGAAAGTAGGACTATAATAATTAATTGATATAATTTTCATTCGAATTTTTTTATATATTTTTTAGGTTATTTTGATTAAACATGTCTGATATTATATAAAAAAAAAGTACAACAGCATTTCTGTAAAAATGCTTATTTGGCGATAATACTTGAGAAGAAGATATAAATTTTTATAATGTTAATAAATTTTTTTAAGTATTGTTAATTATTATTAATAATTAATATTAATTATTTTTTAGATAAGTATAATTATTATGAGATAAGAACTCCGCTAATTGTATCAACAATTAATAGCTACTAATTTTAAATTTATTTTAATAATGTTAAAATAAATTAATATTGTACTAATATTAAATATTATTGTATAAATAAATTTATGAATACATTAAATATATCAAAATATTTTATTAGTATTAAAATATCTTAATAATTAAAATCTCAGAATATTTAATTAAATATTATATTTTTATTAAAATAATTTTATATGATAAGATAATAATTAACATAAAAAATATAAGTATTATTGGTAATTATTATTGGTAAAAATTAACTTAATAAATTATTAAAATAAATAAATTAAAATTTTAAATTATTATCACAAAGATATTTCTAGATTTGGCTAAATCTTTTAAAATATATGTTTAATGTTTTTGTAAATCTCTTTTCTAAGAAATAGAAACCCCGCAAAAACCCCTTCGAACCCTGAGCTTTTAACATAAATATCCTTAAAAAAAAAAATTCAAAAATGCCATCCAAATCCAAATACAAATAATTACCCATTTGTCATACTTTACTGTTTATAGTACAGTCAGCGAACAAAACAAGCGCCACATGGCGTGGAGGTGGCATTTCAAGGAAGGCGTCTTTTGAAAAGACACATTCCTTCACAATTTTTTTTTAAGTGAAGGGAAGGCATTCCATGCTGATTTTTTGTTTTCAATTTTTTTTTCTACTTCTGTCACTCAAGTACCACTTTCAGCACGTCCCACTATCCTCTCCCGGAGTCGACGGAATCTCATTCCCATGCCCGATTGAATTTTTGGACCCCCTTCCCGAATTCAAGTTTAAATGAAAATTCAAAGTTATTACTAAACTGTTCGACCTCACCGAATCCAAACCACGTGGTTTTTTTTAACCAAACCACTTTCAACACGTCCCACTATCCTCCCCCGATTCCCATGCCCGATTGATTTTTTGGACCCCTATCCCAAATTCAAGTTTAAATAAAAAATCAAAGCTATCAAAATATGCATATACAAGGTAATTTTGTTTAAAAAAATTTATTGAATTGAAGTAGCAAGTATACATACATGTTGAGTACAACATTATCAAAACATATACAAGTTTAAATGAGAAACAAGTTGTCAATGATCAATGTATTGGTCACAATTGATCGAAGCATAACGACACGCTGTTTGGACGTGTGAACAAGGAATCCCATAACATTGCCATTTGTCGCAGCTGCAGAAACGATCTTTTAGTCGAACGACCTACTTGTTTCCCCCTTTGTTCATGTGGACATCTTGTATACCGGTAACAACCTCAAATGTCTCATGCTGTCGATTGATCGTTGTAACAGTGTGGTTCCCCCTGCCTTAAGCCCCCAATTCTTTATTTTTTCAACTGCATACTTTGTGAAAACTTCTCCATTACTAATTGTTTCATCTATTTCTTGTCGTCTAACGATAAACCACCCAACACATCTATAAAACGTCAATTGAACCAATGCTGTGACCGGATAAAATCGAGCCCCCTTCAATACTCCATTGAAACACTCTAAAAGAAAAAAAAAACAGGAAACAAATTAGATGGTAATTGACAATAAAAAAATAGCTCAGAGAATTCAAATAAGTAAATGCATAGACTAACTAGCGACATTCGTAGTCATCCAACCATACCGCACCCCACCATCGTAAGCCATTGTCCACCTCTCTCTAGGAAGGGTAATGGGATTAAACCATCTTGTGCAACCCTCTTTTTGGTGCTCTAGTTCTTTCATTAGTGCCTCAAACTTACGTGGTTGGTGTTGTGACCCTGCTGCCTTGGCCAAATCAATCAAGTACTTATCATTGAAATTACTACCCACATGCCTCAAACAGAACCTATGATATGCCTCCGGCTCGGTCCAACCATTCTCTACTATTTTAACTGCATTCAATATGCCAGGGTGACGATCACTGACAAGGCAAATGCCTTCTCTGTTAGTCACGCTATAACGAAGCTTCCTTAGAAACCATGCCCAGTTGTCAGTATTTTCTTGATAAACAATAGCAAATGCGAGAGGGAATATATGACTGGCTGCATCGATTGCCGTGGCGATAAGCAACTTACCGCGGTATTTTCCATATAAGTGTGTACCATCTATTTGTATGGTAGGCCTACAATGTTTAAAACCCTCAATTGAGGGACCAAAAGCCCCAAAAGAACGATGAAATGTGGCTCTCCCACTGTTGTCAGGTTCGTAGTGATTTACAAATGCGTGCGAACCTGGATTACTAGCATTCAACGCATCCATCCATTTTGGGAGTAGGTTATACGATCCCTCCCAATCACCAAATATCTTTTCCATCACCTTTTTTTTGCACGCCACACTTTTCTGTAATGCACATCGTATTTATAATTATTTTTAATTACTTGATGTAGCGCCAACACAGAAGTTTAAGGATCTCGCTTTACAATATCAAAAATTTCGCGATATATTAGCTTTAAATCCAATTGTCTATGATCTTGCGACATTTGGGAATAAATACATGTGTGTGGGAATGGACATTTTGTGATCTCAAACAACCCCGATTTCTTGCGTTTTGAAGCCCGTAGCCTTCACTGACAACCATCTTTCCATTTCTTACACCTAATTGACCAAAATTTGGGTTCTGAATTGACCACAACATATTCTTGTTGCTTGGCTATACAATATCGTTTTACTCGTGCAAGTCTTCCTTTGAGGGAAATATGAGTCCTTCGCAAAGATCTTGTGACTCGTTCCACCCCATCGATATGTTATCATGATTGTCTGATAATGGGGTCATAGCTTCATGATTAAGTTGCATGAAATTCGGTGATGGAGCCTTAAAACTTGTTATGGTAGGTTGTGGTGTATCACCCATACTATGCAACTCAGTGTCTTGTAACTCTGTTTCTTCAATGCTTACGCCATTGCCATCTTCTCGTAGTGGCGATGCATACATAGACCCATCATTTTCAATTACTCTCAACAAAGTACCACGCATATCAACAAAATTATCCATCTCATGTCCATCATCCTCATAACTGGTTTCATCATTGTCGTCGTCTTCAAAATTGAATTCATCATCAGACAAATGTACATTTGAAGGGCTGGCATCTTCAGAATCATTGGTCATGTGATCGATTGTAGCATCAATAGGTGAAGCTGTACTCGGACCAATGTGCTCCATTGATCTTCGTGCACTATGACCGCCAAAATTCATGTGGCTTCGCCGATGACCCGTTTGACGACCTTGGGTTGGATTTCCACCAACAACTTCGACATACACCTCCATATCAGTATGAGGTTGGACCTCTTGCAACATGGAAAAAATATCTCTTAGCTCTTCCTCATTGCTAATCGGAAGAACCGTATAATTGAAATCCTTTTCGCCAAAAAGCAAAGGATATCTATAGGTGATATTGATCGTTGCACACGTTGAAATCCGTAGTTTACCTCGAATAACCCCTTCAAATTCTTCAAAACCAATGCTTGATCGGACTCTTACAAGCCCTACTGACGGTCTATCGTATGATGCACCTCGCGAACCATGTACTACAGAACCACCACTGTAGCATATTATAGAAACAAGTCTATTTGTCATTTGTGTGGGAATAAGCAAAATACAATCGTCATTCTTTCAAACAAAATATGAAATTAAAGCCTATGACTTCAACAAAGTAACAATTAAAAGGAAATATAATAAGGCTAATTTGTTGATTATGATGCACATTTATTTTAATTGAACTCATCAACTTTTGGAGTCATTTAGCTACTAAAATTCATATAGATAATCAGTAGAATTTTCATCCAAATTGACCATTTCGGTAATAGAATGATGTTTGTGAGTCGAACTACATCTATGCTAGTCCAATCAATTGCAAAAGGAACAGAACAAGATCTATCTCCCACGATTTCGAGAAGATGGAATTGTGTCTTATTCTCTTTTGACAGATAGATATGAGATTTTTTATAGTGATTACTCAGGAAAAGATTGGCACGATACATTTGAATGTATGAACTGCACATGGATTGACTTTAATGATAAAGAATATTCTGATGATGATGAAGAAGAATATTTTGATGAAGATCTAAAATGGTACACATGATTATGAATCTATAATGGTTAGTTGGACTCTGTATTCTCTCTTTTTTGTTTTTGTTTTTTTATGAAACTTGTTTCTGGCTCAAGATTTCAAGTTCTCATCTTTAGGTTGCTGGCTCAAGATTAATTAGTGGTGGAACTAATTAATGTTTGTTTGTTTTTTAACAGAGTAGTTGTACTAAATGTTGCTGTTCAACTTTTTAAAAGGGCATTGGTTTTTTCAACTTCATTGGTGGCTTTGGAACTCCTAGTTTGAAAGATTACAGTTGGGAGGTTGAATGGGGAATGCAAGTTTGTGATTGTAAGATTGTTGATTCAATCTTTGTGCCAAGTAATTAGAAAAATCTTACCCATGAAATACTTTACAATTTGAATTATGTAGTTAGAACATCATTAAAAATGGGGTCTTCTCAAAACCTCTCTTATATTCTTTTCATTTTATTTATTAAGTTAAGTCGTCTTGAAGTTTGAACCCATGACCTCTTATTTTATTTAGTTAAACTGATGATGATTATAATAATAAAAATAATGAAAATAATAACTGATGATTACGGTTAAATAATAATAATAATCATAATAAAAATAATAATGAAATTAACCTAGCTCCTAATTCGTCATGCCTCCTTTTAATTCCTTTTGATCTGGTTCACATACAGGTTTGCTCTTCCACTATGATCTGTTTTTCTTTAGATTTGATAATGTTGTAATGCATGAGTTTTAATTTTTGGCTCTTTGAGTGTTTAACGAAAATATTATATTTAAATTTAGAAACTATCATTTTGCATGTTTTAAAGATTTTTAACTTTAATTAAGAGAACCAAAAGATAAATTGAAAGAATGCAAGAATAATTTTATAAAATGGCATTAGCATGTTCTTTGTTTGTTTTTTTATTTTTTTATTTTTTTTTTTGAGGAGAAACAAACAGTTAATACAAGATGCTCTGTACACTCTCCACGGGATATCTGACCTATTTTAGACTGACTAGTTCTTGTATTTTAGATCGACTAGTCCCCATAGACCCAGGATCGCTGTCCGTGGACCACGTGCTGTCCTCCCTCCCCGCGACCATCCAAGGTTACTACCTCTCAGGTTCACTTTAGATTTGGTGCCGCATCTTGAGTCAAACCCATGACCTCTCGCCATCCGCTTACGTGTGGCGACCACCAAGCCTGTTGGCTAAAATGGCATTAGCATCAACGGAATAACCTTCAATGATAAAGTTCATTTTTATAGATTGTGACTTGCAAGTGTAACACTCTTAACTTTCTTTTTCACTATTTAACCCACATTTTTATTTTTTTTTATAGTATCTCAAATTTTAATGAAGTTGAAAAAATAATTAGTTGAATTGAGGTGAGATAGTTTTCATATTTGCGATTTTCAGTTAAAGGTTCTTTGCCATTTCATACCCTTATTTTGATTCTAAATGAAAAAATAATAACGGTAACACCTAATAAATAAAAAATCTTATGCAACGACACATGTTTCCGTTACTGTGCAAAAAGTTGGGCCTCTCGTGGTGTAATTATTTTTATCATTATTTTAAAACTACTTCTTTAGTCTTTGTTAACTTTGACAACAAATAATTACAACAACGTGATGGTTAACATCTTTTCACTACTTCGTCTTGTCTTTACATCTTAAAATATTAAAATAAAGCTTTCAGTTTACCTTTATAGTTATACCCTTTTTACCTTTTTTTTTATTCATTTTCATTTTCAATAAAAAAAAGAAAAGAAAATCGTACCCTCCTAATTCTAATGAAAAATGTTATCTGTTTTTTTTTTCAAATAAATCTTAAATTTTAGTAATTAATAGTAGAATTTGAACCATTTTATAATGCATGAATAAGCGGCAGCAATTTAGTCTAATACCTTTGTTTCTTCCTTTGTTCTACTTTTATTTAAACAAGTGCACACTCTACCTTCAATGTTCACTAGGAATTAGAATGAGAAAATCAAAGAACTCGTCTAATTTTTGATATAAACTGTACAGCGGGAAAGATGACGTCAAAGAGTAAATAAAAATGAGTAATGTATGATTTAATTAAGGTTTATGAGAAGAACTTACCAAACCTCACCAGAATGGCCATGTTCATGAAAATTCGCCAATTCATCTGCATATGTGGCATCCTAGTAGCTTTGTAAACCCAGAACTGAAGACTCCTCCACTTCAGCATCCGGTGCCTCCTTATCAGAGCTGTTATCATAGCATTTGCAGAAAAAAGTGGTAGTGGAACTTTCATACCATCCATCAGCAGTCAAGCCACATTAATTGGCACTTTATTAGTTTATTTTTTTGAATTGAACAACTAAATCACTTCCAGACAGTGTTACTACTCAAGAAGAGTTGAAATTGGTGACATCGTTCTCGTCATACATGATGCATCATCCACTAATAAATTTATCTGTCATAAGTGGTCATAACTCATAAGAGTGGAATCGAAGAATTTTTTACGATAAGGAAAGTTTGGTTGGTCTGGTGTGGGAGAGCTCCAAACTGTTAGCAGCATTTTGGATGGCTAATAGTAAATTGTCAAAAACGTTTTCTGTAAATGACTGGGTGAGAAATTGGGATAGTATTGTATTGGGTTAGCACTATATATGGTCTGGTGGTGCTGAGAATATATCATTCTCTGGCCACATTATTTTGTACATTGTACATTATTACAATTAATATATTAATCTCTAGTTTCCTTTCATAAAAAAAAAAAAAAAAAGTTGGTCTAGAAAAGCAGTAAGTGATGAGAAAAGAAGATGAGATGTACTTCAAGTGAGCAAACCAACTTCAGCCATGCTTTTCATTTCGCACTAATTATGATCCTCATATCCAACTTCCACGCACCAGAATACATTTCAGGCATGGATGAAGATCATCAAAGCTACCAGTCTCTACTCTCTATAGGTTTGTGTTTATCGAATCTGATTAGTGTTTGCTATCATGTGGACCAGGAAATGAAGTAAACTGCTTAGCAATGATGGCAATTTTCCAGTTTGGCCATCAAAAAATTCACCTGATCATCTCAAGGACTCTACCATTACGCTTTTGACTAGAATTTACCCAACTTTTTCCTCATGAACACTCAGAATCATAAATCATTAACAATCGCAAAACGCTAAAAACACTAATAATCACCAACCCAACCTAGGGCATCACAATGCCGTTAACTCAAAATTCCATACCAGTTTCAAGCAAGCAAAATCAATAATTATTAAACTAAATAAAAACCAGATAAACAAGCTTGATCCAACAATACCTATAATCTGACGCGGCACGAAAAGATGCAATGGTGGAGAGAACATCAGAGGCGTCAACATGCCGCTGTTCGTCGTCCAATGTGCTGCCGTAATCGCTTTCAATCGACCAAGAATCCGCGGAGACGTAGCGAACGTCGTCGGAGATCAGGTCGGCGGTGCTCGGAACTCGGACGCGATGGAGGTCCGAGTCTTCCGGCGGCCAGCGGATTCCGGCCATGATCGATAATAATCAAAAGAGTATTAAATAAACCTAAACACAGTGAGAGAATCAGAAGCTCCACGGGAACCCTAGAAAATGAAGGGAGCAGAAGAAGAAGAAACTGAGAAGGCAACACTGTCAGCGATTGAACAAATAAAAAAAAAAAAAAAAAAAATGGAGGAAACGTACGCGCACATGTAGGATTCCGCTCGGTCGGGTTTCCTCGTTTCCTCCGTTAAACGAATTTATGTGATAACCCCTGGTTTTGAGAATGTTTTACGATAATACCTTCCACGTGGCACTTCCACCGTGATTAGGATCACGAATGGGCCCGGCCTGATCTAATAAGGAGAACTCAGGGCCCAACTTGAGCCCTCAAGTAAACAAATCAAAAACTTTGTTTGAGTTTGAGTAAACTAATCTTCCTACAAGAGCTGGTTCACCGATTCAAAGATCAAATTATGAGGTACAGTGGAAGGACTTATAACGAATTTGCAGCTGTTAAAAAATCGGTACCAATAAAAAAAAATCTTGCTATATTTTATTTGTGCATATTATATATGTTATGATTTTGTAGACTTTTTTAATTTTTTTAATTAATATTATCAATTTGTAAAATTCATGTTCATAATATCCCCCCCAAAAAAGATATGGATAATGATGATGGATCAGAATCCTAACTATAAGTCGAATACAAATAGCTAGTGATAATAAGGTATCGTCCAAACCTGGTACATCCAGACCTAAATTTTGGTCAACTATATATATTTGGATGAATAGATAAGTTTTCATTTTTGTTTTATAATTTGGATGTATCCTTACCTTTTTTTTTTTTATGTTCCTATGTATATACCCAAAATACTACTAAAAAATAAACAATGGCCTATATTTTTTGACAAGCAAAAACAGTAATATTTATGATCTCTCTTATAATTATATTTTACCCTAGTATTAAAGAACTTCATTTGATATTACAAGAAGTCTTTTTCTTATCTAGAACATAAATAAAAACAAGGAAAATACTATTAATAAAAAATAAAAAATAAAAAGATTTTTATGCTGGGCATGCATTTCACATTAATAAAAGCGGCTGAAAGTTATCAAAAATAAAAATAAAAAAGGGACTAAAAGTTACTTAAAAAAAAAACAGAATACAAGGAGTTTAAAATAGTGCAGCATAAGCTAAAAGGAGTTTCAAATGACCCATAAATATATTTTTTGTCTAAATTTATTTGATACGTTTATAGGGGATAGCTTAGGAATTTATGATAAAATTAATAGCACACTGTAAGCTAAGAGGTATATACTTTAAAAAAAGCATAGACATATATATAATCTAAAATGAGTTCAGAACTAAATAACAAATGTATAATCTGTGCATATTATTTTGTATTTAAATCATACTTATTTTAAATTTTATTTTTGGAATGGGGTCGGTGACTTTTTTTTTTTTTTTTGGAAAGGTGACTTAAAGTAATAATATAGAGGAAAATGTTAATCTAACATTAGTAGTTACATTTTTAAGTGTAACTACACATATACAATAATTGGATCATTTATTAAACACCTTAAAATGTGTACACACATATTTATTTAACAATTATGTATGTGTAGTTGTATTTAAAAATATAACTATTGAAGTTAGATTAGCATTTTTCATATATATATATATATATATATATATATATATATATATATATATACACCCAAATGCATTCATAAATGCAAAATGGTAAATTAAATTAAACCTTTGACACCCACCAATATAATGCTTCCAATTTCCAACCGACTTTCTTGAAGTCTCAACTTCCATTTAAATACCCTTTTAAATTGTATATATATAAATCACTTTCAAGCTTACCCATAATAATTACGTTCCATAATATGAACAATAAGAAATATTATAATGAGAATGCTTGTGACATTCAAAAGTGGCGGTTGCTAATTGTTATGATGTTACTTTGGAAGCTACTCAACGCAAGCCAACGCATTTCGGTTGCATTCCATTATATCTATTCTCAAATGATTGTTAGACGAAAATGCCCTTCTTCCTTATAGTATTTATCCCCAAAAAAAAAAACACAAACAAGGCTATGTGATAAATTTTTTAAAAATATTATTTCTCAAAATTAAATATTAATAATTTAGAGCTAATATTTTAGTCTCATATTAATAAAAAATAAAAAATGTAATTATGTAGAATAAATATATATTATTTTGTATTTTTTGCACGAATTTATATATTTTAGGGGTGATTTACCATACAATCACTAATTAGAATAGAAATATCTCTCATTTGCTTAAAAAAATAATCTAGGAGAGCACCATTATCCCATTCAAGAAGAAATTGTAGTATTATACAAAGAAGAAACCAGCCCCAATCTTATCATCAACATCATCTTGAGAAAACAGGCTCTTCTACAATAGTCTCCAACACAGGCCTTCTCGACCTACACAAAGAAGTTCTATGCTGAAACTCCAATACCGAAACGTCTTCAATATCATCCAAACTCAATCTGGGCTTCTCGGTACTCTCCACCACCTCACTCTCCGGCGAGACTCTCTCCGGCGCACTAGACTCCGGCAAGATCCTCAGCTTCCCACCAGAAGCACGCTTGGTAGCTGAACTAGCCATGATAAACAACGCACCCATATCAGCAGCTGTAACAACTGAATTCAACCTCTTCATTAAAAACATCACGTACACATGACCCATTTCGAGGTCTTCGTCGGCGTTAAGCGCCGAAAATCGCCTTCCAATCTGTAAAGAATGAGAATTCACGAGGAAGTAATTTGGGTTCTCGAACATGAGCTCTGCTGCCTTGGTGGGCTCGTGGATTTGGCGAATTTCCCCGGTTGGGAAGATCACTTTTGTGCCGGATTTTGAGTTTTTCAGTGATTGTGTTGATAGCGTGCAAGAGATGTAATTGCCCATTTGAAGATTGAAGATTAATAAAAGATTGAAATTTGAAGAACAAGAAGATGAATTACAAGAAGAAAGATAGAA
The DNA here is from genome assembly GCA_035771175.1 of Paratinospora sagittata. Lineage (NCBI taxonomy): Eukaryota > Viridiplantae > Streptophyta > Magnoliopsida > Ranunculales > Menispermaceae > Paratinospora > Paratinospora sagittata. The sequence goes on from CM069605.1 coordinate 3,990,800, forward strand.
TCAGTACTTTGATGTTCTTGTGCTGAGATTAAGGAAGAAAGAGAATGGATTTTTTTTATTTTTATTTTTTGCCAAAAGAATGAGAAGAGATTGAATTTATATAAAGAAGGGGAGATGGAGATTCGAGCCAGTTGTGTTAGTTTGACAATATAGTTGAAATACGCGTAAGAGAGACGGAGAGAGAACTTTGCTTTGTTTGGAGACCTGGCTATTAATGCGTGTGGGACCTGTTTGTTTTTTCTTTTTTCTTTTGTTTGCTCTAGTAGTGCTTTTTATTTTTTGCTGGTTGTAAGGATGAGATGTTCTAATGGCAATTTCTCAGTGGTATCTCATCTAATTTTCATCTCATCTTATTCTATTTACTAATTGAGAAAATGGAATTAATGGATTAATTTGATTTTTTTACTTTTACCAAGTCAAGGGTGGTTAAAGGATAATGAAATGTGGATACTTTGACAAAGTACACTTTATTAGTTTGATTGTAATTTTCTAAAACATGTTGAAAGATTCTTATTTTAGAAATTGTATATTAAGGTACTGTTTTGCAATTTAGCTAGAAGTATTAATTGGCATGTTCATTTTTATTTTGCAAAATAAAATAAATTTCTACTTATAATAACTAAAAATCTTGGTGTTTTACTTATTTTTAGAAGTTTTCACCAAGTACACTTTATTATATTTTAATTAAAAGGTTAGGTTCTTTATCATATGGGTTAGATTTTTTTTCTTTTTCCAATTATTTTTGCTTTATTTAATTAGTTGAGATTTCTCAATTCTATCTTTGAGACTCCTTGTTTATTTATTTTTGATGATTAAGGGTATCTTGTGGTATATTACATCCGTCAAACTAATCTTTCAAAGATATGCAACCTCATTTATAAAACTGAGAAATAATTAGTATATATGATTTTGTCACCTATATTTTTAGCATAAACCCTATTGTGTATGTCAAATATTGTTCTTGCATTATATATTAATACATGAATAAAAGATATTCAATGTGCATTATAGATAATTATATAGTACTATGCTAAAAATTTATATGGATAACCCCTCTTTATGAATACTAAGTAAATTCGAACACTCAAAGCGCATGTTGCCCAATTCACGAGTTAGATTTTAGACTTATTATTATTTATCCTTCTTGATCAACATTCTTCATTTTTACCCTTCTATTTTCATGCAAAAATATTTATACAATTACTATAAAAATTTATAGTTAATTATTGTACTTTTTAAATTAATTAAAAGTTAACAACTAAATTTAATAAATGTTAAAACACCTTTAAAGATCAGTAAAAATATTATTATGTTGATTAATATGCTTATTAAATAATCCATTTTAAAAAAGTATTTACTTTAGCTTTTTCATTTTTCTTTTTAAATTATATGTCGATAAGAAGACACTAAACAGACCCAAGTGAGAAAATGCCATCTCGCGGGAATACAACTTTAACACCTGGCTCTTGGCAGTTAGCGTGTCGCTAAGCAACAACGGTGACAAGCAACTTAATCACAGCGCACCCTACATCGCAGCCATGCGTACTCGCTCACGGAACCGTGGTCCGAGCCCACCCCACCCAACCTAGTCGCACCTGAACCGCTTATTTTGTACGAAATGTATATATAATGTTATAAGCAATGATATAAACTACTAATTATATATCAAAAATACCAAATTATCACCTTAGAATGTCACCCATATGTAATAATAATATTTTTTTAATTGCAAACGTAGTATATATTATATACTATTATATATTGGTCATTTAATTATGTTTCCTATCATACATGCATTCAAATACGTGTCGTGTTGTGATTCGAGAGCTTTAGTTTTAATATTTCAACCCAACCGCGTTGGAGTTCACAGGTTGACACATGTGACTCACCGACTGGTTCATTATATTATGGAATTGCTCTTAAAGTTTTGACCACCTCTTACATGACTTTTTCGTGCTTATATTCAATTAATTCATGCACATCCTATGATCACGACCATTTCTTACTGAATTACTAGTGTCTTACTGATCAATTTATCATAATTTTTGTTAAAAAAGTCATACCATGTTGGAGTGCTAAAGATTGTTTTCAAAAAATTAAAAAAAAGAAGAAGAAAATAATAAATAGATCTCTTATTCATCAATATTAATTATTAATACACAGACAAATAATTTAGAAAAAAAATTCAATTAATACACAGACAAATAATTTAATTTGTTTTTTTTTTAGGTTAATATAGTCTTAGAAATAAATTTGGAGGAGTAATAATTATTAGTTGGTTGATCTTTCTATTTAGTTGGTAGCGCTGGAAGAAGGTACAAGTGTCGATGTCCTATTTGTTGGGGACATCAAAACCGTTTGCGGCTTCTAAGAAGTGGCGGTAGGTCAGCATGTGTTTTTTTAATTTTCTTTTTAATCGCCTTTAGTGGCCTATGTGAGTACGCGTGCCTTCATTATCTGCTGTGCCTGAGCGCGGCTTACTTAGAAATTTCCTATCCGAGTGACACGTACTCGGAGACTAGCTACGGGGTGAACGCTAGCTGGCAGTGAAAACAAACAAATGGGTCTAAACAAAATCTCTAATTCCGTTCATACTTATATTGATTTCATATTTGAATAATATACAGTTTTTTGTATTTTTAAGTTTAATTTAAAATTGGGCCATATAGATAAGATTTTAATATACTTTCTCTTAAATGTGAATTGCTTTGTTTCGATTATTAAGATAGTAAACCATATAGAATTTAGATTCATAACCACTTTTGAATAAGAAAAAGAAAAAAAAATACATATATTTAACAAATATTTGTATTTTGTAGTGGTAAATTAGCAAATATTTAGCTTCTTTCGATTAAACAAATGGGTTTTTGTACTTTGAACATGAATGGACTAAAAAAAAATCATTGTATTAAATAAAAGTTAAGGTTGTGTTTGGTACACAATTTAAATCTAATTTTCTGTATTTAAAAGCAAAAATTAAAAAAAGTTACAAAAAAATTGTTTGGTTTGATAAGATTTAAAAAATGCTTTTAGAAAAAAGTTAAAAAATGACTTATTTTTAAAAAATATATAAATATTATTTTTTGAATTTTTCCTGTACTTAATGCATGAGACCCACATAATTATTTTTCACTTGATTTGTGTAAAATTTTAAACAAACCAAACAAATTTTCTTTGTTTTTAAATTTTAAAATAATTTTTGAATATGATACTAAACATAAATTTAAAAATTATAAATCAACTAAAAATGATATCATGTTCTAATTTTTTAAAATTATTTTTAAATTGGATGCTAAACACATCTTAAGATTTTACCCTCATTAATATTATGACCTTTTAAAATAAAACGTCATTACGAGGTCCATCCTTGATCAATTTGGAGACAATATCACTACTAATAAATTAGAAGACGAAAGAAGAAGAAGAAACGAGTGTTAATTCAGAGATTCTTATTTCTCATATGTAAAATGAATTTACGAGCCTTGGTATATTGTGGCTGTTTACATGTTAGAACCACTTGATCATAACTAACTAATAGTGCTAACTGTACTGTAATTAGAACAGAATTGTTAATTAAACTTCTTCTTATCCTCAATATAATTGAATTGTTAAGTTGAATTGAGGTACATGATAGATTTCACACGCTGTAGAGAGTTGGGCTCTTAGGATGTCGCTTGTGACATTATTTTTTCTAAATCTTAGCTTGCTTCTTTTATAACATATTCACTATTTTTATATAAAAAAAATTAATATATACTTGTAATGAGACTATAATTTAGATCTGATATGAAATCTAGCTTTGATACCATATTGGGCAGGGTAGTTTGATGAAGGTCGCGTTTAGTAACTCTAATTTCTAAAAACTCTAATTAAAATAAAGATTGGACAAAATTAGAATATTTGGTAATAATTTGTCAATTTTTAAATAAAATAGAGGTTAGATAAATCGTAGAGGTTAAACCTCTAAAATAAAAGTGAAAAAAATTGCTTTTTTTTTTTGCGGAGGATTATCCTCTAATTGAAATAAATGATTATCCAACTTTATTAAGAATAATTTGTAATATGCCAAATTTACAATATTGTATAAAATAATTTGCTACACTTATAGAATAATTTGTTACAACTCAAATTTAATAAGTGATAATTAATATAAAATAATTTTTAAATTAACCAAATATAGCATATGATTATAATATAATAATTTTTAAAATAAGAGATTGAAGTATTTTTGTTACCAAACAATACTTCTAAAATAAACTCTTATACTAACGAGTAATTGGCTCAGTGGAAGTAGGTTGAGTTCCAAAGTTATTTTTATATAAAAGTTTTAGAATTCAATTTTTAAAGGTACCCTCGTTAAAAGAAGTCTACCATTCTGCTACCGCCCTCATATGAGGACTAGTCCCGTATCCGAATGTTGTGGGAATACTTTGTAAGAAACTAAAAGACATAAGCTCTTATAAAAAGTAGAGCAAAAAAAAAATAGAGCTAGTTTTTTTAGGACTAAAAATTATAGAATTAAAAATAGCAGAGTTATCAAACACTATCTAATAATGGGAATAAAGACTTCCTAGCAATTCATAAAAGTTAGGCTTAATGCAGTATAGTGTATGATGTTTGGGGGCCTAACATGGGAAATACGCTTCATGCAGGGACTCTTTTTTACTTGCAAAATGGATAATTAAAACTAATCGTCCACTTAAGCCGCCGTATGTAGTGACTCCAAATCAATTACAAGGAAGACTTTTCTTTTATATTATTATTATTAAAGAAAAAATGATTGAAAATACAACTTGTGATAAGAAAATATGAGATGTCAATTTCATCTTCTGCCCCTTTTAGAAATCCGTTTCCTTATTTTACGGCTTTGCATGTGCGTAGTTACACCCTGTTTGGTGGGTGTAAATTGTTTTTGAACCAAAACCAAATGCAGCTTTTTGAGGCGTTTTACTTAAAAGGGTGCGTAATCTTCATCGAACTCAAGTCAGTTCGGAGTTTTTTAAAATCGAAATCAAACTGAGTTAATACTTAAATTAAATTAAACTTAATTAAATTAAATTTGTTTGATTTAAGTTGATCGGGTTAGTTTCGTCAATTTTATAGTTATAAATTTTATAATTAACTCTATTTTATCTTTTTAAAACACATTCAATTTTTTTAAAAATATAATATATAGTTCTACTATTATAATTAAAATATAAAATACATTATTACATTCAATAATAAAAATACTAAAAGAGATTGATATAGAAAGTTTCTACACATTTTCTATTCAAAGCCTTTCTTAAGGTAATTTTTTTATGTATCTGTACGTCTAATTTTAAGTATTCAATAGTTAAACAAATAAAAATTAAAAGTAAGTTCAAAAGATATTTTAATCATGTTCCTACATATTTAAAACTTAGGATTATAAGAAAAATGACAGTATTACCCTAAAGTTTGATTTGGTTCGGATTAAATTCGATTTTTTAATGTCTAAATCGAAAATCGAACCGAACTGATCGATTTTTTCATTCCTTGAACAGAAAACCGAACTGAACCGATCACATCGGTTTAGTTCGGTCTCAATGAACACCCCTAATTTTACGTGTTAAAAATTACTTAATCTAAAAATTATAGCTGTCATATAAGGGTCCAATAATTTATATTAAACTATCGTCAATACTTCTCTCACATTCAAATCTTATCCTACAATAGAGAGCTATAAAAGAGATAATATATATAAATATATATATATATATATATATATATATCAATTATTAAAAAGCTATGATAGCATATTAGAAATTAGTTGACCTAAGTAAATGACCAATAATACATATCAAACTATTATTAACATATAATATATATACTTAATTTTGACCTAAAAAAAGCATATATTGAATGTGCACGGGCCTTGGTTTTAAAACTTCGACAAAAAGATATGATAGAAAAAAGACGATGCTAGAATAACACAACTGGTGACATACATTTTTAACACAATCATTTAGGACTTTTAGTCAAGACATGCATCACATATATCTGATGAACCTCAGTATATAGCTGTGTTACAGATGTATGTTAGTACGTTTGTGTCATTCTATCATATTTGCTAATAAAAAATATGACATACGTACAACACAATCATCAAGGTCAGTGGTTTGATATGCCTCAAGATACTCATCACAAGTATATCCAAGGGACGTCAATATCTGTGTTAGAACTATATGCGACTTTTTATACCATTCTATCATTTTAATAAAAAAGTACAATTTAATTTAAAAAAAACAGTGGTTGGCATGGTCCAAAAGAGAAAAATGATTTTTGCTTTATAATGATTTGAAAATAATGAGAATATTTTTAAAAGAATTGATAAAAAAAAAAACTACAGAGTGCGCAACTTAAGTATTCTCCTTACTATTTACCGGTTTGCGTGCATTGGGGTTGTACGTATTTTTTAATTAATTAAAATTTTAAAATGAAGAATATAATTAATATTAGATTTATTATTATTTCGTTAATATATATAGTTTATATTGAATTAAAACATATTTATTATTATAAATGTTAATAAGCTTTAACGGTATACATTCCAACTCTTTCATTCGAAGTCAAAAATAGGAGTGTTCATCAAACTGACCAACCCGATCAACCCAAACTTTTTGGGTTGGATTAGATTAGTTATTTGAGTTAGGTTGAGTTTTAAAATGTCCAACCTGATCAATTTAGGTTGGGTCATGGGTTGAGCCAATAAAAAACCGAATAACTTGACTCAAACCGAACGTAAGTATCGAAATCCTAGACCTTTTTGAAAAGGTATAATGGTTTATATTGTTCAACTATTATGCATTAATCATTTATTATTTGCATGCTTCTTAAACTGGTTGATTGTGTGTTAAAAATCTTGAAGTATTGTTAAATTATTAAGATTAGCCATTTGCTTTTGTGTGTTAAAATTCTTGTTTTCTAATTGATTTTCTTAATGATTAATATTTTGTAAATTTGTTTTCTTGGTATAAGATTTGCTTAAATTGTTTCTTTTTTTTTTTATTTTTGTGTTGATGATGTGTCTCAAAAACTTTTTTTTTTTTTTTGCTAAACAAACTGTATTTTTTTTGTTGTAAATAAGAATTTTGGCTATGTCCAACCCGATGAATAGACCCAACCCAAATCAAACCTGAACTGTTTGGGTTGGGTTGGGTTTAAGGACAAATTAGATTGAGTTGAGTTTCAAAATTATTAACTCGAACTATTTGGATAGGTTAGATTTTGAGTCTAATCCCACCCAACCCAATCTATGTACACCTTTACTCGGAAGTTCAATTTTTCCCATCTTTCAAATAAGTGAGATATTTTCCTTACCAACTTCCTCTGAACTTTTGTGTACTCAAAAAAAAATAAAATTTGTTCTTTTTAAATAGAAAAAATGTACAGCTACATATTATATGGAAAATTCTAGCTAGCCATTATTAAATAAAGACCCCAAATAATATTACTTCTTAATGGGCATTTCAAAAATGCAAAAAAAAAAAAAAAAAAAAAAAAAAAAAAATCATGGCTGAAGTCAATGGCCCATATTGAAATCATCCGAAACACTGTTCAACCACAATAATCTTGCTTCCATATAACGAGAAAATATAAATTCCATTGTAAGACTCAAATTAATACACCAAAAATCACAAGGAACAATTAATAAAAACAAAGAAAATATTAATATAATATACATACCCTTCTTCAAAGCCTACATTGAGTTTCAACAATGGTATCCAAAGCAGGCTTCCATGACCTCTGCTTGGAGAACCTTCCAACCACATGCTTCTTCCTCTGATCATCATCTTGAGTTGATGACCCATCAAACATTGTTGCTTCTGTAGGGAAAATACAAACAGGAAATATCCTTCCAATATTATTATAATTAGACCATCCTTGCTTAATTGCCTTAGCAGCCTTACAAGATAGTGAATCCATCTCATCTTTACTTAGCACAGAATAAAGCATCTCAATTGGAAGAAGAAAGTATAACCGTTGCCGCTCGAGTTCTTCGTCGGCAGCGAGGCCCAGAATCCTGTGACCCACTTTAAGATCACTAAAAGCACATACAAACTGCCTTGGATTCTCCAGCATTAGCTCCACTGCTTTTACAGGCCTTGTGTATACTTCCAATTTTTCATCAGTACTTGATAAAACCTTTATCACATTACCAGTGATAATTGCAGGAGCACAAGAAGTAGTGTTCCCCATAAATCAGATCAGAAGAGAAATATAAACAAGACGGTGTTGTATTCAAAATATGTTGCTTCAATTTCAGTGTATATATGGAGAGATCAGGAAGAAAGTAGAGTAGGTGCCCTTGTTTTTAAGGGCTATATAATAAGGGAGGGAGCACATGGAGAGGGATGGAGAAAGGGTTTAGGGGCACTTAAGGACAGCACCAACCAAATGATAGGACATGGAAGGGAGCAATTTTTTCTAAAGAGATAAATTAGTTTTTAGGAGGAGAGGTCATACCTAACACTACTACTACTACGACTACTAAACTTACAAGGATATATCTGTAAAAAAGAATAAGAGATGAGACAAAACTATAGGAAGATTTTCTCCATATTGTTATCATTACTACTGCCTACTGGGGTCATATCTTCTAAGCAATTGGGTATCTTGTCACACTCAAATGTCAGCTTGCAAAAACACATGGGAAGTGTTGGTAGTATGAATAGAGTATTGTAGTCTTAAATAGGTGAGAAAATGAAAATCAATCAAGAGAATCCAATGGGCCCTTTTAATTGATGATGATCAAGATCATCTATAAATTTTCCTTGGAAAAGTTTTAATGTCAGTACTTTTAAAGTCATTCACCTCCTCATGACATTTATGAACTTTTGCATGCTAATCAATCAAGATCAAGAGAAGCTTTATGAATATTTTTTTTTAATGTGCATAATGGTTTTCTAAATGCATTTAGGTCATTAGGTGGTACTTTTATGCCAGTGTCCTATTGATGAAAATTGGCAGTAATGACAATTGAAGAAAGAACAAAATTTAAAATAACATGAATAAGAGGAACTGAATTCATATAATTGATCTCCGTAGCTACGAAATTACAGCTAGGTTGAATAGTATTATAATTATTATTAGAAATCATTAATTCCAAAAGCTATACTAGTTAGATAAGGGCTCAACAATGCATATCAAACCATCATCAATACTCTCCCTAACGTGTAACCTTATTTTGCACGTAGAGAGTCGGAAGAAAAATATCAATTATGCAAATAAAAAACATACAAATTCCAATAACGGTGCTTAAACCCAAAACCTCTTGCAAATCAAGGCTTTGATACCATGTTTGAAACCACTCAATCCAAAAGTTATAGCTGTTAAATAAGCTAACAATGCGTATCAAACTATCATTAACAATTATAACATTGTGTGCAAAAATCAATTTGTTGGTAATTAAATGTAGCATGTATAATGTACCATATACCCTTAATTTACATGTATGTTTAGCACATATATGCACAATGAATATGCTAAATTGCAGTACTTTACATTAATTATAGATATCATATCATCATTTTTCTTCTTCTTTAATTTTCTCTCATATTATTGATTTATATTGGTACATGTTGTTTTGGTATATTGAAAAAGATTAAGACAAAAATGCAAGCTTGTATAAACACCAATTAATAGGGCACAAATTAACAACCATTTTTAATTAGAAAAAACAAATTGGTAGAGAGTCCAACGTATGCTTCATTTGTTTTGCTGTTCTATAGGTGTCATTGTACAATGACCACTGCAATATAGTAATTAAGGAGTGGTTGTACCCTCCAAGAAGCTAGCTTCATATTATTCCTTTGTTTATGTATGAAGATAGCTATTACTTAAAGGACTTAGTATAATATGAGACCTAACGGTTGCTAGGTAGTTGGTGACTTTTGAGTGTTTCTAGTATTTCAAATTTTCTATTAAATTGCCCACCACAAGCAAGTTTGGACAAAAGGAACAGTTGCTAATTAATGTTGTGGTACAAAAACATGATTCACCAAAATTAATCACTTTTTTTAGTTGAGAAATTCAAACAAATTTGTTTTGTGTTAATAATCTGTTGAAGTTTGTGTTGTAATTGAACATAGGCTGTCTGATTTCTATATATTGTACTTAGTGGCATTCATATTACTTGATCCATAAATTTACCAATTCATATGATTCCTACCAGCTAATTTGAATGATTATAGGGAATTCTTTACTATCATGTATATAATATCCATTAATACAAAACGAATAAACCGCGCGCATGACAATTAATAGTTTGAGATTAAGCTAAATGGGAAGAACAGGCGGACAAAATCAACCTGAATCATCAAAATTGGTGAGGCGGATTAATGGATTAGGAACGAGCCTGATACCTTATGAGAGTGCGGTATAATAATGAAGCTGGTTATATAAATAACTACAAGATTGTTTCTTCTCATTTTTCTTTAAAAATAAAAGTAAAAATAAAAAACTGAATCATCAAAATGAGGATTAATGTAGCCCGTTATTTTCATTTTCGTGGGCTATTAATTTTTTTTAACAAAGTTTGACAACATTGACCTAGAAAAACTATGTCCAAAACGTTGCATCCATGGATGTAACTGCTGGTTTGTATCCTCTCTTCCTCCCAGGAGGGAAGAGTTCGAGTCCCCCCGTGCCATAGTAGTTGTGCAGTGGAGGTTTTGTCTCTCCCTGTAGGAGTTGGACCATTCGTTGCTCTGATGGTCCACCATTGAGGTTTATGTGCCTATTACCGTTGTACTTCTTTGTTTTGGGGTCCTGGGCTATTAATTTTTTTAACAAAGTTTAACAACATTGACCTAGAAAAACTATGTCCAAAACATTGCATCCATGGATGTAACTGCTGGCTTGTATCCTCTCTTCCTCCCAGGAGGAAAGAGTTCGAGTCCCCACGTGCCATAGTAGTTGTGTAGTGGAGGTTTTGTCTCTCCTTGTAGGAGTTGGACCATTCGTTGCTCTGATGGTCCACCATTCAGGTCTATGTGCCTATTACCGTTGTACTTCTCTGTATTGGGGTCCTGGGCTATTAATTTTTTTAACAAAGTTTGACAACATTGACCTAGAAAAACTATGTCCAAAACGTTGCATCCATGGATGTAACTACTGGTTTGTATCCTCTCTTCCTCCCAGGAGGGAAGAGTTCGAGTCCCCCCGTGCCATAGTAGTTGTGCAGTGGAGGTTTTGTCTCTCCCTGTAGGAGTTGGACCATTAGTTGCTCTGATGGTCCACCATTAAGGTCTATGTGCCTATTACCGTTGTACTTCTTTGTATTGGGGTCCTGGGCTATTAATTTTTTTAACAAAGTTTGACAACATTGACCTAGAAAAACTATGTCCAAAACGTTGCATCCATGGATGTAACTGCTGGCTTGTATCTTCTCTTCCTCCCAGGAGGAAAGAGTTCGAGTCCCCACGTGCCATAGTAGTTGTGTAGTGGAGGTTTTGCCTCTCCTTGTAGGAGTTGGACCATTCGTTGCTCTGATGGTCCACCATTCAGGTTTATGTGCCTATTACCGTTGTACTTCTCTGTATTGGGGTCCTGGGCTATTAATTTTTTTAACAAAGTTTGACAACATTGACCTAGAAAAACTATGTCCAAAACGTTGCATCCATGGATGTAACTGCTGGTTTGTATCCTCTCTTCCTCCCAGGAGGGAAGAGTTTGAGTCCCCCCGTGCCATAGTAGTTGTGCAGTGGAGGTTTTGTCTCTCCTTGTAGGAGTTGGACCATTCGTTGCTCTGATGGTCCACCATTCAGGTCTATGTGCCTACTGCTGTTGTGCTTTCCTGTATTGGGGTCCTGGTCTTGTCTCATCATATGTCAATTGTCAAGAAAAAAAAAAAAAAAAAACTAATGTTCTTTTTCAGTGACCATATGTTAGCTAATTTCAAATAGATTGACCAACATATACTATTGACACAAGAAGAAAAGGTCTGAGAGATTTTTAGTCCTGTAAAGGTCAATAAGAGTCATGTATACAAATGCCCTTTATTATTATCTTTTATCTTTTGTACAAGTAATAATGTAAAATAACAAGAAGAAATAGGAAAAAGAAAAAAAGAAAAAAATAAATAAATAATTAACAGAAGACATAAATACCAGCATCAATAAATTTAAAGAATCAATTCTATTATTTTCAAAGATTCAAATTAACATCCCAAAATATCATTTATTCTTATTGTTCCAGATCTCTTTAAACACCAACTAGTCTCTAAAGATGTGTGCAAATCTTTCTATCTTCACGCAACGAAAAGGCGAACGTCGCTCTCATTTGGAGGGTGAGATTCAAACTCAAGACTCTGCTTTCTAGGAACGTTCCTCACCATCACACTACGTATTATTGAATATAAAATCTTTTTATTTTTTTTTTTAAATATTGATGCCATATATAATTTCATAACTTCTCCTTTCTAGATGATTTTCAGCTCAGGAAGGACTAATTGTAACGTTGGCCAAACTCTTGAGATTAAGAGGCCTAATTTGCCTCACAGGCCCACTCCACAAAGCCTTTGATATGAGCTCATAAGAATGCTCACTGGGATGGAAAAAATCCCAAAACAAGAACTCATCAGGGTTCTTACAGATTGTGTACTTCCCTGTCCCACACTGCACCGAACCTCCAAGAGTTCCTTCACCACAACATGCACCCGTAGTGTTGGAAAATCCTGTGGAATCAACAAACATTATTGTAATTAATCATAGTTGCTCACAAGTTTTATGACCATGGACTATTAGGGCGTCTAAGTCCCTCAGATCATCCTTGGTATATATATATATATATATATATTAGGCATCTTGAGAATGATCTAAGGGCCTCGAGTGCAAGTACGAGAATGATCTAAGGGCCTCGAGTGCAAGTACGCGTACCGAATAGGCCTATTTTCTTATGTAATGTAGCAGGTGAATACTATTTTAACATGGAGGGGTAGCATAATTTATGAAGGTGGATGATATTTTTTAACTATAAAAAGGTAATTGCATGTGGAATTATATACTATCTTAATAATTAAATCATATGGGTGATAAATGCATATCTCAATGTGATAGTGTAAGAGTACCATAATGTTTGGGCGTTGTTAGGAAGAGTTGCACAACTTTGTACACAGCACCATATGTAGCAACTGCACCAGGGTACTTCAAAGGCATGCTCTTCACCAAACCTTCCAACCCCACATTGAATGCCTTAACCATTTTGTTCATCTTGCCGTAGCACTTATTGATTGGCACTTGGGGCAAGTTTACTCTTGCAGGAATGCACCCAACTGGGCCTAGGGAAAAAATGGCTATTCGACGAGCACCGAGATTGTAGATTTGATCTATGAAAAGTTGGACTTCTGTGAGCATGATGTGCACGAATGCATCGGGGTCGAGTTGTGGCGAGTCAAAAGGGACGAAGTGGTTGAAGATGTCATTGGAGCCAGACTCCAAGAAGAAGAATGATTGATGGATTAGTTTCTTGTCAATCTTGTTTTGGATAACTAGGTTTTGGAATTGTTGGAGCTGGTCTTGGATGGACAGAACCCCCTGTATTACAAATAAGATTTGAATTGCAACTGAAGAAGAAGCTTAAAAAGCATGAATATAAATACATATGAAGGATGATCTGGTACTGCTACTCAATCCAATATTCTAATGTGATTCTATCATTTTAGTTATTACCTCTACACATGAAGATTAAATTCAAATTGTAAATAACATCAAATTCATTTATTTATTTTTAATTAATCCAGCCATGCAGGGATAGGCCCTGTTGTTATTTGATTTGGATACAACATTTTTTTTTATCCAAAAACCTAAAAACATTAAAAAAAAAATACATTCCATTGGTTGAATTCAAAAACAAATTTTAAAGTTTGACTTAGAAAACAATCTATTTTCAGGAACGATAAAAAGTTGTTTTTGAATTTTCATTTTCAAATTGTATCCCTATTTTTGAATCACAAACTGAAGTTAAGTGAATAAAGAGTTGAGATATTTAGATCCAACAATGTAACAATTATAAATAAATAAAAAATGCATTTTATAAGTGTATTTCATTAGCACTATTCTTACCAAATCCTTGTTGGTTTGATTCAAAACGCCACTTCCAGCACTTGCAAAGTTGATGCCATTCCCAGGATAACTCTTTCCAGTGCCATTGGTGATCTCCGCCTCCGTTTCAAGATACGGCTTCTGTAGATCGATTCCCAAGAACTGAGCTGCAACATTTCCTCACTACTCAGTACTACAAACCAAGTATATCTCTAAATAAAATTTTTTACTTGACTCTTAACATGACTTTCATAACGTGAATCTCTTAAAAGACTATCCCTAGCTAGTACGAAAGTATTAATTTCTTTCAGTCATATGTTAAAGAGTTATTATGTATGTATAGTTCTTACATATGAAGTCTACAACAGTTCTGCCATTAGTGAATCTGCCAGTAGGGTGGTGGAAGAAGGTCTGGCCATAAGGTGGAAAATCAGCTTGAACAGTGCAATTCTTGTTGAAATGGTTGGTTCCTGCATCAAAAAGGGAGTCTCCAAAGGTGAAAATTGCTGGAACTTTGTATGATGAAGAAGAAACTGATGAAACAAGGAACATGACAAGGAACAGAATAAGCAGAGTGATGAGAAACAGTTTTTTTCCCATCTTCAGACTTCTTGAAAATATTGTGTGTGTGTGTGTGTATGCGTGTGATGAGGTGCAAGTGTTAAAAACAAGCTATAAAAAAGCAAGAAAAAGAAGAGAAATTAAGTGAAGACAAAATATTTCAACTGAATGCACGAAGAACATGCAAGAGATGGCTGAACAAGGAAAATGATTTTTTTTTTTTGGTGGTGATCTTGTAGTCCTGGTAGATAGATTGCTACCCGACTCCACATGCCATTGTCTGGCAGGTGTGTTTTTTAATGGGTGACCCTTTGAAATTGGACTCTTCTTCATCATGGGCTTGGAAATTAGCCCATTTAAGAGCCGGAAAAAGGCCCATTATTGGGTTCTCTAGGATCACTACTGCCCACCTACTCTAGAAACTGGAATTTAATTCAAAGCAATAAAAGAGATTCGCACCAATAATAGAAGAGAGAATTTGCTAAACGTTTAGAGCAACAGCCGTATAAAGGGCTAGAGATTTTCAAATTGACAGATACCTATAACCACTTTAGTGATTCACTTTGGGGTTCATTGAGTCTTTGAGCCTTGTGATGTGACTGTTGGTCGACAATTGACATGTTAAAGTGGTTCTTTCAAAATCTGCTTTAGTTACTTGTACTTTAGGTTGTGTTAAATATATTAATATGTCATTGTTATATAATTATAAGTATAGTTCTTGTTCATAAAACTATACAATTTTGTTATATTATTATAAGTAAATATTTTTTAGATTTAAAATAAATATTTTTATACGTTAAAAGGTCCAAATCAATTAATCTAAACTAAATCAAATTGACTTTATTTTATTCGATTTGATTCAATTTAGGTTAGACAAATGGGCGGTTCGAATCCTAATTTGAACACTAAATCGATTCAAACTAAATTGATGATAAATCCAATGTTCACTATGTTTACTTGTATTTATCATGTATGCATGTAATGTTGGTCTTAAAGAAAATAAAACCATTAGATCACGGATGTATTCAACATCTCTTAGAAAAATATAGAGCCACACAACAAATACAACCCCTTTGTGCCATTACGATTTAGCCGCATCCCTTTGTCGATAAAATATTGATCTTTTTCTTTGTTCTTGGTGCTCTTTTGCTTAGTAATCTTGAGGGTTTAGATGACAAAGAGAAAAGATAAACAATTACTTGTAATAAAAATACAAAAGAACTCTTTACAACTACCAAGGGGTTGGCTCGCTGATTCGAATAAGGAGCAAATGTAAAGACACTGCGTATTTGAATCCTGATTGCGACATTAATAAACCCTTGTTATCTTTGGAGCGCGGCGTTAGGGTGCATGTAGCTCCCTGTGGATTAGACTAAAACATTATCACTCAAACCTTTAGAAAACAACATAAAAAATGTCATGAGAAGTTTTTTTATAATTCATCATTAAATTGCAATTTAGAGGTCAAGAAATTGGATATTTGACAAATACAGGCATGTTTTTTTTTTTAATTTATCCACAAAATAGTTAGTAAAATATAATATTTTCACAATTAAACAAGTTTAGGACAGCTTGGCACCAAAAAAAAAATTATGCATGCACTTGAAATAAAAAAAAAACCTTAATTCTTTTTTTAAAAAAGTAATTACTAAAATAATTTTTTTTTTTACACTTGAACTTTGTTTAAGGCCATCATGGGCTATCCGTCAGGATTTTTTTGCTTCCAAGCACTTTTAACATGTCACGACGCCCCTGACGTAGGCTGATGTCATGACCGGCACAGTGTACTATACACTGTACATACTTATATATAGTATAATACTATTTTGTGAACAGTACCCGCAAATGAACAATAATTAATTATTATTTTATTTTTTTCTTCCTTTATTCCTCTTTTTCTTCTTCTATACACTCAATTCACATATTTAATTAACCAACTCCATAAATTAAGTAATTGACATCAATGTTTAACTTGTAAGCACCCATAGAAGATGATCCCATATGTATCATCTTATTTACTACTCATACACACGTATATTTGGCTCCTACGTATAAAATACGTGTATTATATATCTCGATATACGTGTACGTCAACGTATGTATTTAAGTAAATTTACGAGGTGTTACATAACACATCCCAATAACTTCTCCCAGTTGTCCTAGGCAGTCGTACCACGCACCGGACTCCTTGTGAATTTTTGACCCCCGACCTAAAACTACGTAAAGTTTTTAATTTTAACTTAAGTTGTTTAAGGCTACCATGGGCAATCCGCCGAATTTTTTTATATCTAACCACTTCCAACAGGTTCAAGGCGAGGTATGGCCACCTTGGACAATTGGGGACACTTAGGACTTGCTGAAAGTGGTTTGATAAAAAAATTTCCGGTGGATTTGCTGGCTTTAAACAACTTAAGTTAGAATTAAATGCTTTAAACAACTTTAAAATCCGGTGGGGGGGGTCAAAAATTCACATGGGGTACAACCGTTTGGGACAGTTGGGGGGGGGGGTGGGGGGCACTTATTGGGACATGATGGAAGTGGTTGGATAAAAATAATGGCGGATTGCCCGTGGTGGCCTTGAACAGTTTAAGTTAGAATAAAAAACTTTAAGTAGTTTTAAAATCTGGTGGCTGTTCAAAAATTCACCGGAAGTCCGATGCGGGGTACAACAGTCTAAGACAACTGGGGGAACTTATTGAGACATACTACAAGTGCTTGAAAGCAAAAAAATCTCGATGAATAGCCCGCGGTGGCCTTAAACAAAGTTCAAGTGTTAAATAAATTTTTGTTTTCTTTTTATAACTATTTTTTTATAAAAAAATTTAAGTTTTATTTTTTTTATTTTTTTTTTCAAGTGATTGGGTGAAATGCGCCAAATATATATATTTTTCTTGAAAAACGTTGTAGGCAAGTTTGGGACAGCTTGGCGAACATATATTATATTTTAATGCCTATACTTTTGATAAATTAAAAAAATTATGCTTATATTTGTCAAAAATCCCAAGAAATTGAAGTGGACCAGTGGACCCAATCCTTTTCAACATGGTAGTTAAATAGGGCTTTTGACTTGATTGCCATCAAAAAATAAAAAAAATAAAAATCACAAATGCCATTAAATTTAAAACAATGACCTTTTTGGCATAGTTTGACTATTCAAAGCCCAGTCAACAGAAAAAATGGCGCCTAGTAGATTGGGGTGAGTTGACGGTGCAGCAATAAAGAAGACGTTTTTTGAAAAGACGCCTTTCATAAAAAAAAATTATTTATTTTTTAGTGAATGTGTCTTTTTAAAAGATGCCTTCACTAAAGAAAACCTAAAACAAAGTACCATAAAAGGGGTGTGACCCCACACTCTCTAACCCTTACCCCATACCCAAATCGCTCTTTGCACCTCCTCCCTCCATCGTTGTGGTTTTGCTGTCTCCGGAAGCCTCTCTCTCCCTCCTCAGCTGTGTTGGCCCTCTCGCTTTCTTCTTGCTCCCTCGCCATTTCCTCTCTCTCCCTCCCTCTTGCGCAGTCGCCCCATCTCACTCTGCTCGTGCTCTCTCACTCTTCACTTGCTCTCTTTCTCCTTATCTCGCTCTCTCACCCTGTCACTCTCCCTCTCGCTCTCGATCTCTGCTCACCCTCTCCCCCTATCTCTTTTGCTCTCTTTCTCTATAGCTCGCCTCTCTCAATCTCTCCCGAATCTTTTTACTTTCTCTTTTGCATTTCCACTTCTAGCTTGTTACAACACCTCCATCAAATTATTTTATTTGATTGGGTAGGATTTTTTTAAATACCTTTTATGGTTTATGTAACTTGTGTAAAATATTTTTGTTTTGATGAGTTGTATAAATTATTTAGATCAAATGACTAATTTGATTTTATTTCTCATGTAAGTTGTAGACGTTTGGTGTCGACGTCAAAGTGGGCAGCATTACTAAGACCTCTCGAGAATCAGGTACATAATAATTTGATTTATTATTTAGATTATTTCATTAGCAATTGGTCACGTTAAAAACAAGTTTTTACGTAATTATGCCAAAACATAAAAATAAATTTTAAATTATGAAGTTAAAATTTTCAAATACCGAGAGAGATGTTTTCAAATTGAATATTAATTTTTATAATCATTTTTCTTGGTTTTGCTTTAAATTTTCATTTGTGTAAAGTATAAATATTATAGTATAGGGTTTAGGGTTTAGTATTGTAGTATAATTTTTTGAGTAAAATTATAGTATAATGATTTTTTAGAAACATATTGCATTTGAATATATACCCCAAATGAATTTAATTAAAAAAAAACTTGACGAGTTCAATAATACTTATTGTGCATCATAATCAACAAATAAAAATTTGTGCATCATATATATATATATATATATGAAAGTAATTACCCATCAAATTATCAAATATATTTAAATAATTGTTAAATCATTGAAAATAAAATAAAAAATAGAAAAATAGCTCACATATGAAATTAATTATCCATCACTTACGTATGGTCACACGCTTTTATCTGTATATAATTAGTTTTGTTTCAAGTTGCTAGAAAAAACTTTATATGTTAACAATTAGTTCAACTACCTGCTTTTACTATCATATAATTAATTTTATTTGTGACACTTATTTTTGTTCTAGAAAAGATTTTGCCTCCTTGACTAATTCGCTTCAAGTAGTCCGTGATTATACTATTCAATCTTCGGGAAGGTCAAAAGTTAATTGCATTTCTTTTTAATTGTTACTTTGTTGAAATCATAGGCTTTTATTTCATGCTTTGTTTGAGGGAATGACGATGGTATTTTGCTTATTACGTCCAGATGACAGATAAGTTTGTTTCTGTAATATGCTACAGTGGTGGTTCTGTAGTACATGGTCTGCGAGGTTCATCATACGATAGACCGCCAGTCGGGGTTCTAAGAGTCCGATTAGGTCCTAATAATATGGAGGTGTATGTAGAAATTGTTGGTGAAAATCCAACCCAAGGTCGTCAAACGAGAAGTCGCCGAAGCCACTTGAATTTTGGCGGTCATAGTGCACGGAGATCAATTGAGAACATTGGTCCGAGTACAACTTTACCTATTGATGCTGCAATCGAATACATGACCAATGATTTTGAAGATGCTAGTTTTTTCAATGTACATTTGTCTAATGATGAATTCAATTACGAAGACGACGATACCCACCTCGATGAAGACAATGATGAAAACAACGATGACGATGATGGACATGAGATGTCTAATTTTATTGATATGCATGGTACTTTGTCGAGGGTAATTGAACATGATGGGTCTATGTATGCATCGCCACTACGAGAAGATGACAATGACGTAAGCATTGAGGAAACCGAGTTACAAGACACTGAGTTGCATAG